>JAVIAB010000145.1:20185799-20715799 GCA_032433765.1 Megaustenia siamemsis
CCACTGAGCTATCGCGGCTTCCAATATATATATATATATATATATATATATATATATATATATATATATGGAGATGGGGGGGGGGGGGAACCAAAGCCTTTTAAGTACTAAGGGCCTCTATGGGTCCTAATTCGGTCCTGCTCAAAGCTTTAGTGGCCTCGGCAGCGTAGTTGGGTAAAGAACCCGACTGGACTACCGACGTTCGGACAACCCGTGTTCGATTCCCGCTGGGAGCAGTGTGAATTGTACTAGTGGTTGGGAAAAAAATACCCATACGGTCGATCCAACCGTTGGCAGAAATGGGTACCAGGGTATTACCCTGGGAAGTTGAGGAATGTCGCCTCACATCGTGAGTTTCGATGCTTAAAGCGACACTATCCTTAAATCTCCGAACATTTCTGGATAGGCGGCCGAGCACATATGGGTGGAAACTCGCGTGCTGAGACGCTCGTTCAAGTCTCGTACTTTACCTTTTAACTATTGTATATGTACAATCTGAAGTGATAATAATTCCCACGTTAATGTAGCAAATAGTGATGACGTAATTATTAGACTATTTTCATACGGTTTAATCTAGGTCATGAAACAAAACGAAATGACTAACCGAGGCCCGAACGAGAGTTTTTTTTCCTCCCTCTTGTGAATGAGTCAAAACTGAACACGCATAACACAAGTCTAGTGCTGACTATCTCTTGTATGTGACACAGAAAAACACACACAAAAAATGTACCTAAATCCATTCAAATTGACTACTTTTCTAATTCACCTATGTAACCAACAGGAAGCACGCATGACAACGCTCGTCGGTCGAGATTAACTCTTTCCATTCCCACTAGCCTTCCGTAAATTCAGTCGCCAATTTGACCTTTGAGATAAGTCGCATTTTTTTCCCAGCCCGACGGAAGATTTTCTCCCATGGGCGTCTGTAAAAAATTTTCCTGATGATGACGTTATATCATCATCATCATCATTGAGTGCCGTCTCCACATCCAAGGTTGGCTACCATGGAGCGCCATTCCACTCTGTTTCTTGCTTTGATGGTTCAGATTGTCATAGGTTTAACTTGTCCCTCTTTTGATGTTACTCGTCCATGTTAGTCTTGGTCTGCCTCTGCCTCTTTTACCTTGTATTTTTCCTTCCAATATTACTTTTATTAGGCTGTGTCTTTTAACATGCCCCAAACATTTCATTTGTCTTGTTCTAATTGTGTTTGGTAGTTCTCTTTTCATTTTTAGTTGTTTTAAAACTTCATCGTTTGTTTTCTTTTCTTTCCATCCAATTCTACATGTTCTTCTATAAATCCACATTTCAAAGGCTTCAATTTTCTGTTCTGTTTTCTTGTCTAATGTCCATGTTTCTGCACCATACAGGAATATTGAGAAGACGTTATATAAATATATATATATTTCTGCCTTTCTTGTCGACGATCCAAGTGTTTGAATAATCGAATTTTTTTTTTCTGTTTTGGGACAGACTGCTTTAACAAGTTTTTGTAACGTTGGATTTCATTGATTCGTTGTGTTACAATAATGTCCAACTAGGAAATAACTCTAGGGGCAAAACGAGCACTCTACAATACAGTCTTCATATCAACGTTGTGCTACCAATGCCAGACCTGGACCCTAGATGCAAGAACAATAAGAAAAAATAACCTCCACTGAGATTAAATGTGTCAGACGAATGACAGGAAACAGCTTGAGAGATAAGATCAGAAATGAAGAAGTGAGAAAAAAAAGGTAGGAATAGATGGCTGTGTTCACTTTCTGTGCGGTTTCACCTTATGTCTTTTAGCGTGTGCTCAGACTGCTATGATGGAGACTGCAGCTACCTTTCTTTGTTTAGGAGATGTGACATTAATTTGGATGATTTCACTGGCACGGGCGGTTCAGCAAAGATGGATTTTAATTCGTTTGCAGTGAGGCCTTCCATAACCATAACCATAACCATAACCATAACCATAGCCATAACCATACCGGTAATTTTCATTTATGGCACTTGGGAATGAACTTTGAGGGGTGGGTGGTTGGTTAATGAGGAGAGGGTTGAAATAAATGCAACAAGTGCAGTCGCAATGTAGTGTACAGGTTCGGATGTTCCCCCTTCCCTGACTGTTGGAATGACACGTAACCTTGCCGAGAATCGACCTAATTGGCAACCGACAGATGTAGAGTCCTTAGGTCTTAATACAGGGGCTCTAGACAGAAGAAGAGTCCTACGATCTTAAAACAGGGACTCTAGACAGAAGAAGAGTCCTAAGATCTTAAAACAGGGGCTCTAGACAGAAGAAGAGTCCTACGATCTTAAAACAGGGGCTCTAGACAGAAGAAGAGTCCTAAGATCTTAAAACAGGGACTCTAGACAGAAGAAGAGTCCTACGATCTTAAAACAGGGACTCTAGACAGAAGAAGAGTCCTACGATCTTAAAACAGGGACTCTAGACAGAAGAAGAGTCCTAAGATCTTAAAACAGGGACTCTAGACAGAAGAAGAGTCCTACGATCTTAAAACAGGGGCTCTAGACAGAAGAAGAGTCCTACGATCTTAAAACAGGGACTCTAGACAGAAGAAGAGTCCTAAGATCTTAAAACAGGGACTCTAGACAGAAGAAGAGTCCTAAGATCTTAAAACAGGGACTCTAGACAGAAGAAGAGTCCTACGATCTTAAAACAGGGACTCTAGACAGAAGAAGAGTCCTAAGATCTTAAAACAGGGACTCTAGACAGAAGAAGAGTCCTAAGATCTTAAAACAGGGACTCTAGACAGAAGAAGAGTCCTAAGATCTTAAAACAGGGACTCTAGACAGAAGAAGAGTCCTACGATCTTAAAACAGGGACTCTAGACAGAAGAAGAGTCCTACGATCTTAAAACAGGGACTCTAGACAGAAGAAGAGTCCTACGATTTTAATACAGTGGCTCTAGAGAGATGAAGAGTGATAAGATCTTAATACAGTGACTCTAGACAGAAGAAGAGTCCTAAGATCTTAATACAGTGGCTCTAGACAGATGTAGAGCCTCTATACCTCATAAGATCTTAAAGCTCTGGCAATTTCTGGTAGAAAGAGCCATAGAGGTGAAAACAGATCTAAACCTATGTTTCATGGATTATACCAAGGCATTTGACAAAGTAAAGTACTTAGAAATAATCAAAATGTTAGAAAGCATAAACATAGACAGCAAATATCTAAGAATAATAAAGAACATGTACTGGCAACAAACAGCAGCCATAAGAAATGGAAACCAATTGGGAATGTTTCAACATATAAAACAGGGTGCTAGACAAGGTTGTGTGCTGTCACCAGATTTGTTTAATATGTATAGTGCGATTATTTTAAGATTCATAAGGGACATACCTCAAATAACAATAAGTCATAAGAGGTCATAATATAAATAATCTAAGGTATGCTGATGATACAGTCTTAATCGCTAAGAGTGAAAATGAGCTACAAGACATGTTAGACATTATAGTGAAGGAATACAAAAATAAAGGACTCAGCCTCAAAAGCAAAAAGACAGAAATAATGGTAGCAACAATGAAAAAAACACCATCACAATGCACTAAAAAGACAAGTGGAACAATATTAAAACAGGTAAATGAATTTAAATGTCTGGGAACAACGTTAGACGCATTTGGTACATGTACAAAAGAGATGAAATAAACATGACAAGCAAAAAATATGGATGAGATATGAATATTAAAAAAACTAAAACTATGATCATAAGTAAAGAAAATTGTCAAGACCTATAAATAAATATCAAAGTTGAAGGAATACACATGGAGACAGTTCAGAGCTACAACTACCTTGGACATATTATAGCCATCGAAAGTTGTGGAGAGATATGATCACCTATGCCAGCAGGCATGGTACTTGATGATGATTAAACTAGTACATATTATGTCACTTCCTTGATCTTTTCACGGCCTGGCGTATTACCGACCACATCTCCAATAAAGTGTTCTGCTGGTTATTGAAAAATATGGCTACCAAAAGCATACAAACTTTAGTTGAACCAGCGTTGATCTACCACCGCCAGACCTGGACTCTAGACTCAAAAACAATAAGAAACATGACAACTTCAGAAATGATATATGATTCTTGGTTACAACAGGCAAAATACAGGGAAAGGGAGATCGCGGACGACAAAGAGATATAATTCTAGATAGCTTGGTGGCATGGCAAGGAAAACAGTCATCAACAAAATTGATACGATGGACAATTGATAGAAGATTGTGGAAGGACATGATCGCCTACGCCAACCGACATGGCACGTGATGATGGTATATGTTAAATGAATGACAGGAAGTAACCAGAGAGATAAGATCAGAAATGAAGAATTGAGAAAAGAAGCTACAAATAATTCGCGCCATTTAATACATAAATAAACAGCAGATAAAACGGTTGAGCCACGTGATAAGACAGAAAAATAAAAAAATCAACACAACCAGCCTTGAACAAACGATACGAGAATTCAAGGGCCGACAGTGAAAAAAATATGGTATATATTTATATACATCTGAGATCAAGACTCAATCAGAGTAGGATTCCAGACTCTCTCATGAAGTCATCATCATCATGTGCCATACCGGTTGGCGTAGGCGATCATGTATCTCCACAATCTTCTATCCACAGTGCATCGTATCAGTTCTGTTGTTGACTGTTTTCCATGCCATGACACCAAGCTATCCAGTATTTTCTCTCTTTGTCGTCCGCGATCTCTCTTTCCTTTTATTGTGCCAGTTGTAACCAAGTATTCCAATTTTCCTCTTCTCATGATGTGCCCGAAAAATGTTGATTGCTTCTTTCTGGTGTTCTTTAAGAGCTCCCTTTTTGTGTTGGCCTCTTTGAGAACTTCCTCATTGGTCTTTTTAGCTGTCCAGGGAACTTCCAACATTCTTCTGAGAAATCCCATCTCTGTGGCATCTAATCGTCTTTTCATTTGTTTGTCTACTGTCCATGATTCGCTTCCATAGGTCAGAATTGGTTCTATATAGCACCGATGAACTCTCTTTCTCATTTCTATTGACATAGATTTCTTCTTCTTTCTTCTTTTACCTTTTAGCTCCCAGTGGAGCATAGGTCTTCAACAAACACTTTCCAAGGCGTTCTGTTTTATGCCATTCTTTTAAGATCATTCCATATCTTCCCCATCATCTTCATCTCTGCCTCTATCTGTCTTCTCAAAGAATTCCTTGGTCTTCCTCTTTGTCTTTTCCCTGGGGATTTCAAAAAAGGGCCTGTTGTGTAATACTCTCAGTTGGCTTCCGTAGTGTGTGTCCTATCCATCGCCATCGTCTTCTCTGTATCTCTTTATCCACTGGTATTTGACCGGTACATTTCCATAATTCCACGTTAGTGACTTTGTCCTGCCATTTCCATCCCTTTATTCTGCGCAAGCATCCATTAATGAAAGTCTGTACCTTCGTGATTGTCAATTTTGTCATTCTCCATGTTTCACAGCCATATAATAGGACCGACTTAACATTTGAGTTGAAAATTTTTATTTTTGTATTTAGCCTAATTTCTTTGGATTTCCATATGTTTCCCAGTGCAATGAAAGCTCCTCTTGCTTTTGATATCCTTATTTTGGTATCATTTTCTGTTCCTCCCTCTTTATCTATATTACTGCCCAGATATATATAAGATTGTACGTCTAGTAGAGGTATTTCTCCTAGTTTTATTTGGTTATTGCCAACTGCATTAATTCTCATAATGTTGGTCTTATCTCTATTAATTTTTAGTCCTAGCTGTTGTGATCTCTCATCTAATATACTCATTTTATCCTGCA
Organism: Megaustenia siamemsis; assembly: GCA_032433765.1. Classification (NCBI taxonomy): domain Eukaryota; kingdom Metazoa; phylum Mollusca; class Gastropoda; order Stylommatophora; family Ariophantidae; genus Megaustenia; species Megaustenia siamemsis. The sequence continues at coordinate 20,191,583 of JAVIAB010000145.1, forward strand.
TCTGTTGATGGCTGTGTGATAGGAGAGCTATGTCATCAGCAAAGTCTAAATCATCAAGTTGTTTGGTCAGTGACCACTGGATCCCATTTCTGTTGTTTTAAGTTATTTTCATAATCCAATCTATGGCCAGTAGAAAGAGAAATGGAGACAGGAAGCATCCTTGCCTTACTCCTGTTCTTATTTCAAATGCTTCTGTAAGTTGTCCTTCATGCACAACACTACATTTTGTTCCTTCAAAAAAACTTCACAAACATGAACAAGACATAGATTTGTTGCTTAAGATATTTTTTCATTTTCTGAAATGCTATTTTGGCCTGAGCTATTCTGCTTTTTATTTCCGTGGTGCATCTCCCATCTGATGTTATTATTGTGCCCAAGTATTTGAAACGTTGCACTTCTTTCAGATTTGTCTCGTTTATTTTTATGCTGCATGATGTTATGCTCACGAAGTCAGCTGTCTGTTTAAGTGAATCGATTGCTCCACTAATCTAATATGGTATATTAGAAACATTAGGAAACATAACAGCTTAAGAAGCCAATACAAAAGACCACAAATACATTATATCAGAGTAAAAGACCGCAAATAAATTATATCAGAGTAAAAGACCACAAATAAATTATATCAGAGTAAAAGACCACAAATAAATTATATCTCCCCTCGACACTAAAAGGGAAATGAGGAAGGAAAGAAGAGTAAAAAGAAAGAATATAATACCGTCATACCCTCTAAGGCGTGAAGAGAAACCTTTTACCTGAAACAGAAACAAAGGGGACATAACCCCCTTTTTGCCTCCCCTATTTCCGCCCATGACTGCAACGTACGTAACTTCTATGAATGAGAGTTAAATAGCCTACAAGCCGGTCTCTCTCTCTCTCTCTCTCTCTCTCTCTCTCTCTCTCTCTCTCTCACTCTCTCTCTCTCCCACACCACCCCCCCCCTCATTATTTATATTTCGCGTGGCTTCTTTTAATCAGCTGAAAATAGTTCTATAAAAGCGAAGAACAGCTTCCTGTCATTTCTCATTTATGTCTGTGTGTACGTCACTATGAGCCACTAGTTATGAGTTCTCCTGTGGTTCTACTGGCAGGAAAATAACATTTCGCTTTTTTATTTTTGGATTAAAGCAACAGGTATAGTAGGAAAGTAGCAATTCGTTTTTTTTTTTATTATTTCATGAAATTGTAAGGTGTGCTAAAGTAATTATTATTTTTTTTAACGAGTAAATAATAAAATAAGTTACTGCTGGATTTAGACATTGTTTATTTATGTTCTCGCTGTATTATTATTATTATTATAATAGCAGTTTCCTCATATTCCAAGTCCGGCTTGTTGTAGGAGCTACTGAGTTAAGTGCTCTGTGCAAACCGTGAGCTGTGTGTTTCATCCGTTTTGATCATGTTCCGATATTCCAATTGCTTACGATGAATGCTGATATCGTATGACAGGGAACAGTTGGCCGTGTTCCCTTTCTGTGCGGTTTCGCCTTATGTCTTTTGGCGTGTGCTGAGACTGCTATGATGGGGACTACAGCTACCTTTCTTTTTTTAGGAGATGAGTTAGTAATTCGGATGATTCCACTGGCACGGGCGGTTGAGCAATTATGAATTTTAATTCGTTTGCAGTGATACCGGGGCCTTCCATAACCAAATAACCAAATAACAAAGTATTATTATAATAAGTTTAATAAAAAAAATAATATTATTAAACTATAAGTAAGTAAATAACCCTATAACGCTAAGTGGTTATGGTTATTGTTATGGAAGTCTCCGGTATCACTGCAAACGAATTAAAATCCATAACTGCTTTGAGTCAGCCAAGTGGCGTATAGGGAATATGGTGTTAGTGACCATAAATTTTACAGACCTGCAGCACATGATTTTTGGGGTAATGTGGTCGGTATTACGCCAGTGCCGCTTTACTTTCCCAGAAAAAAATCCGGTGCCCATTAAAGGCTAGGTGAACAGGAAGCCGTCGGTTGGGATCGAACACTACCTCTTGTCCTTTGTAGTCCAGTTCAATAATCACTGAGCTATCGCGGCTCCCATTAATGGTTATCTTCTTCTCCTTTTCTCTTTTCACTGATACCTAAAAGGTGTCGTGGTTTATATCATTTGTCATTCTTGAGCTGCTCGAACTGTCTGAATTAGTGATTTTCCTTTGTTGTTACATATCTCTGCCACTGCATCTATCCAGCTTCTTCTGGGTCTTCCTCTTGGTCTTTTTACATGCATTCTCGAAAAGAACGACCTTGATGGTGATTGGTGAGGATTCATTCTGACCACGTGGCCAAACCATTTAAGTTGTTGTTCTATATATTCTTGGCAGGGTTTTATTCCCACCATTTATTAATGGTTATAGTAAATATAACGCGTCAAATACTTGGGCAGAATAATAACATCAGATGGAAGATGCATCACAGAAATAAAAAGCAGAATAGCTCAGGCCAAAATAGCATTTCAGAAAATGAAAAATGTCATATGCAACAAATCTATGTCAATAGAAATGAGAAAGAGAGTTCATCGGTGCTATATAGAACCAATTCTGACCTATGGAAGCGACAGTAGACAAACAAATGAAAAGACGATTAGAGGCCACAGAGATGGGATTTCTCAGAAGAATGTTGAAAGTTCCCTGGACAGCTAAAAAGACCACTGAGGATGTTCTCAAAGAGGCCAACACAAAAAGGCAGCTCCTACAAAACATCAGAACGAAACAATCAACATTTTTCGGGCACATCATGAGAAGAGGAAAGTTGGAATACTTGGTTACAACTGGCAAAATGAACGGAAAGAGAGATCGCGCACGGCAAAGAGAGAAAATACTGGATAGCTTGGTGTCATGGCATGGAAAACAGTCAACAACAGAACTGATACGATGCACTGTAGATAGAAGATTATGGAGGGACAAGATCACCTACGCCAACCGGTATGGCACATGATGATAAAGAAATATAAATCTTCGCTCTCTCTGATTATTGCGATCAGATTTATTGAAGTGATATTAAGTACATGGATATCATTTTGCGTTCATGTTACTTGCCTCATTTCACTCTGCAATATAAGGACAAACATGTTCGCATGCAGCTGTCTTTTTGTGTGTCCTGGGGGAGCGATTATAGAGATATTCACATACTCATTTCAAGTATTCATCCACTATGTGTTAACAAACTTCACTCATTTGAAGTCATGTTCCATCACATTCATTCATTTTTCATTCATTCATTTTTCGTGTATTCGTTCATTTTCATTCATTTGTTTTTCATTCATTCATTTCTCATTCATTCATTTTTCATTCAGTCATCTTTCGTGTATTCATTCATTATTCATTCATTAATTTTTTTCATGCATTCTTTCATTTTTCATGCATTCTCATTCATTCATTTTTTCATGCATTCATTCATTTTTCATGCATTCTCATTCATTCATTCATTTTTTCATGCATTCATTTATTTTTCATGCATTCTCATTCATTCATTTTTCATGCATTTTTGATTGAAGTAAATGCTGAAAAATGTTCTAGCTTGTGACTAAAATGAGCCGCGATAGCTCAGTGGTTAGTGAACTGGACTACCACGGACAAGGGGTAGGGTTCGATCCCAACCGACGGCTTCCGGGTTCACCCAGCCTTAAATGGGTACCGGATTTTTTCTGGGAAAGTAAAGCAGCACGGGCGTAATACTGACCACATTACCCCAAAAATCATGTGCTGAAGGTCTGTAAAATATAGGGTCACTAACACCATATTTCCCTATACGCCACTTGGCGTGACGGGGGTACTTTACTTTTTACTTTTGTGACTAAAATGCCACTATTTGACTAACAGAAGCAGTCGTGCATGGTATTGAACATAAAAGAATGAGCACACGATCTTATGAACATTATTTCAATTTTTTTTTTTAAATAGAAAATAAAATAAAATAATAATAATAACAATCATCATCAGTCCCGTAACCTTAGCAGCCCTGGGTCCACTCTTAATGACGTCATCACAATTTACATCCCGCCCTCCCGATCGAGAACTGCTCTACACGATGCGACGAATGTTAATCACATCCACCCACTAATGTTATTTTCCCATCACCTTCTCTATCTGACTGGTTCTCTTTGTCCTTGTACAGTGCCCTGCAGAATGATCTTAACAAAGGGGGCATCGGTAGTCTAGTTGGGAAAACCACCCGACTGGACTACCGACGTGCGGACAACCCGTGTTCAAATCCCGCTGGGAGCAGTGTGAATTGTACTCGTGGTTGGGAAAAAAAAAATACTCCCACTGTCGACCCAGCCGTTGGCAGAAATGGGTACTAGTGTAATTACTCTGGGAAGGTGAGGAATGTCACCTCACATCGTGAGTTTCGATGCTTGAAGCGACACTATCCAGAAATCTCCGAACATTTCTGTATAGGCGGCCGAGCACATATGGGTGGAAACTCGCGTGCTAAGACGCCGGTTCAAGTCTCGTACTTTACCTTATGAATCTTAACAAAATGTGTAAACATTTAATAATAGAGTCACCAAATAGAAAAAAAAATTATTGTCAAAAATGGGTACATTAAGAAACCGCGTCGCCAGAATTGATAAATAACACTTAAGACCGGAAGTTGTGAAGTGGCAGACTTATAGTTCAAGGGTTCAGTGGTTTTCAAATTGAGTAGGATTGGGGACCGTAGAATTAGCAACCGTGAAGAATGGATGTGCTGATGATACTGTACGACCAGCAGAAAATCCTAAATATCTACAACAATTACTTAATGTAATAAACATGACAAGCAAAAAATATGGACTAGATATGAATATCAAAAAGACTAAAACTATGATCATAAACAAAGAAAATTCTCAAGACCTACAATTAAATATCAAAGTTGAAGGAATACACCTGGAGACAGTTCAGAGCTTTAACTACCTTGGACATACTATAACCAGTGAAAAAAATGTCCAATTGAAATAAACAAAACAATAGGTATGGCAAAAAGTAATTGTAATGACATGAAAAATATACTAACAATAAAACAAATAAAAGCAGGGCTAAAACTAAGAATAGCAAAATGTTACATCTTCTCAATATTCCTGTATGGTGCAGAATCATGGACATTAGACAAGAAAATAGAATAGAAAATTGAAGCCTTTGAAATGTGAATCTATAGAAGAATAGGTAGAATTGGATGGAAAGAAAAGAAAACAAACGACGAAGTTATAAAACAACTAAAAATTAAAAGAAAACTACTAAACACAATTAGAACAAGACAAATGAAATGTTGACTGAATAGGGCAGCAGAGGGTGACTTGATAGATAGTACAGTAGTTAGTGAACTGATGGGTAGGGTAGTAATTAGTGAACTGATGGGTAACACAGTGGTTAGTGAACTGGTAGGTAGGATAGTAGTTAGTGAACTGGTAGGTAGAGTAGTAGTTAGTGAACTTGATGGGTAGCCACGAGAAGCCGAACGTTTGGCACACTGCAAACGTGAACTGGTAGGTAGGGTAGTAGTTAGTGAACTTGATGGGTAGGGCAGTAGTTAGTGAACTGGTAGGTAGGGTAGTAGTTAGTGAACTGGTAGGTAGGGTAGTAGTTAGTGAACTTGATGGGTAGGGCAGTAGTTAGTGAACTGGTAGGTAGGGTAGTAGTTAGTGAACTGGTAGGTAGGGTAGTAGTTAGTGCACTGGTAGGTAGGGTAGTAGTTAGAGAACTGGTAGGTAGGGCAGTAGTTAGAGAACTGGTAGGTAGGGTAGTAGTTAGTGAACTTGATGGGTAGGGCAGTAGTTAGTGAACTGGTAGGTAGGGTAGTAGTTAGTGAACTGGTAGGTAGGGTAGTAGTTAGTGAACTTGATGGGTAGGGCAGTAGTTAGTGAACTGGTAGGTAGGGTAGTAGTTAGTGAACTGGTAGGTAGGGTAGTAGTTAGTGAACTGGTAGGTAGGGTAGTAGTTAGTGAACTTGATGGGTAGGGCAGTAGTTAGAGAACTGGTAGGTAGGGTAGTAGTTAGTGAACTTGATGGGTAGGGCAGTAGTTAGTGAACTGGTAGGTAGGGTAGTAGTTAGTGAACTTGATGGGTAGGGTAGTAGTTAGTGAACTGGTAGGTATGGTAGTAATTAGTGAACTTGATGGGTAGGGCAGTAGTTAGTGAACTTGTTGGGTAGGGCAGTAGTTAGTAAACTTGTTGGGTAGGGTAGTAGTTAGTAAACTTGTTGGGTAGGGCAGTAGTTAGTGAACTGGTAGGTAGGGTAGTAGTTAGTGAACTGGTAGGTAGGGTAGTAGTTAGTAAACTTGTTGGGTAGGGTAGTAGTTAGTGAACTGGTAGGTAGGGTAGTAGTTAGTGAACTGGTAGGTAGGGCAGTAGTTAGTGAACTTGTTGGGTAGGGTAGTAGTTAGTAAACTTGATGGGTAGGGTAGTAGTTAGTGAACTTGATGGGTAGGGCAGTAGTTAGTGAACTTGTCGGGTAGGGTAGTAGTTAGTAAACTTGATGGGTAGGGTAGTAGTTAGTGAACTTGATGGGTAGGGCAGTAGTTAGTGAACTTGTTGGGTAGGGTAGTAGTTAGTAAACTTGATGGGTAGGGTAGTAGTTAGTGAACTTGATGGGTAGGGCAGTAGTTAGTGAACTTGTTGGGTAGGGCAGTAGTTAGTGAACTTGATGGGTAGGGTAGTAGTTAGTGAACAGGTAGGTAGGGTAGTAGTTAGTAAACTTGATGGGTAGGGTAGTAGTTAGTGAACTGGTAGGTAGGGTAGTAGTTAGTGAACTAGATGGGTAGGGCAGTATTTAATAAACTGAAGTACAGAAGATAACAGATTTGTATCGATCCCGATCGATGGCTCCTAGGTTAACCCAGCCTTAAATGGGAACAATATATTTTCCCGGAGAAAGAAAACAGCTCTGGCGTAATTCCGACAACATCGCTATAAAAGTGGAGACTCTTCGTCTTTCAATTTTCCCAGTTGTTACAATATATTCCAGCTGTTCTCTTCTCATTACATGGCCAAAAAATGACTATTTTTTCTTCATAATATTGGAAATTAGCTCTCTTTTTGCTTTGACCTCTCTCAGAACATCTTCATTACTCTTCTTAGCTGTCCATGGTACTCTCAACATTCTTCTGTAAAACAACATTTCTACAGACTCCCGTGATTTTCTTGTCTGTTGTCCTATTGTCCATGATTCACATCCATATGTTAAGACTGGCTTTACATAACATTTTTAGAGACAAATAGTAATAAATGAAGATTATTATAGAGGGAAACTTCCGAGGTGATAGATCAGCAAATAATTTCAGGTATGAAAGAGGTATGTTTATAACACTCGGGAAAAAAAAACATAAATAATCAACGACAGAAAAACAACAACAATAATAAAGAACAATGAAAAGTCCGAATTACAGGTTCCATCCTGCTTCGGACAATTTATTGTTCACTGTTTTTTTCTTTCATTGATTTTTTTTCAGAGTGGTGTCTTCTTCTTCAACCTTTCAGCTTCCTGTGGAGCATAGGTTTTCAACAAACACTTTCCAAGCCGTTCTGTTTCTTGCCATTCTTTTAAGATCATTCCATGTCTTCACCAACATCTTCATCTCTGCTTCTTTCTGTCATCTCCAAGAATTCTTTTATTTTCCTCTTTGTCTTTTCCCCTGGGGATTCCAAAAAAGAGCATGTTGTGTAATACTCTCAATTGACTTCCGCAGTGTGTGTCCTATCCAGCGCCATTGTATTCGCTGTATCTCTTTATCCACTGGTATTTGACTGGTACATTTCCATTATTCTATGTTAGTGATTTTGTCCTGCCATTTCCATCCTTTTATTCTGCGTAAGCATACATTAATGATAGTCTGTATCTTCATGATTGTCAATTTTGTTGTTCTCCATGTTTCACAGCCATATAATAGGACTGACTGAACATTGGAATTTAAAAAATTAATTTTTGTATTTAACCTAATTTCTTTGGACTTCCATATGCTTCCCAGTGCAATGAAAACTCCTCTTGCTTTGATATTCTTATTATGGTATCATTTTCTGTTCCTCCCTCTTTATCTATATTACTACCCAGATATATGTAAGATTGTACTTTAGTAGAGGCATTTCTCCTATAATTTTAAATTGGTTATTACCAACTGCATTAATTCTCATATTGTTGGTCTTATCGCTATTAATTTTCAGTCTTAGAGTGATGTAAACATTCCTTTTCTCCTGATAGTATTGGCTATTTTCGTTCTGCATAAGTCTTAAATTCATTTGTTATGTATACGAACTATTTCCATGAGGCTTTCGTTTTCAAATGAATCCAATTTATATTCTTATTTCTTTAGTTGTTGTCCAGCTGTCGCATGCATAAATAAGTCAAGGTGGATAGTACGTTTGATTTGAAAATCCTGAGCATTGTTTTCGTGTTTAATAATTTTGATTTCCATATTTTATCAGGGATTCACAAAAGCATTACTGCTTTTGCTTTTCTGATTCTAATTAACGATACGTTTAGCATTTTAATGCTTAATATGATAAGAAACACTGAAAGATGGACCTATTAGTGATATATATAGTATCCAGTTTGTTGCCCCGACTTTTTTTTTTTTAATAGCTAGGTAGTAAATTAAACATTACAGAAAGTAGTAAAGTACCCCCGTCACGCCAAGTGGCGTATAGGGAAAATATGGTGTTAGTGACCCTATATTTTACAGACCTTCAGCACATGATTTTTGGGGTAATGTGGTCGGTATTTCGCCCGTGTTGCTTTACTTTCCCAGAAAAAAATCCGGTACGCATTTAAGGCTGGGTGAACCCGGAAGCCGTCAGTTGGAATCGAACCCTACCTCTTGTCCTTTGTAGTCCAGTTCACTAACCACTGAGCTATCGCGGCCCCCAAAAATTACAGAAGGAATGAATATTCCAGATAGCAACATATGGTTGGAAATCATGGAAAATCTCACAAATAGTAAGGAAGAAAATCGATTCATTCGAGGAAAAAAAAAATTGCTACCGAAAAATCGGAAACCTTGGATAATGAAAAGAACAACGAAGACCTAATAAACAACTTTAAACATATAAAAATAACTGGCTTATAAGCATTATTCTAGTGAGGAAATTAAAATAATGTAGCCTCGGCAAAAGTCAGAGCTGGATAGAAAGAACAATAATGGAAGGCACGGTTCAGGGGCAGGCCAAGATGAAGGTGGTTTCAAAGCATTGAAGAGACCTTGGATATGACAACAGAAGTTGTGGGAGACCTAGCTAGAGACAGAGATACTTTCATACGGTCTGTGATGAATGCAACATTTTGCAAAGGACATGTCACCAGATGATGATGATTATGAGATGTTAGTTTTCCTAAGTATTTTAGTGTCTGGTACTTTATCTTTGCAACACGTTGCTAAGCTGGGAGCCGTGATAGCTCAGTGGTTAGTGAACTGGACAACAAAGGACAGGAGGTAGGGTTCGATTTCAACCGACGGCCACCGGGTCACCCGGCCTTTAATCGTTTGGCCGTTTTCCACATGTACATGTGGCTGAGGTGCCGATCTTGAATTTTGTATACATGTGACTAAGGAGTCGATTGTGTCCTGTTCTGAAGCGTATAATGATAACTTGTTCATATCTATTCATATTATGAAAGGCATCCTGATTTGAAGCTTGTGGTCTTCTGATTGATTTGATTATCTATTTCTTCTGATGGTACGCAACTAGTACATTTGGTTGTTTGCCTTAGCTGGTCTGCTTTCTCATGTCCTGGTATTCCACAGTGAGATGGGATCCACTGCTGGTGACCTTGTGATACTAAAAATAGACGCTAACACAGTATTCCCCAATACGTCATAAGGTGCAAAGGGAAACCCTCTCCAATCAAGCCTTACTTTATCCTGTCGCTTTATTCCTAGTGGTGTGAGGCTCTAGTAAAGACAATAATAATAAATGACAATTCATTACGAGTGTAAAATTCCGAGGCAATAACCGAGGGTACGAATAGGATGTTGGATCAATCCAAGATGTGCAGGGGAGGGAGCGCTGTAAAACAAACACGAATATCGTTATTTGTGACTGACAAGATAAGAAAATTGACATCGTCCTGGTTGGGGAAGGAAAGGGGGAATGGAGTGAGGCGTATTTTCTGTCATCGTTGACGTTAGAGTTGTCATGTGTATTGTTGATATTATGATATTAAGTGATTCGATGAGCATGATAAGAAAACTGGAGGGGGCCTCTGTACGCATGCAATGGGTAGAGTCATTGCAGAAGTCAAAAATACGTAAGGTCACCATTGTCTATGTCCCTGGACATGCCGGAGTACGGGAAAATGAAAGAGCGGACAAGTTGGCTAGCTATGCTGATTTAAAGATGGTCTACCAATGGATCGGGCGGACATCCCCACTGCCCTCCGAGATGTGGGAAGGACACAGGACTTCGACAACCATGAGTCCACGTTACTACTTCGGATGAAAGAGATGGGAGTTAAGATGGGCAAAGCCAGAAAAAAAAATCTTTGTGTGCGTGTGAGAAGACTTAACGAACGACACAGACCTGGAGTCGTCAGTCGCGGGAGACTGCGAGGAGGGGATCTGAGCACCTATGGATATGTTCGGAGTGCAATGATGATGACTCGAAAATAACTCAATAGCTAAATAATTAAATAGCTCAATATCTAAATAACTCAATAGCTAAATAATTAAATAGCTCAATATCTAAATCTTATGCAACAAATCTATGTCAATAAAAATGAGAAAGAGAGTTCATCAGTGCTATATAGAACCAATTCTGACCTATGGAAGTGAATCATGGACAGTAGACAAACAAATGAAAAGACGGTTAGAGGCCACAGAGATGGGATTTCTCAGAAGAATGTTGAAAGTTCCCTGGACAGATAAAAAGACCAATGAGGAAGTTCTCAAAGAGGCCAACACAAAAAGGGAGCTCTTTAAAAACATCAGAAAGAAGAAATCAACATTTTTCGGGCACATCATGAGAAGAGGAAAGTTGGAATACTTGGTTACAACTGGCAAAATAAAAGGAAAGAGAGATCGCGGACGACAAAGGGAGAAAATACTAGATAGCTTGGTGTCATGGCATGGAAAACAGTCAACAACAGAACTGATACGATACACTGTGGATAGAAGATTGTGGAGGGACATGATCGCCTACGCCAACCGGCAGGGTACATGATGATGATGATGATGAATATCTAAATAACTCAATAGCTAAATAATTAAATAGCTCAATATCTCAATAACTCAATAGCTAAATAATTAAATAGCTCAACATCTAAATAACTCAATAACTCAATAGCTAAATAATGAAATAGCTCAATATCGAAATAACTCAATAGCTAAATAATTAAATAGCTCAATATCTAAATAACTCAATAACTCAATAGCTAAATAATTAAATAGCTCAATTATCTAAATAACTCAATAGCTAAATAATTAAATAGCTCAATATCTAAATAACTCAATAACTCAATAGCTAAATAATTAAATAGCTCAATATCTAAATAACTCAATAACTCAGTCGTTGAGAAATGTCAGCACATTAACTTCACAATTCAGCAGTCATAAATGTGGTCTCCTTCCAGCATATACACCAAGGCAATCAACTACTTAGAACTGATTATTGACACCAGGATCCTTAGGCTCAAGGTAGATGAAACCAAACACCTATCCCTATCAAAGACGGACGATAAATTGCAGTTTCCGGGTTAAAATGTAAACAAAAGAGCAAAATTCCAAGTCGTTCTCTTTCTTGCCGTTCTTTTAAGATCATTCCATGTCTTCCCCATCATCTTCATCTCTGATTCTATCTGTCTTCTCCCAGAAGGGTTTGGTATTCTTCTTTGTCTCTTACCCTGGGGATTCAAAAAAGGGCCTGTTGTGTAATTCAATTGGCTTCCATAGTGTGTGTTCTACCCAGCGCCATCGTCTTCGCTGTATCTCTTTATCCACTAGTATTTGACTGGTACATTTCCATAATTCTATGTTAGTGATTTTGTCCTGCCACTTCCATCCTTTTATTCTGCGCCCATTAATGAAAGTCTGTATCATCATGATTGTCATTTTAGTTGTTCTCCATGTTTCACAGCCATATAGTAAGACTAACTGAACATTGGAGTTGAACATTTTTATTTTAGTATTTAACCTTTCTTTGGACTGCCATATGTATCCTAGTGCAACAAAAGCTCCTCTTGCTTTTGATATCCTTATTTGGTATTATTTTCTGTTCCTCCCTCTTTGTCTATATTACTGCCCAGATATATGTAAGAATACACGTCTAGTAAAGGTATTTCTCCTATTTTTATTTGGTTATTGCCAACTGCATTAATTCTCATAACTTTGGTCTTATCTATATTTATTTATTGAAACTGGCTTTAATTTTCACCCTTAACCCGATAAATTGCGAAATTAAGATTACTGCAATTAACGCTATGTAAAATAGTTCCTTCAATTATTACCATAAATTATCGCACAATTAAATCATAAATATTAGTGATTTATATTATACGTTTTTTTTAAAAGACGTAACTTTGCTCTTAATTTGCATCTCTTACAATTTTATTATTATTATTTTTGTATAAAGACGTAGCGCAGTAATTTTATAGGAGGCTTTAGATAAAGTGCCTCCCACTGGAACTACTTCTATAAGTTTCGATAAAGAGATAGAACGCCATCTTATTCTGTTTTTTTTTTTTAGTTCGTCTGTTGCCATAACATCCAGAAGTTGATTGCAGAATAGGTCTACCTAATTCTCATAAAATTGCAAGGTCGATTGTTTTCATTGATTTATGTAAATAATTAAAGTGAAATACTTTCATTCGCCTTGTGGCTACTTGGGCCTGGGCCATAGTAGGGAAGACAAGAATAAGATAGCCATTGTCACATTCCACGCCTAGGGGAGGCAAGAATAGAGCCGCTGTCACCTGCTATGCCCGGGAGAGGCAAGAATAGAGCTACTGTCACCTGCCACGCCTAGGGCGGACAAGAATAGAGCTACTGTCACTTGCCACGCCCAGGGCAGACAGGAATAGAGCTACTGTCACTTGCCACGCTCAGGGCAGACAAGAATAGAGCTACTGTCACTTGCCACGTCCAGGGCAAACAAGAATAGAGCTACTGTCACTTGCCACGCCTAGGGCAGACAAGAATAGAGCTACTGTCACTTGCCACGCCTAGGGCAGACAAGAATAGAGCTACTGTCACTTGCCACGCCCAGGGTAAACAAGAATAGAGCTACTGTCACTTGCCACACCCAGGGCAGACAAGAATAGAGCTACTGTCACTTGCCACGCCCAGGGCAAACAAGAATAGAGCTACTGTCACCTGCCACACACCGGGAAGACAAGAATAGAGCTACTGCCACTTGCCTAGGGGAACCTAGAATACAGCCACTGTTACCTCCCATACACATCGTAAGAGGTGGCTAAAGGAGGTTAAAGTCAAGGTCTTTGCCTGTGTCACGAATTTCATGCATCTGAACTGTAGTCATCTTCAGTGCTTTTTCTAGTAAATGGCGGACGTACTTTAAACTGGGAAATTTACCACGGAGGAGTTAGAACAATGCTGAAGTTCTAATTTATGCAATGAAGATGATCTCTCGACTAAACTAAACTAAACTAAACTAAACTAAACTAAACTAAACTAAACTCTTATCGGCATTTTAAAAATGAATTTCTAGATAAATCAACAAAAGTTGGATTAAACTGAATTTCTAAATAAATCAACAAAAGTTGTATTATATTCAAGGCTCAGTTTTGAGGTTTTGCATGGTTTTTTTTTTTTTTTTTTTGTAGACAACGATAGTTTCTATTTAATTTCTTATTCTCTGTCATGTATGGCCCTTTTCGTCTTGTCAGATGGTCTATATAGTGGCGGCTATTGTTATATTTCTTTTTTTGAGGTTTTGTTTTTGTCGAACAGCTTCTCTCGTGGCTAATTCTACCAATTTTTGACAAACATACACGGCCACAAAATGAACAAGTCAGCCCGCTGATCCACAGGGTTTTCCAATCCTTTTTCATGAGTCTTTTCTCTTTTAAGTTTTGCCTAAGCACAGTCTCAAATGATGTTATACCATTCCTTATACATGCTCTATCACTGGAGTCTGTAGAAATGTGGTTTTACAGAAGAATGTTGAGAATACCATGGACAGCTAAAAAGAGTAATGAAGACGTTCTGAGAGAGGTCAAAGCAAAAAGAGAGCTAATTTCCAATGTTAGGAAGAAACAATCATCATTTTTTGGCAATGTAATGAGAAGAAAGCAACTTGAATATATTGTAACAACTGGAAAAAATGAGGGACGAAGAGATAGAGGGAAGCAAAGAGAAAAAAATAACAGACAGCTTAAGAGAATGGCTTGGCAGAAGGTCAACAACAGAAATGATAAATAGCTGCCGAGATCGAAAGTTGTGGAGAGACATGATCACCCACGCCACTAGGCCCGGTACTTGATTGATACATGCTCTCCATGATGTGCGATCACTTGCCAAATGTTCCCAGTCATTTTCACAAATGGAGAAGTCATTCAGAGATGATTTACAGGGGTATCTTTCAAAATATTCTCTGTCAGCCCTTTAACAAAAAATGATACCTGCTGTTACGTAGCTTAAAGCAGGACTGCTATGTTTTCATCCTATATTCTGGCTCATCAAATTTCGGCAAGTTGTTTACTTTGTCTTTTGAAGACAACATTTCTCATAACCGTAAAAAAAAAAACACTAGAATGTTACTGTTAACTTTGTCCATTGAAGACAGCAACATTCCCCATAACCGTAAAAATTCTACAACGTTATTGTTTACTATGATGTATAAGACACACATTGTTATCCGAGATATCACAACACTATGTGATATCGTCTTCTTCATCATCTCCTTTCTTTTTTCGTCTTCCACCCATGAGGGTCGTTAGGGCACAGCTGACAGACTTCGTCAACCTTCTCTATTTCTCTCTTTATTCAGTCATTCTTCAGGACACTCCAAAGTCGAGACCTGTCTATTCTTTAATGTTATCTTCCCATCCTTTTTCTGTCTGCCTCTCCTTCCTCCTTTCACTGTTCTTTGCAGAATGATCTTCGCCAGCCCAGACGATCGAGACACGATAAGCCTTGCACCAGTCAATGACCCTTGCGCCAGTCAATGACCTTTGCACCAGTCAATGACCCTTGCATCAGTTAATGACCCTTGCACGGGTCAATGAACTTTGTACCAGTCAATGACCCTTGCACCAGTCAATGACCCTTGCACCAGTCAATGACCCGTGCACGGGTCAATGAACTTTGTACCAGTCAATGACCCTTGCACCAGTCAATGACCCTTGCACGGGTCAATGATCTTTGTACCAGTCAATGACCCTTGCACCAGTCAATGATCCTTTCGCCAGTCAATGACCCTTGCACCAGTCAATGACCCTTGCACCAGTCAATGATCCTTGCACCAGTCAATGACCCTTGCATCAGTCAATGACCCTTGCACCAGTCAATGACCCTTGCACCAGTCAATGACCCTTGCACCAGTCAATGACCCTTGCACCAGTCAATGATCCTTTCGCCAGTCAATGCTCCTTTCGCCAGTCAATGACCCTAGCACCAGTTAATGACACTTGCACCAGTCAATGACCCTTGCACCAGTCAATGACACTTGCACGGGTCAATGACCCTTGCGCCAATCAATGACCATTGCGCCAGTCAATGACCCTTGCACCAGTCAATGACACTTGCACGGGTCAATGATCTTTGTACCAGTCAATGACCCTTGCACCAGTCAATGATCCTTTCGCCAGTCAATGACCCTTGCACCAGTCAATGATCCTTGCACCAGTCAATGAACTTTGTACCAGTCAATGACCCTTGCACCAGTCAATGACCCTTGCACCAGTCAATGACCCTTGCACGGGTCAATGAACTTTGTACCAGTCAATGACCCTTGCACCAGTCAATGACCCTTGCACGGGTCAATGATCTTTGTACCAGTCAATGACCCTTGCACCAGTCAATGACCCTTGCGCCATCAATGACCATTGCGCCAGTCAATGACCCTTGCACCAGTCAATGACCCTTGCACGGGTCAATGATCTTTGTACCAGTCAATGACCCTTGCACCAGTCAATGATCCTTTCGCCAGTCAATGACCCTTGCACCAGTCAATGACCCTTGCACCAGTCAATGACCCTTGCACCAGTCAATGACCCTTGCACCAGTCAATGACGTCTTGTAAAGCTCAACAACATATGGGTTGGAATTGGACATCGAATAGTAGTTGACAGATTGCTGCCGAGATCAGCGAACAAAAATTGACCACGACTAAATTTCAACAACCTGTGGGGGAGGGGGTAGAACAGACTAACAAGTCTAGTTAAGCACCCAAAAACGTTGTACGAACCTGTGGGGGAGGGGGTAGAACAGACTAACAAGTCTAGTTAAGCACCCAAAAACGTTGTACGAACCTGTGGGGGAGGGGGTAGAACAGACTAACAAGTCTAGTTAACCACCCAAAAACGTTGTACGAACCTGTGGGGGAGGGGGTAGAACAGACTAACAAGTCTAGTTAAGCACCCAAAAACGTTGTACGAACCTGTGGGGGAGGGGGTAGAACAGAATAACAAGTCTAGTTAAGCACCCAAAAACGTTGTACGAACCTGTGGGGGAGGGGGTAGAACAGACTAACAAATCTAGTTAAGCACCCAAAAACGTTGTACGAACCTGTGGGGGAGGGGGTAGAACAGACTAACAAGTCTAGTTAAGCACCCAAAAACGTTGTACGAACCTGTGGGGGAGGGGGTAGAACAGACTAACAAGTCTAGTTAAGCACCCAAAAACGTTGTACGAACCTGTGGGGGAGGGGGTAGAACAGACTAACAAGTCTAGTTAAGCACCCAAAAACGTTGTACGAACCTGTGGGGGAGGGGGTAGAACAGACTAACAAGTCTAGTTAAGCACCCAAAAACGTTGTACGAACCTGTGGGGGAGGGGGTAGAACAGACTAACAAGTCTAGTTAAGCACCCAAAAACGTTGTACGAACCTGTGGGGGAGGGGGTAGAACAGACTAACAAGTCTAGTTAAGCACCCAAAAACGTTGTACGAACCTGTGGGGGAGGGGGTAGAACAGACTAACAAGTCTAGTTAAGCACCCAAAAACGTTGTGCTGAAGTCGGGTGTACGAGCCGAAGGGCGCAAGATATCAGTTTGCTGTAAGCGATAACACAACGCCTCGGAAAAAAAAAAAACTACCCGACTGGGCTACCGACGTTCGGACAACTTGTGTTTGATTCCCGCTGGAAGCAGTGAACTGTGCTCGTGGTTATAAAAACAAATACCGCGGTCGACCCAGCCGCTGGTAGAGATGGTTACCAGGTTAGTACTCTGGGAAGGTGAGGAATGCCGCCTCGCGTCATGAGTTTCGATGCTTGAAGCGACAGGATCCAGAATTCTGGCTAGGCGGCCAGCACAAATAGGTGAAAAATCGCGTGCTAATACGCCTGTTCAAGTCTCGTACTTTATCTTTACAACGCAGTTACTCCCTTTTAACGGCTGTTGAAGGGAAAATACAAGGTAAAAGAGGCAGAGGCAGACCAAGACTAACATGGACGAGTAACATAAAAAATGGACAAATTAATCTATGAAAACCTGCACCATCAAAGCAAGAAATAGAGTGGAATGGCGATCCATAGTAGCCAGCCAACCTTCGTTGCGGAGACGGCACTCGATGATGTTGATGATGATGGTGATGATGATAACGGCCGTTGAATAACAGGCGATAAAGTGACGTAGCCATTTGGCGAACGCAGAAGACGATTTCATTCGAGTTGACTACAGAGTGTCAGACTGTCCTTCAACTGCAATCATCTCAAGGCCAACAGGGTGGAATGTAGACTTGGTAAAGTGCCATGCTAAATGAAACTCTCAGCTCCTACCCGGTTGAATCGTTGACACCAGAAAGACAGAACTGTGTTCATCATCATCACTCAGTGCCGTGTCCGCATCGAAGGTTGGCTACCATGCAGCGCTATTCCGCTCTGTCTCTTGCTTTGATGATGCAGATTGTCATAAGTTGTCTTGTTCATCTTTCGATGTTTCTCCATCATGTTAATCTTAATCTACCTCTTTCTCTTTTTCCTTATATTTTCACTTCCAATATTACTTTTAGTGGGCTGCTATATATCTTTTAACATGCTCCAAAAATCTCATTTGTCTTGTTCTAATTGTGTTTATTAGTTCTCTTTTAATTTTATTTGTTTTAAGAGGTCATCGTTTGTTTTCTTTTCTTTCCATCCAATACTTCTTATTCTTCTATAAATCCACATATCAAAGGCTTCAATTTTTCCCTATACACCACTTGGTGTGACAGGGCTTTTTAATTTGTTGCTTTTATTACCTTACTTGATATTATCTGTCCATCTTACTCTGTGTCTGCCTATTCTCTTCTCCTTCTTTAATATGTACTTTGTATGATAATGTTTCCTCTAAGCTTCCCGGATGTGTAGTCGTCTGGTTTGTATCTCCGTTTCCTTTATGCTTCGCGGATGTGTAGTCGTCTGGTTTGTATCTCCGTTTCCTTTATGCTTCGCGGATGTGTAGTCGTCTGTTTTGTATCTCCGTTTCCTTTATGCTTCGCGAATGTGTAGTCGTCTGGTTGGTATCTCCGTTTCCTTTATGCTTCGCGGATGTGTAGTCGTCTGGTTGGTATCTCTGTTTCCTTTGTTTATTTTTCCTTTGGTTTATTTGTTCCAGCTGAAGGCCTATTGAGCTGAATCGTCGTTCATATTTGTGTTGTCCAATTATTACGTAAAGTTTTAACCATACCATCTTTTCCCCTTTTTTTTCATTTCTCTTTCTCTCAAATCTAAAGCTTTATAATTTTTACTCTTTGATACGTTCTCGCAAACAGCTATTAGATCATCTCTTCATTTGATGCCTCCCTCCCATATATTATAAGAATACTATTTTGTTCTTTTGATACATTCTGTCAGATCATTATTAAGATTTAAAAACGTCCCTCCCACACCGTGGGAGCCGAGATAGCTCAGTGGTTAGTGAACTGGACTACAAAGGACAAGAGGTAGGGTTCGATCCCAAACGACGGCTTCCGGTTCACCCAGCCTTTAATGGGTACCGGATTTTTTCTGGGAAAGTAAAGCGGCACGGGCGTAATACCGACCACATTACCCCAAAAATCATGTGCCGAGGGTCTGTAAAATTTATGGTCACTAACACCATATTCCCTATACGCCACTTGGCGTGACGGGTCACTAACACCATATTCCCTATACGCCACTTGGCGTGACGGGTCACTAACACCATATTCCCTATACGCCACTTGGCGTGACGGGGGTACTTTACTTTTTTTTTTTTACTTCCACACCGTGCTAGATGAGTGGGTAATATAGCGCCACAGAACTTACTTTCCATGACCAACGGTCTATTTTTGGTTCAAGCGGTCGATTTCACGACAGGACAATTTATTTCCTAGAAAAAAAATGTCTCCAGTACCCATTTTTCGAAGCTTGGAGAAGTCAAAATCCATGTTAAACCAAGCAAACAAATCTGGTGTTAATCCAAGGAAACAAATCTGGTGTTAAACCAAGGAAACAAATCTGGTGTTAAATCAAGGAAACAAATCTGGTGTTAAACCAAGGAAACAAATCTGGTGTTAAACCATGGAAACAAATCTGGTGTTAAACCAAGGAAACAAATCAGGTGTTAAACCAAGGAAACAAATCTGGTGTTAATCCAAGGAAACAAATCTGGTGTTAAACCAAGCAAACAAATCTGGTGTTAAACCAAGCAAACAAATCTGGTGTTAAACCAAGCAAACAAATCTGGTGTTAAACCAAGCAAACAAATCTGGTGTTAAACCAAGCAAACAAATCTGGTGTTAAACCAAGCAAACAAATCTGGTGTTAAACCAAGCAAACAAATATGGTGTTAAACCAAGCAAACAAATCTGGTGTTAAACCAAGCAAACAAATCTGGTGTTAAACCAAGCAAACAAATCTGGTGTTAAACCAAGCAAACAAATCTGGTGGTAAACCAAGGAAACAAATCGCCACATCCAGGAATCAAACTCGGGCCCTGACCGGTAGCGAGATCAGTAACCACTCGGCCACTGAGGCCACACACTTTTATTAGTTCATTTATTAATGGCATCATCATCATGTACCATGCCAGCTGGCGTAGGCGATCATGTCTCTCCACAACTTTCGATCTCGACAGTTATTTATCATTTCTGTTGTTGACCTTCTGCCAAGCCATTCTCTTAAGCTGTCTGGTATTTTTTCTCTTTGATTCACTCTATCTCTTCGTCCCTCAATTTTCCCAGTTGTTACAATATATTTCAGCTGTTCTCTTCTCATTACATGGCCAAAAAATGATGATTGTTTCTTCCTAATTTTGGAAATTAGCTCTCTTTTTGCTTTAGCCTCTTTCATAACATTTTCATTACTCTTCTTAGCTGTCCATGGTATTCACAATATTCTTCTGTAAAACCACATTTCTACAGACACTAGTGATTTTCTTGTCTGTTGTCCTATTGCCCATGATTCACATCCATATGTTAAGACTGGCTCTACATAAAATTTAAGAACCTTTTTTCTTGTTTCTATTGTCAATAATGGATTAAATATTAATAGTATACATTGATCTATTCCGTTGCTGTCATCCCTTCCTGTTTGTTTTCCTCTGTGTTCTTTCATTCTTCTTCTTCTTGCTTGAGCTCTTCATACCTCCAGCGAGACACGATCCGTTTAACCCAAGACTAAGTCATTACGGTTATATTAGACCGCAAGTACCATTCACAATGACAGTGGGAACTATTTTTTTTATTGTGCGAGCCGTTGGTTCTCTTGATGGTTTACATGGTTGTCTCTCTTGTTGGTGGAGACTCTTCATTGAAAGAAGATAATGAAAGTGAGTGGGACAATGTATTTAGAGACTAAGGAATCTAGTTGTAGTAAGTCGAAGGCCCTGGCATCACTGCAAACGATTTAAAATCCATAATTGCTCCACCGCCCGTGCCAGTGGAATCATCAGAATTAGCATCTCATCGCAATGAAGGATCCAAACAAAGAAAGGCAGCTGCAGTCCCCATCATAGCAGCTACAGCACATGACAAAATATATAAGGCGTAACCGCATCGAAAGTGAACGCAGCCAAACTGTCCTTCATATTACGATATCATTATTCATCGTAAACAATCGGAATATGGAAAGACGAACGGATGAAATACACGGATAAATAAAAATATCCCCGCAATCAACCCAGACGTTGGTAGAAATGCGTACCAGGGTAGTACTCTAGGAAGGTGAGGAATGCCGTCTCGCATCGTGAGTTTCGATGCTTGAAGCGACACTATCCAGAAGTCTCCGAACACTTCTAGATAGGCGGCCGAGCACTTATGGATGAAAACCCGCGCGCTAAGACGTCGATTCAAGTCTCGTACTTTACCTATACCTTTACCTTTACCTTTATCTTTACCTTTACCTATACCTATACCTTTACCTTTACCTATACCTATACCTATACCTTTACCTATACCTTTACCTATACCTATACCTATACCTTTACCTTTACCTATACCTATACCTTTACCTATAACTTTACCTTTACCTTTACCTATACCTTTACCTTTACCTATACCTATACCTTTACCTTTACCTATACCTTTACCTATACCTTTACCTATACCTATACCTCTACCTCTACCTTTACCTTTACCTATACCTTTACCTATACCTTTACCTATACCTATACCTTTACCTTTACCTATACCTTTACCTTTACCTATACATATACCTTTACCTATACCTATACCTATACCTATACCTTTACCTTTACCTTTACCTATACCTTTATCTTTACCTTTACCTATACCCATACTTTTACCTATACCTTTACCTATACCTTTACCTATACCTATACCTTTACCTTTACCTATACCTATACCTATACCTTTATCTTTACCTATACCTTTACCTTTACCTATACCTTTACTTTTACCTTTACCTTTACCTATACCTATACCTATACCCATACCTTTACCTTTACCAATACCTTTACCTTTACTTTGCACAGGGCCCGCATTTGATCTCGCCGTACGTCCATCTTCCTCAGCAAGCAGTATTTTTTTTTTTAACTCAGTGATGTAAATTTATTCCACCTTCTCTTATAGCTTTGTGGACACTACCGGTGGCTACGGACATTGTGTGCTGTTCTGAAGTATTTCTGTATAATCAGGTTATTGGTAAAGGTAAATGTCTGGACACACGCTAAGAAAACTTAATGCCAGCATAGCAAGACAGGCACTGTTTTGGAACCCACAGGAGAAGAGAAAGCCAGAAAGGCTAGGAATATATCATTAACATCAAGTACCAAGCCTGCTGGCGTAGGTGATCATGTCTCTCCACAACTTTTGATCTCGACAGTTATTTATCATCTCTGTTGTTGACATTCTGCCAAGCCATTCTCTTAAGCTGTCTGGTGTCTTTTCTCTTTGCTTCCCTCTGTCTCATCATCCTTAAATTTTCCCAGTTGTTACAATATATTCCAGCTGTTCCCTTCTCATTACATGGCAAAAAAATGATGATTGTTTCTTCCTAATATTGGAAATTAGCTCCTTTTTTGCTTTGGCCTCTTTCAGAACATTTTCATTACTCTTCTTAGCTGTCCATGGTATTCTCAACATTCTTCTGTAAAACCATATTTCTACAGCATCCAGTGATTGTCTTGTCTGTGTGTTTTATTGTCCGTGATTCACATCCATATGTTAAGACTGGCCTTGGATGCGGAGACGGCACTCAATTATAATGATGATGATGATGATGATGATGATGATGTTGTTGACCTTCTGCCAAGCCATTCTCTTAAGCTGTCTGGTATCTTTTCTCTTAGCTTCTCTCTGTGTCCTCGTCCCTCAATTTTCCCAGTTGTCACAATATATTCCAACTGTTCCCTTCTCATTACATGGCCAAAAAAAATGATGATTGTTTCTTCTCAATATTAGAAATTAGCTCTCTCTGTGCTTTGGCCTCCTTTAGAACGTTTTCATTACTCTTCTTAGCTGTCCATGTTATTCTCAACATTCTTCGCAAGAACACAAGAATTTCGTAGGAATACATAAAGAATATACGTCATGGAAACCCTTAAGAACAATGGCCAAGACTGGAGCTAAAGGGATGGATGAAAAACTTTGTCAGGAAAAAGAGGTCTAAATGACTTTATCTGATTCGATTAATGGTAAAGGCAGTTCCATAATATCTAATATCGTTGTGGAGTAACGTATTCACTTTCATTCACAATTTGAAGGTGAGGGGGCCAGTGCTCTTTCTCGCTATTATTAACTTCCTCAACTCAGTGAACTAGGTAACCGTTTTTTTTTTCAAAGTGAACTGAGAAGCTCTCGGTTAGTATTGGTTCTCCAACTAAGCTAAATGGTTTATATCAAACGGCAGACTATGCTGTTCTCAATCACATTTCCTTGTGGGTATTGTTGCTATTTGCTCTTGTGACTTATTGGTGAGTCGTTTAGGTTGTAGAGTCTAGTGACGATTTGTTGATCAATGTCTTCCCTTTACTGTGATTGGATGAACGAACAAACTGCATTGACTTATTGGTGAGTCGTTTAGGTTGTAGAGTCTAGTGACGATTTGTTGATCAATGTCTTCCCTTTACTGTGATTGGATGAACGAACAAACTGCGTTGACTTATTGGTGAGTCGTTTAGGTTGTAGAGTCTAGTGACGATTTGTTGATCAATGTCTTCCCTTTACTGTGATTGGATGAACGAACAAACTGCGTTGACTTATTGGTGAGTCGTTTAGGTTGTAGACTCTAGTGACGATTTGTTGATCAATGTCTTCCCTTTACTGTGATTGGATGAACGAACAAACTGCATTGACTTATTGGTGAGTCGTTTAGGTTGTAGAGTCTAGTGACGATTTGTTGATCAATGTCTTCCCTTTACTGTGATTGGATGAACGAACAAACTGCGTTGACTTATTGGTGAGTCGTTTAGGTTGTAGAGTCTAGTGACGATTTGTTGATCCATGGCTTCCCTTTACTGTGATTGGATGAACGAACAAACTGCGCTGACTTACTTTCTTTCTCTTTGGTTTGTTTGTTTGTTTGTTTTTTCTTACTTGGTTCTTTCTTTTTCAATGAATCGCGCATTACTTATTCACTTACTCTGGGATTTTTTCTTTCTTTCTTTTTTGCTTCTTTCTTTTTTCTTTCTTTCTTTTCAATCAATCGCTCATTACTCATTCATTCACTTATTTTAGGATATTTTTCTTTCTTTCTTATCTTCTTTTTTTCATTCTTTCTTTCTTTCGTTCCCTATTTCTTTCTTTTTTTTTCTTTCGTTTTTTCTGTCTTTTGTTCTTTCTGTCTTTTTCCTTAATTTTTCAACGAATCGTTCCTTATTCAGTCATTCACTGACTCTGGGATTTTTATTTTCTTTCTTTCTCTCTTTTTTCTTTTTTTTCGTTCTTTTTTCTTTTCTTTTCTTTTTGTTGTTCTTTCTTTCTGTCTTGCCCTCTTTCTTTCGTTTCCTTTTCCTTTCTTTTTTTGTTCTTTCTATTGTTCTTTCTGTCTTTTTTCTTTTTTTTTTACAATGAATCGTTCATTACTCATTCATTCACTTACTCTGGGATTTTTCTTTTCTTTTTTCTTTTTTTTTCTTGCTTTCTTTCTTTCTGTTTTTTCTTTTTTCGTTCTTTCTTTCTTTTCTTTTTTCTTTCTTTTGTTCTCTCTTTCTTTTTTTACAATTAATTGCTCATTACTCATTCATTCATTAACTCTAGGTTTCTCTCTTTGATGAGTTTTTTTCGTTCCTTCTCTCTCTCTTTCTTTCATGCATTCACTCATTCTTTAGTCTCCCAGCTCTCTTATTTCCTTTCATATGACAATTAAAAAAGGAGGAAAAGAAAAGAAAATCTCCATGTGAACACAAGTAGCTCCATGAACAAGCATGACGTATATGGAGTATAATCATCATCATGTGCCAAACCGGTAGGCGTGGGCGATTATGTCCTTCCACAATCTTCTATCTACAGTGCATCGTATCAGTTCTGTTGTTGACTGTTTGCCATGACATGACACCAAGCTATCTCTCCCCTTTTGTGTTGGCCCCTTTGAGAACCTCCTCATTGGTCTTTCTAGCTGTCCAGAAAACTTTCAACATTCTTCTGAGAAATCCCATCTTTGTGGCCTCTAACCGTCTTTTAATTTGTTTGTCTACTGTCGATGATTCGCTTTCATAGGTCAGAATTGGTTCTACATAGCGCCGATGAACTCCCTTTCTCGCAAAAGACCGCAAATTATACCTCCCCTCGACGCCGAAAGACAGATGAGGAAGGAAAGAAGCCCATATATATGCCCATATTTTCTTACATTGAATGGATGTTTCGGCAAATCTCTCGATCTACGCTTGATAACCAAATGGTCGCAATAAAAACAAAAGTCACAGGCTAATAGAAACATAAAATTTATCACTGCTTTATTTATTAACAGTGGTCAAGATGTACACCAGTCATTGGACTGAGGGAGGTCAACGACTCACAGCTGACTCCGTTCTCTCATCATCATCATCAAGTACCGGGCCTACTGGCGTAGGTGATCATGTCTCTCCACAACTTTCGATCTCGGCAGCTATTTATCATTTCTGTTGTTGACTTTCTGCCAAGCGATTCTCTTAAGCTGTCTGTTATTTTTTCTCTTTGCTTCCATTTATCTCTTCGTCCCTCAATTTTTCCAGTTGTTACAATATATTCCAGCTGTTCTCTTCTCATTACATGGCCAAAAAATGACGATTGTTTCTTCCTAATATTGGAAATTAGCTCTCTTTTTGCTTTGACCTCTCTCAGAACATCTTCATTACTCTTTTCAGCTGTCCATGGTACTCTCAACATTCTTCTGTAAAACCACATTTCTACAGACTCCAGTGATTTTCTTGTCTGTTGTTCTATTGTCCATGATTCGCAACCATATGTCAAGACTGGTTCTACGTAACATTTAAGAACTCTTTTTCTTGTTTCTATTGTCATGAATCGCTCCCATTCTCTAGGATGGACAAATAATAGAACTAACCTAGAACATGCTCCACCATGGACATGTTCGGAGTGCGATGATGATGATTCGCAAATAACTCAATAACTTAATACTCCACCTCCCAGGGGTGCCATTGGAAACAGACCGGACTAGCCAAGCGAGTAGGGATCGAAAAGGGAAGGAAACCCATTACCCAAAAAATGTCATGTTGAGGTGTAATATGTCGGGCTGAAAGGCGAAGATATTGCGACTTCACGTTAACTAGCGACGCAATTGCGATCAGCTCTGACGATAAGACCAGCATAGATCACTATGCATTTGATATCTTCACGATTTCCCATAGATCGTCATACGGTATACCATACTTCTCTTCATGCTATTTAAAATTTATCAATTGTAATCTCTCCAAGTATTGATATTGCCAAGAATAACAAAATGGTATGTCTTCTCAACGAGCCGCCATAGCTCAGTGGTTAGTGAACAAAGGACAAGCGGTAGGGTTCGATCCCAACCAACGGCTTCCGGGTTCACCCAGCTTTAAATGGGTATCGGAATTTTTTCAGGGAAAGTAAAGCGGCACGGGCGTAATACCGACCACATTACCCAAAAAATCATGTGTTGAAGGTCTGTAAAATGTATGGTCACTAACACCATATTCCCTATACGCCACTTGGTGTGACGGGGCTCTTTACTTTACTTTTTTATGCCTTCTCAACATTCCTATATGGTGCTGAAACATGGACATTAGACAAGAAAACAGAACAGAGAATTGAAGCCTTTGAAATTTGTATTTATAGAAGAATAGGTAGAATTGGGTGGAAGGAAAAGAAAACAAACGATGAAGTCTTAAAACAACTAAAAATGAAAAGAGAACTTGTAAAAACAATTCAAACAAAACAAATGCAATTTTTGGGCCATGTTAAAAGACACAACAGCCTACTAAAAGTAATCCTGGAGGGGAAAATACAAAGTAAAAGATGCAGACGCAGACCAAGACTAACATGGACGAGTAACATCAAAAGATGGACAAACCGGCATATGACAACTTGCACCATCAAAGCAAGAGACAGAGCAGAATGGCGCTCCATGGTAGCCAACCTTCGTTGCGGAGATGGCACTAGATGATGATGATGATGATTGATATTCATGTTGTGTTTTTACTCATTTCGCTGTTTCTAGACTGTCTGCCTTTTCTTTCTAGTTTGACACTAAATTAATCTTCTGACACTAACTTCACATTACGAAAGTTATAACTTAATAACTCTGTTAACTAACATAATAACTGTTAACATAATTATTCGAGCGCAAGCAACCAGGTTTACAACCGTAGTTGCCAGAGAGGCGTGCAACATGCCAAAGGTTAATTATGGCAAATTACTCTCGTTTGGAAATGCGATGTGCCAGTTTACACGTTCGAATCACACATCTGTCTCGTGTAGAAATGAGGTCACAAACTGCTGGGTAAACTAGTCTGTAGTATATTTTTTCGTAAGCTAGCTTTTACCTCTGACGAAGTCACAAGAGACTAGGAACTGAATTTTGCGTGTTAATCCATTTTTTCCTGGCAGCCGTGTGCACAGGGGTCCCTCGCCGCACATGCAGATTAACTCCGACTTCGGAGGTACTCATATTTTTTCCGTCGATGAGTAATTGACGTTTCAAGCCGGGCCTCGCTGCTGAGACCAAGGGTGGTTGCCGCAGATAGAAATCATAATTTAAAATCCCAACCTGTGTAGCCGGGATTTGAACCCACAACCTCTCTGTCTCGAGGCTGGCGTCTCGAGACCAACCATCCCCCCGTCTACAGTATATAATCAGCAAAGAAGAAATTGATTAATAATAAGCAAAATGTTACAGAAAAATCCTTAAGATACCTTGAATAATGAAAAAGACAGATGAAGACATATTAAATATTACAATATTTAAACATTAAAAAGAACTGGCGTATAAAGACCATTCTATAGAGGAAATAAAAATAGTATGGCCACGTCAAAAGGCACAACGGCCTGACAAGAACAATAATAGAAGGTATGGTTTCTGGGCGACGAGACAGGGACAGACCAAGAAGAATGTGGTTTCAACACATCAAAGAGGCCTTGAATATAACAAAGGTTGTGGGAGATATGGCTAGGGATAGAGATTCTTTCAGACAGGCTGTGGTGAATCCAACGATCTGCAAAAGACATGTGACCTGATGATGATGATGATGATGATGATGACGATAGGATTACATAGACACACAAAGTAACCTCATACATACACATCAACACACACACACACATATATATATATACATATATATATATATATATATATATATATATATATATATATATTGTGTGGCCCTTTTCGTCTTGTCAGACGGTCTAGTGGTGGCTATTGTGTATTTTTTTTTTTTTTTGAGGTATTGTTTTTGCCGAACAGCTTCTCTCGTGGCTAATTCTACCAATGTTTGACAAACACACGCGGTCACATAATGAACAGGTCAGGCTCACTGGTCCACAGGGTTTACCATCCTTTTTCTTCAGTCTTTTCTCTTCTAAGTTTTGTCTTAGCACACTCTCAAAAGTTGTTATACCGTTCCTTATACATGCTCTCCATGATGTGCGATCACTTGCCAGATGTTGCCAGTCGTTTTCACAGATGGAGAAGTCTTTCAGAGAGGATTTGCAGATATCTCTATATCGTAGTTTAGGTCTGCCGATTTGTCTTTTTCCGTGTGTTAGATCACCATATAGTATTTGCCTAGGGATGCGCTTCTCTTCCATTCGCTGGACATGCCCCAGTCATCTTAGTCTTCGACTTCTGAGCATCGACATGATTGTTGGGGTCTTAGCACGTTGCAGGACAGTTAAGTTGGTTATTTTGTCCTGCCATTTGATGTGCATTATTTTGCGGAGACATCGCATGTGGAAGACATTTAGTCTTTTTTCCTGGTTTGAGTATGTTGTCCAGGTTTCGGATCCATATAGTAGTGTGCTAAGCACACAAGTTTGATATATTAAGAGTTTAGTCTTTTGAGTTAGTTTCGTGTTGTTCCAGGCCCTTTCTGTGAGTTTGCCGAAGGTCGTGGCTGCCTTACCAATTCGACAGTTTATTTCTTCATCAAGAGAGATGGTTTGCGTAACTGTGGATCCAAGATATGTAAATTTCAGTACTGCTTCTAGTGGGCAGTCTTTTAGAGTAATAAATAGAGGTTTGATGTCACCTTGATTTAGTATTACTGTCTTCTGAACGTTAGTTGACAGTGAAAAAAGGTCGCATGCTTTGACCAGGTTGTTGATCAGGGATTGTAGGGTGGCTTCACTATGAGCGACTTGGGCTGCATCGTCGGCAAATAAATTTTTTTTAAGTAGGGCAACATTTGTTTTGGTTTTTGCTCTTAGTCGTGCTAGGTTGAACAGTGAGCCATCTGGTCTAGTGCGAATGTAAATATCTCCTGAGCTGTTTTCGAAGGCGTAATTTAGGAGGGCAGCAAAAAATATACCAAAAAGGGTGGGGGCGAGGACACATCCCTGTTTCACTCCTTTGTTGACTATGAAACTCTCTGATGAACTCCCATCAAAATGGATTTTGCCATTCATGTCTTCATGGAAGGAAATTATCAGCCTAATTAATTAGGAGGGCAGCCTATGCCTTCTAGTACCCTATAGAGCCCGTCTCTGTTTACTGTGTCGAAGGCCTTTGTGAGATCCACAAAGGCAATATAGAGAGGCATATTTTGTTCTCGACATTTTTCTTGCAGTTGTCTAAGAGTGAAGATCATATCTATGGTTGATCTCCCGGCTCTGAATCCGCCCCGGGACTCGGGAAGTACACGTTCTGCAAGTCTATGCAGGAGTTTAAGTACGACCCTAGCAAAAGCCTTGCCGGTTGTGCTAAGGAGAGAAATGCCTCTGTAATTATTGCAGTCGCCCCTGTCTCCTTTATTTTTGTACAGCGTTATAATCTTGGCATTTCTCATATCATGGGGTATTACTCCGTAATATATATATATATATATATATATATATATATATATATATATATATATATATATATATATATATAAATGCTTTCAAAATGTAAAAAGAAAAAAAGAATTTTAAAAATGGAAAGCGGTGTCCCAACTGACTGAACTTGACGTGATCCGGTCGTATAGACAAGACTATGAATCACTGTATAGTCAAGATGCTTTTCTTTTATATATCATCATCATCATCATGTGCCATACCGGTTGGCGTAGGCGATCATGTCCTTCCACAATCTTCTATCTACAGCGCATCGTATCAGTTCTGTTGTTGACTGTTTTCCAAGCCATGACACCAAGCTATCCAGTATTTTCTCTCTTTGTCGTCCGCGATCTCTGTTTCCTTTTATTTTGCCAGTTGTAACCAAGTATTCCAACTTTCCTCTTCTCATGATATGCCCAAAAAATGTTGATTGCTTCTTTCTGATGTTTTTTAAGAGCTCCCTTTTTGTGTTGGCCTCTTTGAGAACTTCCTCATCTTTTCTATATATTGTTATTATTATCTTGAGGTTTTTAATCTTCTTTTTTTTTTGGCGTAGCACGGTCCGTTCAACCACACTCCTAGTAGTCTAGGTTATATTAGACCGTGTTTGCATTCCAAAAAAAATGAAAGTCAAAATAGCTTTTTTTTAAAAAAAAAAACCTTATTTTTTCTACCATGGGATGTAGCTCTGATGTATACGTCACATGGTGATTCAACTTTGACCTATGACCTCTATACTTCAATCCGCAGACTCTTCTCCCCCACCGATTGTTTCTCTTATCATCCACCAATGAGACCTGCGTACAGTGGGATAAATGTCGTAAAGATAGACGCTTGAAGTCAATGATAAATACTGTCAATATATATATTGTAAAGAGGCTAATGCTGTAAAGATACATTCTGTAAAGAGAAGTGTATTCTTTGCTTAGAATGGCGTAGATGCATTGTGTTGTAGTATACATCTAGCTGCGATAATTTGCTCCGTTCGTCCCAGCACATCCGATTTTAGCACGACGTTTTTATATGCCGAACTCCCATCTCTCGTCGATGAATTTCGCTTGACCAGACTGGCCAGTCTTTTTAACGTCTCCTTGCATTTAGGTGGCATGTGGTCTTCATCAATTTTGGTTCACTGTTCTTGACGGATGCAGTCAATTATCGTTCGATGACAACTTCAGCCCAGGTGCTGTTGAGCATTTTGAGCACATAAGCACTATAAAGATTGAGTTATTTAGTTATTTGCAGGTCATCATCACTGCACTGCGAACATGTCCAAAGATGCTCAGATCCCCTCCTCAGCAAGTCCCGCAGTGTCCAGCCACTGACAACTCCAGTTCTGTGTTGGTTGATAAGTCTTCTTACACGCCCACAAAGTTTCTCGTTTCTGGTTGTGCCCATCTTAACTTCCAACTCTTTCATCCCAAAGAGTGACGTGGACTCATGGTTGTCAAAGTCCTGTGCCCTTCCCACTTCTCAGTGAGCATTGATGATGTCCGCCCGATCCATTGGTTGGCCGTCTTCAACGACAGCGCAGCTAGTTAACCTGTCCGCTCTTTCATTTTCCCGTACTCCCACATGCCCAGGAACGTAGACAAAGGTGACCCTACGTATTTTTCACTTATGCCATGACTCTATCTATTGCATGCATACAAAGCCTCCACTTTTCTTATTATGCTCATCTGATCACTCAGTATGCAGGCGTGTGTGTAGTCTTGTGACTCTAACCAGATGAATGCCTTGGACACTGCCATCACCTCCATCGTCATCATACTCGTGGTCGTAACGTGTGCACCACTGTCTTCGTTGACTACTTTGCCTGCCGAGCGTGCTGTAAATGCCTATGCATTCCTTTCGTGTCGTATTACGGATCCGACTTTATAGATGACTGCGCCTTTCTCATCGGTGTTGTCCCAGATGAGACCGTTGACCTCCGCATTGACCACGACTGAGTCCTGTTCCCTACATTTCCTGTCAAGTGTGACAATACACGAGAACATGCTCCTGAATGACGTAGGCACCGGATCCCACTCCTCGGTATCCACTCCTCTTCTTCTTCTTCTACCTTTCAGCTCCCTGTGGAGCATAGGTCTTCAACAAACACTTTCCAAGACATTCTGTTTCTTGCCATTCTTTTAAGATCATTCCATGTCTTCCCCATCATCTTCGTCTCTGCTTCTATCTGTCTTCTCCAATAATTCTTTGGTCTTCCTCTTTGTCTTTTCCTCTGGGGATTCCAAAAAGGGGACCCACTCCTCGGCAGCGTTGATATTGTTAAGCCCACAGACCTGTTTGATAACATCTTCTGCTCGACCCACCCATGATTATCCTCTTCTAAGCCTGGCACGTTTCCCTGTGTTGAGCTCGTGGTTTCAATGGACGCTCTTTATCTGCACTTATCTTCAGGTATGCTAGCGTACTCCAGATCTTGATTCTATCATCCGAGGTTGGAAAGTCAAGAAGATACCTCATTGCTACACAGGGAATTTCCCTCTATAATAATGTAAGAGGATGGGGAAAACATGGGGAGATCTTAAGAGAATGGCAAGAAATAGGGCTATTTTAAAAGTGTTTGTTGAAGGAGAAATATACTCTACAGGGGATGAAAGGAAGACGAAGAAAGAAGAAGATAATATTGCAACCGTCGCAGGAGAGCGCCAGTTCTAATTCCGGTAGAGTTAAAAGTTGTTTGAGAGCTGCGATAGCTCAGTGGTTAGTGAACTGGGCTACAAAGGACAAGAGGTAGGGTTCGATCCCAACCGACGGCTTCCGGGTTCACCCAGCCTTAAATGGGTACCGGATTTTTTTCTGGGAAAGTAAAACAGCACGGGAACAATACCAACCACATTACCCCAAAAATCATGTGCTGAAGGTCTGTAAATTTATGGTCATTAACACCATATTCCATATACGTCACTTGGTGTGACGGGGGCTCCTTACTTTACTTTAAAAGTTGTTTCTATCGGGGGTTAAATAAAACTTAGACCTGAACACTTCGCGGTGACTGCTCAGGACAAAGGGCCGTTACTCTCCTGTCTTATATGTTCCTCCCCCTTTTTCCCAGCAGACCCCAGAAACTGGAAAATGTCCTTAAAGATAATTTTTATGTTGAGATGTTTCTTTTTTAGGATTGGAGCACAAGAGGGTCCAAGTCGCCGGACAATAACGCAGATGAAGTTTGTCAGCGACTCATAACTGACTGCTTTCATCAGTATCATCATGTGCCTTACCGGGTTAGCGTAGTCGATCACGTCCTTCCACAATGCTCTATCCACTATGCATTGTATCAGTTCTGTTGTTGACTATTTTCCGTGCCACGTCCCAAGCTATCTAGT
The DNA here is from genome assembly GCA_032433765.1 of Megaustenia siamemsis. NCBI lineage: Eukaryota > Metazoa > Mollusca > Gastropoda > Stylommatophora > Ariophantidae > Megaustenia > Megaustenia siamemsis. Next base: position 20,224,899 of record JAVIAB010000145.1, read on the forward strand.
ATCTGTTCTCTTTGTCGTCCCCGATATCCCTTTCCCTGTATTTCGCCAGTTGTAATAAAGTATACTAACTTTTCTCTTCTCACGAAAAGTGTCAATTGATTCTTTCTGATGATTTTTTTGTTGTTGCGAGAGCTCCCTTTTTGTGTTGGCCTCTTTTAAGAATTTCAAGGCTGGTCTTTATAGCTGTCCAGACAACTTTCAACATTCTTCTGAGAAATCTCATCTCTGTGGCCTTTAATCTTCTTTTCATTTGTTTATCTACCCTCCATGATTCCTTTCCATTGATCGGAATTGGCTCTACAAAGCACCAATGATCAACTGTAGTAGTTGACCAAGATTTGACTGCATATGTCGTGATGTGTCTCACAACAGACTAAACAATCTGGTCATTCCGAGTAGGGATCAAGAGGGAAGGCTGCCAGGTTTCCTAAAATACCATGATGAAGATGGATGTGTTGGGCCAAAAAGCGGTGACTTCTATAAACCTCGACACAACTCATCTATAATTATGGTTATGGTTAGCCGAAGGCCCCGGTATCACTGCAAACGAAATAAAATCCATAATTGCTCAACTGCCTGTGTCAGTGGAATCATCCGAATTAAAACCCATCTTAATGAAGGATCCAAACAATGAAAGGCAGCTGCAGTCCCCATCATAGCAGCTACAGCACACACCACAAGACATAAGACCAAGCGGCACCGATAGTGAACGCAGCTGAAATGTCCTTCGTTATACGATATCATCGTTCACCGTAAGCAATCGGAATAGCGAAACACAATCTGGATGAAACACACAGCTTACGACGTGCACAGAGCACTAAACTCAGTAGCTCCGGCAACAAGCCGGACTTGGAATATGCGGAATCTGCAACAAGGAACACTTTTCAAACAAAGCCTCAATGGTTCCTGCCACCTATTCGCCATATTGACCGCCAGTCTACTACTCATCTATGTTCACCTAATGTCCTTACAGTGGTTAAACCCTGGAGCTATTTCACTGGTTGGAACATCATTTTCACACTTTGAATTGTGGACTACGTAAAATCTATCTATCTATCTGTCTGTCTGTCTGTCTGTCTGTCTGTCTGTCTGTCTGTCTGTCTGTCTGTCTGTCTGTCTGTCTGTCTGTCTGTCTGTCTGTCTATCTATCTATCTACCTAGCTAGCTACCTACCTACCTACCTACCTACCTAACTAACTAACTGACTAACTAACTACCTACCTACCTACCTACCTACCTACCTACCTATCTATCTGTCTGTCTGTCTGTCTGTCTGTCTGTCTGTCTGCCTGCCTGTCTGTCTGTCTGTCTGTCTGTCTGCCAGTCTATCTGTCTGTCTGTCTGTCTGTCTTTGTCTGTCCGTCCGTCCGCCTATCTGTCTTCAGAGTTAAAACTTAAAAACTGCTGCTCCACATCTTCATCATCATCACTGAGTGCCGTCTCCGCATCGCAGGTTGGCTACCATAGACCGCCATTCCGTTCTGTCTCTTGCTTTGATGGTGCAGGTTATCATAGACTGACTTGTCCATCTTTTGATGTTACTCGTCCATGTTAATCTTGGCCTGCCTCTGCTTCTTTTATCTTGTAATTTCACTTCTAGGATTACTTTTAGTAGGCTGCTGTATCTTTTAACATGGTGAAAAAATTTCATTTCTGATCCATATAAAAATAATATTTAGAGGACAAAATAATATTTGAACATTCATGTATTCGGGGTTTTTTTTCCAGCCGGAGTGGTTGGGGGTGCGTTTTACTAAACTTATAAAACTTTAATGAACCTGAGATGCGTATTTTAAAAGTCCACCAGTTTTCACGTTACATAAGTTGGGGATGAAAGAGTTTAGGTAAACATACAGACAAAAGGCACTGCATGTAAGGATCAAAGATGGCTGAAACGTTGGTCTGGAGTTCAGTGCCGGCCGGCTCAAGGTACCAGCAACTCAAGCAGTTGCCCCGAGGCGCGCTATGTGCTTAGGGGCGCCATCAAGTTAATTCCTTGTGAAAATGCTTGTAATTATATTTTTTAAACTGGCACCGAAGTTCAGCTTGTCCAAGGCGCCAGCAACTATAGAGCAGGGTCTACTGGAGTTGGAGAGTTAAAGGTGAGCGAACCGACGTAGCCGTTGTTGGGTGAAGGTAGGACAAGATGATGAAGAAGATAAAGATTAGGAAGTTAATGAAAAAGATAGTGATGATGATGATGGTGGTGGTGATTATAATGATGATGTTTAAGATGAAGAATAAGACGAAGAAGAAAAAGAAATAAAGATGAAGATGAATATGAATCGGATGAAGAAAATTTATAATCTGTAGTATAAGGAAAATACAGAAAAGAAAGAAGACGAAGGAGAAGAAGAAGCCGAAAAAGCAGAGGAAGTGTACATTAACATTATCAAAGTACGGGAGCCGCGATAGCTCAGTGGCTATTGAACTGGACTACAAAGGACAAGAGAAAGGGTTCGATCCCAACAACGGTTTCCGGTACACCCAGCCTTAAATGGGTACCAGATTTTTTTCTGGGAAAGTAAAGAGGCACGGTCGTAATACCGACCACATTACCCTCAAAACCATGTGCTGAAGGTGTGTAAAATTTATGGTCACTAACACCATATTCCCTATACGCCACTAGGCGTGACGGGGCACTTTACTTTTTACTTATTATCAAAGTACAGTGCTCATGTCTCAATAGACAAATGTGTTTTAGTTTTAATAAAGATACAACTTTACCACTTCAGGTCTTGTGCTACCAATAGAAGCAAGTAGGAAAGAGCGAAGGAAACAGACCAAATTGGCTTCAGCTGAATATGCATTCCCTGAGGGACGAAGAGAGGGGCCTAGTGAGAGGCAGTCCAAGAGATGGAGCCCAGCGAGACCCTAACAAATCCACCTATGTGAACCCGAACGTGCACACTGCAGGTGAGTATAATCATCACAGCCCAGTGGCCTAGCCTGGGTTGCCAGCGCCCAGAAAAGAAAAGTATGCGGGTTGTCAATTTCTGGTGCAAGGTATCTATGGAGGTGGTCAGAGGCCGCGATAAAACACGGCGACAGGGACTGGACAAGCATGTGAGTTACCAGCTCACGGGGCAACAGATAATAAGTTTATTGGCCACAAGCTCTCGAGAAAAACACAGCGCCGGAGACAAAACAGAGCGCTCGGGACAAGATAAGTATGTGGGCTAACTACTCAAGAGAAAAACAACAACACCGGAGACAAAACAGAGCGCCGCGGACAAGATAAGTATGTGGACTACCTGCTCCCGAGAAAAATATACCGCCGGAGACAAAACACAACGCCCGAGGTAAGACAAGCATATGGGTTACCAGCTCCCGTGGGGGCTACCAGCTCCCATGGGGGCTACCAGCTCCCGGGGTAACACAAGGCAAGGTTGTGGGCTACCAGTTCCCGGGGCAACACAAGGCAAGGTTGTGGGCTACCAGTTCCCGGGGCAACACAAGGAAAGTATGTGGGCTACCAGTTCCCGAGGCAACACAAGGCAAGGTTGTGTGCTACCAGTTCCCGGGGCAACACAAGGAAAGTATGTGGGCTATCAGTTCCCGGGGCAACACAAGGCAAGTATGTGGGCTACCAGTTCCCGGGGCAACACAAGGCAAGTATGTAGGCTACCAGTTCCCGGGGCAACACAAGGCAAGTATGTGGGCTACCAGCTCCTGGGGCAACACAAGGCAAGTATGTGGGCTTCCAGCTCCCGGGGCAACACAAGGCAAGTATGTGGGCTACCAGCTCCCGTGGCAACACAAGGCAAGTATGTGGGCTACCAGCTCCCGTGGCAATACAAGGCAAGTATGTGGGCTACCAGCTCCCGTGGCAATACAAGGCAAGTATGTGGGCTACCAGCTCCCGTGGCAACACAAGGCAAGTATGAGGGCTACCAGCTCCCGAGAATAAAAACACAACGCCTAGACAAAACATAGTGTCCAGGACAAAGCATGTATGTGGGCTACAAGCTCCCGGAGCAACACAAGACAAGTATGTGGGCAACCAGCTCCCGAGAAAAACACAACGCTGGAGACAAATAAAGGACATAAGAAGACACGTATGTGGGTTACCAGTGAAAGGAACAATGCAAGTATATGGGCTGCCAACGCCCGGGGAAGACAAATATGTTGGCTGCCAACCCTTGGGGCAAGAACAGTATGTTGGCTGCCAACCCTTTGGGCAGGACCAATATGTGGGGTGTCAACGCCTGGGGCAAGACCAGTATGTTGACTGTCAACGACTGGGACAAGACCAGTATGTTGGCTGTCAACGACTGGGGCAAGACCAGTATGTGGGCTGTCAACGACTGGGGCTAAGCAACTATGTGGGCTCAAGGTATCAAAATAAAGCAAGTATGTGGGTTGCTAGCGCACCAAGATAAGACAAGTTTCTGGGCCTCCAGCGCAGCAGGACAGATAAGAATGTGGGCTTCCAGCACATCGGGGCAAGACAAATATGTGGACTGTCAACGCCCTAGGCAAGGCAAGTATGTGGGCTTCCAACGCATCGGGGCAAGACAAATATGTGGACTGTCAACGCCCTAGCAAGGCAAGTATGTGGGCTTCCAACGCATCGGGGCAAGACAAATATGTGGACTGTCAACGCCCTAGGCAAGGCAAGTATGTGGGCTTCCAGCACATCGGGGCAAGACAAATATGTGGACTGTCAACGCCCTAGCTAGGCAAGTATGTGGGCTTCCAACGCATCGGGGCAAGACAAATATGTGGACTGTCAACGCCCTAGGCAAGGCAAGTATGTGGGCTTCCAACGCATCGGGGCAAGACAAATATGTGGACTGTCAACGCCCTAGGCAAGGCAAGTATGTGGGCTTCCAGCACATCGGGGCAAGACAAATATGTGGACTGTCAACGCCCTAGGCAAGGCAAGTATGTGGGCTTCCAGCACATCGGGGCAAGACAAATATGTGGACTGTCAACGCCCTAGGCAAGGCAAGTATGTGGGCTTCCAGCACATCGGGGCAAGACAAATATGTGGACTGTCAACGCCCTAGGCAAGGCAAGTATGTGGGCTTCCAGCACATCGGGGCAAGACAAATATGTGGACTGTCAACGCCCTGGGCAAGGCAAGTATGTGGGCTTCCAGCACATCGGGGCAAGACAAATATGTGGACTGTCAACGCCCTAGGCAAGGCAAGAATGTGGGCTTCCAGCACATCGGGGCAAGACAAATATGTGGACTGTCAACGCCCTAGGCAAGGCAAGTATGTGGGCTTCCAACGCATCGGGGCAAGACAAGTGTTAACGCCGCGCGATCAAGGAAGAATCTAATTCAGCGACTGTTACCTGCCAAGCATGACGTAAACGCAACTAAGGCGGTTTCGGGGTCAAGATCTTCATCGGAGCTACGAAGTTTGTGCATCTGAGATGAGGCCATATTCTGTACTGTCAACATGTGTATGGCGGAAGTGTTTCATACTGAATAATGTGGTGAGGTAGAGGTCTGGGTCAACATGTGTATGGCGGAAGTGTTTCATACTGAATAATGTGGTGAGGCAGAGGTCTGGGTCAACATGTGTATGGCGGAAGTGTTTCATACTGAATAATGTGGTGAGGTAGAGGTCTGGGTCAACATGTGTATGGCGGAAGTGTTTCATACTGAATAATGTGGTGAGGTAGAGGTCTGGGTCAACATGTGTATGGCGGAAGTGTTTCATACTGAATAATGTGGTGAGGCAGAGGTCTGGGTCAACATGTGTATGGCGGAAGTGTTTCATACTGAATAATGTGGTGAGGTAGAGGTCTGGGTCAACATGTGTATGGCGGAAGTGTTTCATACTGAATAATGTGGTGAGGCAGAGGTCTGGGTCAACATGTGTATGGCGGAAGTGTTTCATACTGAATAATGTGGTGAGGTAGAGGTCTGGGTCAACATGTGTATGGCGGAAGTGTTTCATACTGAATAATGTGGTGAGGTAGAGGTCTGCGTCAACATGTGTATGGCGGAAGTGTTTCATACTGAATAATGTGGTGAGGTAGAGGTCTGGGTCAACATGTGTATGGCGGAAGTGTTTCATACTGAATAATGTGGTGAGGTAGAGGTCTGGGTCAACATGTGTATGGCGGAAGTGTTTCATACTGAATAATGTGGTGAGGCAGAGGTCTGGGTCAACATGTGTATGGCGGAAGTGTTTCATACTGAATAATGTGGTGAGGTAGAGGTCTGGGTCAACATGTGTATGGCGGAAGTGTTTCATACTGAATAATGTGGTGAGGCAGAGGTCTGGGTCAACATGTGTATGGCGGAAGTGTTTCATACTGAATAATGTGGTGAGGTAGAGGTCTGGGTCAACATGTGTATGGCGGAAGTGTTTCATACTGAATAATGTGGTGAGGTAGAGGTCTGGGTCAACATGTGTATGGCGGAAGTGTTTCATACTGAATAATGTGGTGAGGTAGAGGTCTGGACACCATAGAGTTCTGTTACTTTCCCTAATAATTGTTCTGCGTAGCGATTCTCTTCGTCTGTCTTGCTTTGTTTTACCACATGGTTTCCACATGAATGCCTAACGGGGAGGTCTTTCTTAATTCATTCTCAGTACGTGATTGATGTATTTCCAACGCCTTCTTCTTATAAAGCTCGACACGAAGTCTTGTTTTGATATGTCTCTTACCTGTTAATTTGAAAATAGTTGTTATCAGCATCATCAAGTGCCATCTCCGCAACGAAATTGGCTATCATGGAGCGCCATTCTGCTCTGTCTCTTGCTTTTATGGTTCAAGTTGTCATAGGCTGATTTGTCCATCTTTTGATGTTACTCGTCCATGTTAATCTTGGTCTGCCTCTGCCTCTTTTACCTTGTATTTTCCCCTCCAAGATTACTTTTAGTAGGCTGTTGTGTCTTTTAACATGGCCCAAAAATCGCATTTGTCTTGTTTGAATTTGAATGGTCCAAAAATCGCATTTGTTAATTTAAAAATTGTTATTATAATGAACGTTATTTCTTTAAAATTCACAGCTGCAAGTCGAAGATATGACTCTTATATGGGTCTACGTCTTCCTAAGAGACCCAGACGACCCCATAAGTCAAAGCGCCATCATAGCGGCGAGAGGTCTACGGTCACAACTCCAACTCAATCTTCCCCCACAGACAAAATTCCTCCAGGTACTTTCAATATTTGTGTGTCTTGTCGCTAAGTGCATTGTTTCACCAAGGACTCGGAGAAATTTGAACTGGGTAACGGATCCAATTTTACACCGAGTGACAAATGTTAATTGCCAATGTCATTAGGTCACATGCAACGAATCAGCCAATCAGAAATAACGGATTGAGCCTAGTTTGTGGTGGCGTCGTAAATATAATTATATAATTTTATTTTTTATTTCTCAAAACATTAAAATATTCTTGTCCACATATCCATCTATAGATTTACAAAAGACTGCGGGTAGAAAAATAAAACCTGAAAACCCTCCAACTAGAGTGACCTTTTACTGGCTATTTGCTTACGTTCGCCCGATGACTGAAGTATTCTAGAGTATTCGTAGACTGTTGAATTCATCTTCGTCATCCGCCCTTAAAAGAACAAAAAGTGGACGTGTCTGCGTTGTGTTTGTGGTTTGCAGCATCTCTGTTATATTTGCGCCTTTCGGCCCAACACATCCGACTTCAGCACGACATTTTTGAGTACCGGGTTGTCTTCCCTCTTCGATCCCTGCACACTTGGCCAGACAAGACAGTTTAGTCTGTTACTGGAGACACCACGGAGAGGTGGAATAGGGTCTTGATGGTTTTGGTTCACTGATCCTGGCGCAAGCCATCAGCTGTGGGTCGCTGACAACTTCCAGCTCTTGTGCTGGGAGGCACGCCTTCGCCTTTTAAGCTGTAGGAGCTATAGATGACTGACGTCACTTTACCCACAACGTCCTTGCTCGCAAAGCTTACTTCACGCTAGTTGGAGATTTTCCTGGAATTTCTTGTCAGCCAGCAAACCTTTGTAAATCTTTAGATGGCTTTTCATGCTATAATCTATTTTAAGATAGTTTTACACATCTGATATCCGAATGAAGTTGTTAATAAGGACCACTTCTACATAAGTAAAAAGTAAAGTAAAGAGCCCCCGTCACGCCAAGTGGCGTATAGGGAATATGATGTCAGTGACCATAAATTTTACAGATCTTCAGCACATGATTTTTTGGGTAATGTGGTCGGTATTATAGCCGTGCCGCTTTACTTTCCCAGAAAAAATCCGGTACCCATTTAAGGCTGGGTGAACCTGGAAGCCGTCGAACAGGATCGAACCCGACATCGTGTCCTTTATAGTCCAGTTCACTAACAACTGAGCTATCGCGGCTCACTTCTGCATAACTGTGCTATAAAAATCAAATTCAGAGTGTAAAAGGTTGGCAGTATATATTTTTTCCTTTCCACAATGAAATATGATTTGAACTTGTGTCATGACATCACTACATCTCATAACATTCGAATTTGTTTTCTTATTATGATTCACACAACAATTTTAGTTTCCTTTTTTTATGCCAAGTACTTTAGATCCTTTAGAAGCAAGGTTTTTATATTCATATTGAGTGCTAAGTGCCTGGATCCATCTTGAGCACTTAGTGCTTTATGACCACATTCAGTCCGCCTTGAGTAATAAGTATTTTAGACCTGCTCAGTTATACAAGCTCCCGTGTGCAGCAGAACAACTTCATTCATTTTTAAGGACTCAGCAAAAATAGGATCAAAGCAAAGAAACCCATAAAAATGGGAAGTTGCTGTAAAGCTAATTGTAAGGAGAAATGAATAAAATATACAGAAAAAAAGTAAAAAACAGTATGGTTAAAGCTTTACTTAATAAGTAGACGACACAAATTAGAACAACGTTTCAGCTCAATAGGCCTTCGATAAGCATGTTTATTCCTGCTGAAGACCTATTTAACGAAACGTTTTAATGTGTGTCGTCCACTTATTACATAGAGCTTTAACCATACTGTTTTTTCTAATTTTCTTTTTCCTTTATATTTTATTCATTTCATAAAGTTATTTACATTACAAGTTATGAAAAAAAAAAAACATGGTTTTGCTGATGATTAAATTCTCTTACAGTTTTGTTCCGGTTTTTGATACATAAAGATACAGCGCAATTATTCTTACAGTCGGCGCTTCATAAATTATCTCTCCCCCCACCCCCTTTCCACCCACCATCGGCACTACTTTAAATGTTTCGATAAAAATATAAAACATCGTATGAGTTGTCGTTCGTTTGTTACGATAGAAACAGGGAGGTAATTGTTGAAATAGCCTACATAGTTCTAGTGCGCATTGCAAGGTCGACAGATGCCGTTGCACGGTTGCAGTAGGTATGACTTCCATAGACATAGAAGTCTATTTATTAGTAACGACTTGAGTTACTTGAACTATATCATGACTATACTAGGGAATACTGTGACTGGTTGTACAATGACATTTAACCCATTGAGCTTAAATGTGATTGTGTTATTTATTCTGATAAAATATTAGAGAAAAGTTGTGGCTTCTGTTGCCTCATCTGAATATCCGCCGCGGGTCACAATCCGAGGGGTCTCAAATTTGTTTAATCTGTGATAGAGACCTTCTGGTATTTAATCTTTAAAAGGGGACCTCAAGGTTTCATTAGCTTAGCCTAAGGTGACCATATTTTTGAAACCTTAATCCGTGACGGATTAATTTGACATAAACTTCCTATCAATAAAATGAAATTTCTTCTGTCTTTTTAAAGTGAATAATACATATATGTGGACGGCGTTAATCGTCTTTCTGGCATCCCCTGCACCTTCTTTCAATTCCGAACGTATGGACTTTGTCCCTCCTTCGGAAATCCTTGAAACGAAGTCGAGAAGGGGATAGTGCGACTGGGTAAAGCACTATCTCCATATCCTGTGCCCAGGCAGAGTAGGCAAAGTGACCGCGTGTATTTGTCAAACAGCCACGAATTAGCCACGAGAGAAGCTGTTCGGCAAAAACAATACCTCAAAAAAATACGCAATAGCCTCCACTAGACCGTCTGACAAGACGAAAAGGGCCATATATATATATATATATATATATATATATTAAAACTAACTAAAACACCTAAAAATATAGGCTTATAAATCGTTATCAGGAGATTAAAAACAAACCAAACATTAGTGATACTCACTTAAATGGAAGGTGAAGCAGAGTTGTTGTACTTTTCTGATCAGTATTTCAGTTTCAGTATAAAAGATTTAAAACTTGGAGCGCATTTTACTGTTACTATTTCGCTAAATGAACAGCCAGTTCAACTTTTTAAATATTTTCTACACAACAACGGAATAATGTCTATTTTTAAGTCGAAGAGACGTTTACCATATTGGCAAAATTGGTAAACGTTTGTGTCCCTAATGTATTTTAACAAATCCGGGACAAAAGATAAAAAATCTGCCAAAATCGGGACAAATTCGGGACAGTAACAAATCCGGGACAAAGGTTGAAAAAAGAGTAAAAAATCGGGACTGTCCCGGAAAAATCGGGACGTCTGGTCACCTTACTTAGCCAGATTAGAACCTCACACAGTTTAAATCCAGCCTTGAATATATTCGTACGTGATATTCTTCTTCTTCCGGTCAATATGGCGGATAGGCGAAAGGAACCGCTGCTACTCCGTTTGAAAAGTGTTCCTTGTTGCAGTTTCCTCATATTCCAAGTACGGCTTGCTGCCGGAGATACTGAGTTTAGTGCTCTGTGCACGCCATGAGCTGTGTATTTCATCCGGATCGTGTTTCGATATTCTGATGAATGATGATATCGTATGACAAAGGCTGCGTTCACTTTCGATGCGGTTATGTCTTTTGGCGCATGCTGATGCTACTATGATGGAGACTGCAGCTGCCTTTCTTTGCTTGAATCCTTCAATTCGAGGAGATGTTAATTCAGATGATTTTATTGGCACGTACGGTTGAGCAATTATGGAGTTTAATTTGTTTGCAGTGATACCGGGGCCTTCGACAACCTACAGCTACAACTACATTCATCTTCTTGTTTTTCTACCTTTCAACTCCCTGTGGATCATAGGTCTTCAACAAACACGTTCAACTCCCTGTGGAGCATAGGTCTTCAACAAACACTTTCCAAGCCGTTCTGTTTCTTGCCATTCTTTTAAGATCATTCCATGTCTTCTCCATCATCTTCATCTCTGCTTCAATCTGTCTTCGCCAAGAATATTTTGGTCTCTCTCTCTTTGTATTTGTCCTTGGGTATTCCAAAACAAGGACCTGTTTTTATACGCACAATTGGCTTCTGCATCATGATATTGCAGACGAATTAATTAATGAATATTTTAATACTTTTTTATGGGAGTTACATGAAAAGTATTGAATGAGGCATGCTGTGCTTAAACTTTCCCACAAAATGTGAAAACAAAAAATTGCCTCATTAACTATTCTTTTTTTTTTTATAATATCTCCCACATATTTGCATTTTGAACATTAATTTTTAAATTAACTTTATGCTTCTTTTTGTTTAATGTACTAATTTTAAAAGATATCCCAAATATCATGATATATCCTATGCACACCTCTCCTTGCTTCCTCCAACATCCCAGAAAGTGTCCCCTGCATTGATTTTGTTTACTAATTTCTGTGACTAGCGCTCGGCAGCAGACGTGGAATATGTAAGACCATTTTGATATTCTTATTCTTGTTTTCATTTCTGCTTTTATTTACACCTTTTAGTTTTATGTTGTGTTACTTCTAACTGACTTAACTTATCAGCATTTCATTACTTTTGCATTTTCTTGTTGTAGTATTTAGTACTAGGTTTAATACTTGTTTTTGTGTGTAATTTCATTTCATCTTCAAAATAATATAATATTTTCTATTTTCTTCTACTAGACTACTTCTTGTTCTGGCCCAGTTCTGGGTCTAGCTAGTTCTGTATTTACTATAATTTACTTACTAACATTTTTACTTCTTTCGTGAATAAAAAAAGTCTACTAAGTTAAATTAGTCTGAAGCGTACAAGAAAAGAAGAAACAGGAAGTTTAACAATTTAAAACAAACACTGTCATTTAATTATATATACTATATAAGCAGAGAATATCACAGACGGCGATGTGTTGCTAATCACAGACGGCGATGTGTTGGGGAAGTAACCATCACAATATTTTAGTTCAAGACTAGTTTTAATTTGAAATCATTTAAAATGTGGAATGACACATAATGTAAATTAAATTACGCCTATTATCTTTTCTTCCTCATTTAATACAAAATAATGTATTCAAGAATTATGGAGATGTACCAGTCAAACATCATCATCATCATTGAGTGCCGTCTCCGCAACGAAGGTTGGCTACCATGGAGCGCCATTTTGCTCTATCTCTTGCTTTGATGGTGCAGGTTGTCATCGGTTGATTTGTCCATCTTTTGATGTTACTCGTCCATGTTAATCTTGGTCTGCCTCTGCCTCTTTTATCTTGTATTTTCCCCTCCAGGATCACTTTCAGTAGGCTGTTGTGTCTTTTACTTTTAACATGGCCTAAGAATCGCATTTGTCTTGTTCTAATTGTGTTCAGAAGTTCTCTTTTCATTTTTAGTTGTTTTAAGACTTTGTCATTTGTTTTCTTTTCCTTCCATCCAATTCTACCTATTCTTCTATATATCCACATTTCAAAGGCTTCAATTCTCTGTTCTGTTTTCTTGTCTAATGTCCATGTTCAGCACCATATAGGAATATTGAGAAGATGTAACATTTTGCTATTCTTAGTTTTAGCTCTGGTGTTATTTGTTTTGATGTTAGTATGTCCTTCATGACATTAAAATTACTTTTTGCCATTCCTATTCTTTTGTTTATATCAGTTGTACATTTTCCATCACTGGTTATAGTATGTCCAAGGTAGTTATAGTTCTGAACTGTCTCAAGGTCTATTCCTTCAATTTTGATATCCACTTGTGGGTTTTGGGTATTTTCTTTGTTTATGATCATAGTTTTAGTCTTTTTGATATTCATATCTAGTCCATATTGTTTGCTTGTCGTGTTTATTTCATTAAGTAATTGTTGTAGGTCTTTAGGATTTTCTGCTAGTAGTACAGTATCGTCAGCATATCTTAGGTTATTGATTATCTTTCCATTAATTTGTAGGCCTGGCATCTCTATGATGTTTTTAAAGATTTGCTCAGTGTATAGATTGAACAAGCTTGGTGATAGGATGCATCCTTGTCTTACTCCTCTTTTTATATCAATGGGTGTAGAGAACTCTTTGTTATATTTTATTATTGCTGTTTGCTCCCAGTATAGATTGCATATTAGTCGTATATCCATGTCATCTAGATGTATCCCTTTTAGGCATTCTATAAGTTGTTTGTGGTGTACTCTATCAAAAGCTTTGGTGTAGTCTATGAAGCAGGCATATATTGGTTTGTTTACTTCTGTGTATTTTTCGATTAATGTTCTCATGCAGAATATGGCTTCTTTTGTCCCGCTAGTTTTCCTAAATCCAAATTGCTGCTCATCTAATTCAGTATTGATTTTATTCTGAATCCTTCCTTGTATAACTTTTAGCCAGATTTTTGTAACATGGCTCATTAGGCTTATTGTTCTAAAGTCACTGCATTCAACTGCACCATTCTTTTTAGGCAATGCAATGAAAGTTGATGTTTTTAGTTCATTTGGTATGTATCCTGTGTGGTATATGTCGTTGCATATGTCTGTAATCACTTCAATGCCAAAATCTTCAAGTGCCTGTATCATCTCTATCTGTATGCTTTCAGGTCCTGCTGCTTTTCCCCTTTTCATTGTTTTTATAGCTTTTTCCACCTCAGATTTTAAGATTTTATAGCCTGATGTACATTTTATAACTGGTTTCTTGTCCCTTTGATCATGAAATAGTTCTGTTATATATTCCTGCCATCTATCTATGATATCCTTATTGTCTGTTAACATTTTTCCTTTTTTGTCTGCAATGCATCCACCTTCTGTGGCTTTTTTATTTTTATTAGTCATTCTCTTTATTTCTGTGTGCATTCCTCTTAGGTCTTGTTTGCTTTCTATAGTTTCTATTTCTCTACATTTTTGGCTGAGCCAGTCTTCTTTTGCTTTTTTGCACATTTTGCGTATCTCATTATCTATTTTATTGTATTGGGCAGTGTTCTTCGCTTGTCTCCTTTCTTCCATTTTTTCTAAGATGGTGTTAGTTATCCATTTTTGTTTTTTGTTCTTTTCTCTTTTGGGTAAGGTGTCACAGGCTTTTTGTATGCTTTTCTTTATGCATTGCCATTTGGTTGTTACTTTTTCATCAGGATTTTCTCTTCTATATTGTTCAATTCCTTCCTCTAGCAGCTTCTGGTATGTGTTCTTTACTTGTATTGTATAGGTATCTTTAATATCTTTTTGATTTAAAGCTGTTATGTCGAGTGGGTTTGTTGATGAATCAGATTTTTGCTTGTTTCTCTTTAGTTTGATTTTCATTTTAATCATTACAGGATTGTGATCAGAATTAATATCTGCTCCTGGGTAGGTTTTGGCTTTCTTTACGCTGTTACGGAACCTTTCTTTTATCATTATGTAATCTATTTGATTCCTCTTCCTATCTCCAGGGCTTTTCCATGTGTATAGTTTCCTTTTCTCTTGCTCAAAGTAGGTGTTACATATTATCAGCCTGTTTTCTTCACAGAATTGTATTAATCTTTCTCCTCTGTCATTTCTTTTTCCTAAACCATGATTTCCTATAATTGTCTTATATCTACCTTTTCCTACTTTAGCGTTCATGTCACCCATTACAATCAAGATGTCTGAAGATTTCACTTGCTTCATAACTTTATTTAGGTCTTCATAGTATGCCTCTATTTGTTCATCTGTGTAGTCTTGAGTAGGTGCATATGTCTGTATTATTGCTATGTCGAATGGTTTTGCTTTCAACTTGAGTAGTATAATCCTATCACTGTATGTCCAGTGGGTACTTATATATTTTTGTAGCTCTCTTTTTATCAGTATTCCTACCCCCCTTTGATGTTCTGTTGTGTTTCCTGAGTATATAAATGTATATTTTTCGTCTTCAATGTACCCACATTCCTTCCATCTAGTCTCTGATATGCCTAAAATATCTATATTTATTCGTTCTGCTTCTTGAATTAGATTTTCCAATTTCCCTTGTTGATATAGAGTCCTAACATTCCAAGTACTTATTTTAAGATCTTTCCTCCGACATAAGTTCGAATTTCTCCGACTCTCCATGGCTTCCTCTGGACTGGTACGTGATGAGGCTCCAATCTCTTTCACGGTGGTCAGCCATGTTCGTCTTTCGTGTTCTGAACATGCCTCTTGTGTACCACACACTTTGCTGTTTTCGCTTTCTGGGCCGTTGATCATTCTTGATTCCTCCGCCTCCATCCACCGTCACAGACTTTTCACATAAGGGTTGAACATACCCGTTTTTCCGTTGACATTTTTGTCAAACCATGTGCTTTCCTATCGAACCGCGAACACACAACACAAAGAAGAATAAACCAGTCAAACACCAGTGGATAAAGAGATACAGCGAAGACGATGGCGCTGGATAGGACACACACTGCGGAAGCCAATTGAGAGTATTACACGCCCTTTTTTGGAATCCCCTGGGGAAAAGACAAAGAGGAAGACCAAGGAATTCTCTGAGAAGACAGACAGAAGCAGAGGTGAAGATGATGGGGAAGACATGGAATGATCTTAAAAGAATGGCAAAAAACAGAACGACTTGGAAAGTGTCTGTTGAAGACCTATGCTCCACTGGGAGCTAAAAAGGTAGAAGACGAATGTATACAAGTTAGTTAGTTACTCAACTACTACACAATTGTGCCTTCTGTCAAGGACAGATCTGTTCAACCTTAGTCTCTGCCTATTTCATGGCTTTTTATGAAAGCAAAACTTGCAATTGGAACTTGCTGCATGATTTTTATTAATTAAAAAAGAAAAAAAAGAGAAAGAAAATAAAAATTTCATGGTTATTTATATTATAGTTGTCTTGATTCTTGATCCTTCTCCGCGTTAAATGTCATATAGGATTTGTAGTGTTTTACACCATCCATTTCTATTCTAGAGAAGATGTTTGATCTTATCTAATGAGTTTATGCCTGCAAACTTTGCTTCTCTTATAAGTGTTCTTTTTTTAGCATCTCTTTATGTCTTCTTTGTTTTCTGTATCCTGATGTTTCCCATAGAAGAGCCTGGGCTTCGATTTCGTGCAAGGGAGCAGTTGTAGCAAATCTTTCGTACCAAAATTTGTATCAGGTTTTCCTTCTCTTTCTTGTCTGGTCTGCTGGAACAAAGATACACAATTTTAGAGTGTTTTAATTACACAGTTATTTGGGATACTGAAGGGAAAGTTTGTATTGAGGATATGGATATTTTCTGTGCACCAGAATATATGTGCCTAATTACTTTATATTATTTATGATACTCTAATATATCTGATAGGATTTAACATAAAACACAGAAAATAAGAAATTAACATAAAAAAAAACAGAAAAGAAGAAATTAACATAAACACAGAAAATAAGAAATTAACATAAACACAGAAAATAAGAAATTAACATAAAACACAGAAAATAAGAAATTAACATAAACACAGAAAATAAGAAATTAACATAAAACACAGAAAATAAGAAATTAACATAAAACACAGAAAATAAGAAATTAACATAAAACACAGAAAATAAGAAATTAACATAAAACACAGAAAATAAGAAAATGTTGTGTCTTCTTGCTCTTTGTCCATCAAACATTCTTGATCAGTGTTTTCCAAAATTTAAAAAAAAAATGTGTAGTTTGTTTTTGCCTCACTATTTATAAAACTTTTAAATCATTATGTTATCTTTGACTATTGAAACATGTACATATATACAAGATATGTAGATTATATGAACAAATTTTGAATATTCTTTTTGAAAAAAAAATATTTTATGATATAGCACTTTCATCATGTCCCAAACTCAATTAATTTTATTTGTACAGGTGGGTGGGACTGTGACAGGGAATGGAAAGAAAGAAAGTTAGTAGCTACATTGAGTATCCACCTTTTTTTGGAAAGCACTGATTAACTTGTTGTTTTCTTTGATCTTTATGTTTATTTTAACATTCTATAGCGAACAATTCTTAATATTTCTCAAATAATAGCAGTTATTTTGTTCTCAGTTACATTTTATGTTCTTTAGAATTTTTGTTGTACCAGCTCATAATTATGTTAATATGGCTTTTTATTTGTTATATTGTTTTAAATTCACATTTGATATTTAACAATTTTAATCACTTACAAGTATGAGCTTGTAGTCCTTATGTGTTTTTTATAAATTATACTTTAGTTGCTTTTAATTTCTTCTACATTTTTGCATTTCTGGTGCCTTTCAGTATTGTTGAAAAATGGAGTATTCAGGTCAATACAATGTAGTCTCTCCTGCAAAAAAACTGATGTAGCTAACTCCTGCCTCTACTTATTGTTGACTTTCATATTCAACTTTAGTTGCTAGTTTAATTTTGCTTTTTCAGAACATAATAAATACTAATTTATATTAATTTATCTGAATTTGGTATACCATGAAATATTGTTGGGTTCTTTAGTTTTCTATTATAGACCAAGTATGTTGGGTTGGCAGGTGCTTGTCTGTGCTACTGAATGGTTTCTGTAATTAAGACTATTTATTTAAAAAGACTATTTATCTGATTAGTATTATTCCTCGTGCTCTGAAATCCGATAATTGCATGTTGTAGGCAAATAATAATAGTTGACCACACTTCACTCATTTGAGATGATCAAACCACTTTATTTTCTTTTCCAGCATAAGACACTAATATTATGTCTTTGATGCAGGATATAGTTATTCTGACATCATATCATATTTCTGACACCATCTTTTCTCATTGTAATATTTGTATAGTGACATTAATAAAGTAATGTCTTACAATATTCTCATCAAATACCTTTTTAGGGTGGAATAAAATAATTTGACTGCTTTTTTGAAAAAAAACTGTTTAACAATTTTGTTCTTTTTAATTCACTATTTGTGGCTAATTTTAATGGGGTTTATTGCGTATAGATTGTGATGATATTTTTAAAGAATGATTTCCTGAACATGTACTACACCAGTGGTTCCCAGCCTTTGAATCATGTCTAATTTTAATTCACAAAAGTGGTTTGGGGGGGGGGGGGGGTCTTGTAATAAAAACCATTATTAACTATATTACCTACTGCTTCATGCCTTCTACAAAGTTGGCTAATTTCTGTGTCTCTGTGAATTCTGTATTTAAAATGTTGGAAACCACTGTTCTAGAGAACTTAAAGTATATTTTATTTTCCTTTCTTATTGTGCACAATATGTTTGTTGTAATAATATTTCAATACTCATAGGGATGCATTTTGCTTTCATTATAAATGTGTAGTATAGTAATTTGAATTGCTATTTAATTTAACAGCAGAATTGTTTATTTTCTGACTAATTTAAACTACATTTTAAATTAATTGTTTCGTTTGAGAAGTTTAAAGCAATATTTCTACTAAATAAAACAGAGTTAGATTTCAATGTAATAAGAGTTCTACTTTTATAAATCTCAAACTCCTGTGACTTCTTTATATGTAAGTAATCTCTGTAGTTTTATATATAAAATGTTAAGTGTTATTGAAAGTGGTATTATTAGTAGGAAATTAGTATAATAAACATTTCAAAATAAATAACTAATATTAAGTGATTTGTTCTAAAAAGGACATTATGTCATGAATATTTTTATTTATTTTTTCTTGCTTATTAATATGAACTGGTTTTCTGTTTAGACATTTCATCATTTTGTTGTAGTTTTTTGCATACTAAATATTAATTATGTTTTTCATATTTCAAATTGCAGAATTAAAGTATACTAATGTCATCTTGTCTCTCCTAAACAAGCAATATGAAAGATATGAAATTTAAGCAAAACAAGCAATATGAAATATATGAAAGTTTAACAAAGCAAGCAATATGAAATATATGAAAGTTCAGTAAAAGAAGCAATTTGAAACATATGAAAGTTCAGCAAAACAAGAAATATGAAATATATGAAAGTTCAGCAAAACAAGCAATATGAAATATGTGAAAGTTTAGCAATAGTATTGTAACTTTGGAAGATGGGACCTTTATATACAAAACATTCTTTAGCCTGTGGTTTTGCAAATGCTGGAGCTGTATAAAGTTCTGTTCCCTTAAGAAACTTAGAAACCATCACAACAACCAGAATGCAATGACCCTCATGTAGAACAACTTAACTCTTTCAGTACGGAAGGCTTTTGTCAATGCAACGGAGGAGATTTCAGAGACAAAATTTTTGATGGACCTTATGGTCTTAAAACATCAATCTACATGTTTTATATTTATCTAACACTTAACATATTATATATGAATTTTTAGATAATTGAACAAGGAACCTGATTTCATCAATACCAAGATGATACAAAACATGTAAAAAGAAATATTGGAGATAAACGACCAACAACAAAAATTGAAACATCAAATTAAAACCACAACTGACTACTTACCATCATGTAGATCTGGTCATAGTAATCCAATATGAATTATTTTGTGAAAAAAACAAATATCAATATGTCTCTAAGCAGCCATGAAAGTTTGGTTGATGTAGCATAACAATAACTGATATTTTGTCATGCACAATCACAACAAGTGAGAAAAATGAAATTTCAACTTTTTTGGGAAAAAATCACTATGTACACAATAATGACACTTTTGTTTGACTACACACACACAAATCACTATATACACAATATTGACACTTTTTTTTCAATTAGACAAAAAACACTTTCTCCATTTATTGTCCATGAAATGCCTTGAAGCATGCATTTGGATGAAGATGTGGTTGAATTTGACATCCTGAACAGAAAAAATGAGTCCGTGCACGCTTTGTTGGAGTTGAACAATATACGCATTCACGGTCTCTTGCGGCATAATCCACAATGTGACGGCTTCCTCTGGATTTTGCGAGACAGCTTGCCTCTGGCTGCCTTCCGGGAAGTTTCATTTCTTGTTGAATGACAACATGTTGTGTCAATTGACTCATCAACATTTTCTTATACTCTTTTAAAGAGACTCTTTTGTCGCCAGTAGCTCGGCATAAACAAAATAAAATATACGCATTTACCTGCGACACTTCCAACAGCCAGAAGAAAATTTTTTTCCACCATTTAACAGTTTTGCGTTCAAAGACACAGTAATATGCCACCTTCTGGTCTAGTTTGTCGCACCCATTCATATTTCTATTGTAGAAATAAATCATTTCTGGCTTGTTTACATCTTTTACTGCTTTTGTTTGCACTCTGGCATCAGAGGATACCATCAAAACATTTTTTTTTTGCCTTCTTATCTCTGAATGCAACACAGAGCTTGGTTTTATCATTATGCATGTACCATTTCATTGCTCTGTGCTCCAGAGATAATGTTTTGGTTTCCTGCGGAAAGCCAACACGACGAACATTGACAGTCCCAGTATCGTACTGCTTCTTCAAAAGAAGGTGATCAATCAATTTTCGTGTGGTGTAATAGCGATCAGCAAAAATTTTATGTCCTGTGCCAACATGCTCCAATAAAGTGTCGAAAACTTGTACAGCATGTCCACCATCTGTATCAGCCTCAGGATTGTAGGAAGTGTTTCTTCCAAAATAGGTTAGAATGTTGACAACATAACCCGTGGCAGCGTCGCATAGACCAAAGGTCTTGATGTGGTACTTGCTTGGCTTCGAGGCATTGAACTGCTTGAACTGCCATCTACCCTTATAGCCTATGACCATCTCATCAATGCTAAGTTCCTGAAAGGGATAGAAGGCTTTTCGGAACTTGCAAAGGAGAAGATTCATGAATGGTTCTATTTTTTCTTTGCCTTCCGCTGCCTCATCACCACAGTGCAACATTGTGTGGTAAATGTCCTGGAATCTATCTCGATTGAAAGCATGGTGGATCCAAGGAATATACAATTCTGCTGATAGTGACCAATAGTCAGCAATAGAGGAAGCTTTGAACAAACCCATATATATCAGCAGTGCCAAGAACTTGTCAAGTTCAGGTCTTGTGATGTCTTGCCACCTTGCAAACACAGAGCACTTGCGTGCAGGAGTGTTGATATCAGTTCTTTTCTTTGCATAAGAATTGATGCTAGATAACAAAGTTTCACAAACTTCATCATCAAACAATGACCCAAAAAAATCCAATGCAGAGGAAGAATCTGTGAGGTGCTCAAGACTAACTCCTGGCTTTCGCAGTGGATGAAAGCGAAAGTTATTTTCAGTGCTGCCAGTTGTAATTTCTGACCACTCAGACTCAGCTGGGATGATAGGTCTAGATGAGCTAGGCCTGACAGTTGGGTTAGATGTGGCTTTCTTGGTAGTTTTATCACTTCCTCTGCCCCTACCTCTACCTGCAGCTGCTTTTGGTTTTTTTGGTTCTGAAGGAATGTATTCCTCATCACTGTCAATATTCAAAATGAGACTTTCATTTTCCTCTACTGAAAAATCGATAATATCTGGATCACTGTCATCACCATTGTTATTATCAACACTTACAGTGTCTGAACTATCATCAGAATCATCAAGAAAAATTAATTGACAAGCTTCATCAGCCGTCATCAACTGACTTTTAGCATTACAATCACTGCTACTGGAAGCCATTTCGATCAGCTGATTTTTGTTTACAATTTTTTTTACGATAAACACTAATACCAAATGAAAAAATCACACGTTAGACTACGTCTTTCCACTTGAACCTCGTGGGGAAGAAGGAAGGAACTCTTCAGTGAAGGAATCTATATAAAATAGTCAATCTAAAATATAGGAATACAGTTTGTTGACGGTTTACACGAAACAAATTATGTTTGGCGCACTATACGGCTGATCGTACGCAATTGAAATGGATTTGGCGCACCATACGGCGGATCGTACGGAAAGAGTTAAGTTGACATTCATGAAGACAGATAACAATATGAAACAAGAGTTGGGGGTTCAATGAAGGATGACCTTGAGCCAAGTCAAGTGGAAGAGTTTTGTAGTGTCGCATCAACCATTGAATGCTATTGATCATTTGCACCAAATGAGTTAAACACTATTTGACTGGTTGAACCAATTATTGTTTCAAATGTATCAAAGGCCATTTGAAGGATTGGGCAAATTGTTGCACCAAATACTTCTAAGATTATTTGGTAGACAGACAAACTAATTACAGTTTTTTGACCGAATGGATACAATTTTGCAAAAGCCATTGAGTGAAATAGGAAGTATTTTGTAATTAATAAATTTAAAGTGTAATTAAATAAACATGAAAACAAATATTGTGCCAATTTAATATAATGTCAATTACTGTTTGGAGCATATTTCCTAAAGAAAAACAAATGTTAGTTAAACCAAATACTGTGCCAAATATATAATAGGGAGAATTGTATGAAATAGTGCACAAAGTGTATATTTCAAAATTTCATTAAATGGAAGCAGACTGATAGAATTATGTAACCAAAATGACTTGTTCATCACCAACACTTTCTTCAAACACAGAGAGTCGCAAATGTATGCCTAGTACAAGTGGAATATTATTATAGAGATAAGAAAAATAACCTTGTAATCAACAATCTCATCTACCAATAAGAAGAGACGATGGACATATGTTGGATATGTATTGAGAGAAGATAATAATTGTATTCCAAAATAGGCTCTTCTATGGGAAACATTAGGATACAGAAACAGAAGAAGACCTATTGAGTCACTAAAAAAACATTTATAAGAGAAGCAAAGTTGGCAGGCATAGACTCATTAGATAAGATTGAACATCTCTCCAAGGAAAGAGATGGGTGGTGGAAAAACACTTCTCAGGAGTGACTGGAAGTGGTAATCAGGAAGGCACATGGAGGGAGGCAATGTCTGAACACGGAAAAATGTCTAATTTTGGAGCATTTGTTTTTTTTTATGCAGTAAATTTTACTACGCTATCGTAATCTAGGGTTAAAGATATTTTGTTCAAGAAATAAAGTGATGATTTATTTTGTTTTTATGACAGCTACCTTGACCCCAAGTGAACAGATACAGAGTTTGTTAAGTGAGAGTGATGATATCGGCAATCCTTCCCATGATGTATTTTGTGAGATGGATGTTCTGTGCAAAGTGGGAGAGGGATACCAATGGAGAGAAACTGCTCGGTAATGCAATACATTTTGTTATAAATTGTTCTGTCATATTACGTCAGGTTAAAGAGTATCTGCAGGTCATGTGCTTGTTATAAATGTTGTTACATTTATCATGTCATATCTATGTTATGTGTTATGTTATAAATGTTGTTACATTTGTTGTATCTATGTAAGAGAAATTGCTATAACATAAATAGTCATGTGTTTATCATAAATGTTGTTACATTTGTTATGCCAGGTCTGTATAAAATGAATTACTGGTCATGTTTATCATGAATGTTCTTATATTTATTGTTTCATATCAGGTCTACATAAGAAGAACTGCTAGTCATGTGTTTGTCATAAATGTTGTTACATTTGTTATGTCAGGTCTATTTAAAATGAATTTCTGGTCATGTTTGCTATGAATGTTCTTATATTTATTGTTTCATATCAGGTCTATATAAGAAGAACTGCTAGTCATGTGTTTGTCATAAATGTTGTTACATTTGTTATGTCAGGTCTATATAAGAAGAACTGCTAGTCATGTGTTTGTCATAAATGTTGTTACATTTGTTATGTCAGGTCTATATAAGAAGAACTGCTAGTCATGTGTTTGTTATGAATGTTCTTATATTTATTGTTTCATGTCAGGTCTATATAAGAAGAACTGCTAGTCATGTGTTTGTCACATTTATGGTTGATGTGGTTGATATTATGCTAGGTTGCTTTACTCTCCCATAGTAAAGTCTATGGTACCTATTTTCAGAAGCGAGGAAAACCTCAAAAACACGATGGCTCCCCAAAAGTTACACAACATTTGGGAATTGAACCCTGACCCTCATGATCATTATCCAACTGTTTATAAATGTGTCACTTTCCTCGAATTTGCACTTGTTAAATGTTTTTTAGTTTCTGATTCTGTTTGGTGGGGATGCCAGAAAGGAGTGCTACACTGGGAGGCACAGAAAAGTAACAAATTAACACAGAACTGAAGTCATCAGTCTCCACACACTGAGGAACACACTGGGGAGGAGATCTGAGCACTTATGGACATGTTCAATGTGCAATGAGGATGATCTGAGGACTAAACTATACTATGTTTGGTCTAAAATTTCAAAGAATTTTCCTTAAACAAGAGGTTATATTAATTGGTGACAATCTTAATGTTACATTTTCCAGTGTTCTTTGGCATTCAAATTCACGCAAAAGCACCTGAAATCTATCTATCTATTGTTCTTTCGAGCTGGAGATGGCACAGAGGGCAGAAATTATAGACTGTGTCCAGCGATCTTTGTTATTAAGCATCAGAACTTGCATAGGACCTGCATTGTATCTCATCACACATCTCTGTTCTGGGCAAGTTTGTTTGTTCAATCTCTGGATTGTTGCTGATGATGATGCAATTACAAATACCAGCTTTTATTTATCCGTAGTTTGTGAATGTGCTACTGTTTAAAGAAAATACCCTCCCCTCAATCACGACAGATTTATAGGCACTCATTCCTTCCAAAGAGGTGATTGTTACTGTAACTTGCTAGTTATTTTTGACATATCAATATGGCAGAGGAGTGCCTTGAGAATCTAGCAAGTGTACTTGTACGGGTCCAGCATGAGAATGACGATAGAAGCAGCAATGGTAATGATAACATGGCTGTTTGCATAGAATGTGATTCATGGAGTCTTAATGACTGACTTGCAAAGTATGCTACAGAAGATTGACAAACAGTGTCTGTGGCTGGAGTGGTTGCAGCTTTTGGGTGGCTTTACAGTGAGTGTGCTAACCTGCCTTTACTGTCCTACGGAGGTGTCGTAGGGTGAGGTAAGAGATATAGGGGACAAGACAAAGTGATGCAGTGTTGACTAGTAGAGGAGGGATGTGAATCAGATAGCATGTGTATATAATAATATGTTTAAACATGAGAAACAGAATATATATCAGAGAAGGAACAGCCACAGGGAAACTATGTGTAAGAGTGTGAAACATTAATTCCTTGCGGGGTCAGCGGAGGGAATTGGACTATAAGATGATTCCCCAAGGCAAACCGACTGCGGTTACTGGAGTGACAGAGAACAATACCAGTGATATGGATGTCATCTTTGTCTTTGTGGTCCGAGGAATTAAAGTGGGATGCAACTGGAGTACCAGTATTCTGTTGTAAATATTGAAGGTGTTCATAAAACCTTTCCACTAAACGATGACCAGACTCGCCAATATAAATCATGTGACATCGTTGGCTATGATGGCATAAATTTTATTGCGGGACATACATATAAAACCATCCCTGGTCTCAATCTTTCGTTAAGAAATAAGACAGAGTGGGTGCGGAGCACACAAGCACAAGTTATGCAGTTATGTCCACAGGGGACCGTACGCAAATATTTATCGTTAGAGCAACGGAGACGGCTCCTAACAAAAATATCCCTTAAATTCTTGTAAACTGGTTGAGTGTGTCTGTTCTACAAATATGGTGAACAGTGGTTTCAATTATTCTAGAGTTAAAAAATATTTTTAGTGGGGATTAAATTAAAAGTGACATAAATGCATTTTGGCCACTAAACTGGGCGGATGGCTTTATTATCCAGTCTTATAGAAAACGTTCAGAACACCAAAGAAATGGGTAAAAATCATAATAATAGTGTGTCAATACAAGGTTGTCTAATGTTGTTAACAACTTACAAATAATTGTTTTTATTACCTGAGTTCTGTTAACAAAAGTATTCTGAATAAAATGTTAACAAAAGTGTTCTGAATAAAATGTTAACAAAAGTGGTCTGAATAAAATATTAACAAAAGTGTTCTGGATAAAATGTTAACAAAAGTGTTCTGAAGAAAATATTAACCAAAGTGTTCTGAATAAAATGTTAACAAAAGTGTTCTGAATAAAATATTAACCAAAGTATTCTGAATAAAATGTTAACAAAAGTGTTCTGAAAACAAAAGTGTTCTGAATAAAATGTTAACAAAAGAGTTCTGAATAAAATGTTAGCAAAAGTGTCCTGGATAAATTGTTAACAAGAGTGTTCTGAATAAAATGTTAACAACTCTTTGTAAAGCAAATGATTGTAATTTTCTCTCAGATGGGTGAAGTATGAGGAGGATGTTGAAGAAGGAGGGATGCGCTGGTCCAAACCCCATGTAGCCTCCCTGTCCCTTCACTCATTGTTTGAGCTTAGGAACAACCTCACCTCTGGTGCCTGCATGCTGGAGATGGACGCCATGACCATAGCCCAGGTGGCAGGTATGTATGTAGTACATACATTCCTTTATCCAGAACTGTAAAGGTAAGGTAAAGTACAAGACTTGAATCGGTATCTTAGCATGTGAGTTTTCACACATATGTACTTGGCACAAGGAATGAAGGAAGATACTTAATAGCAGTTACTTTCATATGGAGCATGAAAGTTGCAGGTAGTTGCTAGTCTAGTATTTGGGTCAAAATGAATGGTATCTGTGCCCGGGTATGTTCAAACTTCAATCAATCAACCTATAAATTAGTACATGCCTTACAGGTAAGGCAAAACTAAGAAAAAGCACTTGCCTCTGCTAAAACTAAGATGCTAATACTTAATACTGTAAATTATAAACACTGCTTAACTTAACAAGCAATGATTTATTTTACTATAACACTTTACATTACTATTGTTGTTTGGACCATCATTACTGCATACCAGAAGAATCCATAGGTGCTTCTCTAATTTCCTCAAGAGTCTTGAGAAAATCCAAGGAGAATCCTGAACCACATTCAAGAACTCCATATCACAGCCCAGGATCCATGGTGTGGATAAGTTTTTGCTGACAATATTGCCTGGACAGCTGCCATATTTATGACCTACTCTTTTCGATTTTAACTATCAAGGTTTCTTTAATGTGCGTAAGTATTAATGGGCCACCTGTTTAATGTCTTTATCTGAGAGGACTAGACCTCTAATCTCTCTACCAAAGAGATCAAGGGAGGGTAACATCACAAAGAAACCATGGATGAATTTTTCCTATTTTAAAAAAATCACCACCACCTGTGACGGGCTTTGAACACATGAACATCCTGCCAAGATGCTGACATTGTACCTCTGTCTACCCAGCCTCCTACTTTACCAAATTTGAAGTTCAAATTCTAGACAATATATTTATTATTTTGAATTTTCTTCAAATATATTCTGTGGAGCAAAGACTTACTTTCTTATCTTGTTTATAGACTTGTTTCTGGACTATATGATCAGCCAGAAATTGTTTACTTTCTTATCTTGTTTACAGACTTGTTTCTGGACTATACGATCAGCCAGAAATTGTTTACTTTCTTAGCTTGTTTACAGACTTGTTTCTGGACTATATGATCAGCCAGAAATTGTTTACTTTCTTATCTTGTTTACAGACTTGTTTCTGGACTATATGATCAGCCAGAAATTGTTTACTTTCTTATCTTGTGTACAGACTTGTTTCTGGACTATATGATCAGCCAGAAATTGTTTACTTTCTTATCTTGTTTACAGACTTGTTTCTGGACTATATGATCAGCCAGAAATTGTTTACTTTCTTATCTTGTGTACAGACTTGTTTCTGGACTATATGATCAGCCAGAAATTGTTCACTTTCTTATCTTGTTTACAGACTTGTTTCTGGACTATATGATCAGCCAGAAATTGTTTACTTTCTTATCTTGTGTACAGACTTGTTTCTGGACTATATGATCAGCCAGAAATTGTTCACTTTCTTATCTTGTTTACAGACTTGTTTCTGGACTATATGATCAGCCAGAAATTGCTTGAACAACACCTGAAAGACTTGGTGAGAGCAGCCATTGTGGCTCAGCACTGTTTTCAGCATCAGAAATCTCGAATGAAGATGACCAATCAGGATGCAGAAACAGGAAAAGGAATGTTTCGATCTATTTCTATGAAGAGAACTTTGTCGGAGATTGGTCGTACATTTTCTATGAAGTCTAAAACAGGTGAGTAAATTTATGCTGGAATTACACTCACTTACTTCACTCACTCACTCACTCACTCACTCACTCACTCACTCACTCACTCACTCACTCACTCACTCACTCACTCACTCACTCAACTTACTCACCCACCCACCTACTTCACTCACTCACTCACCAACCCACCTACTTCACTCACTCACCCACCCACCCACTCACTCAACCCATCCACTCACTCACCTACTTATACATCTACTCACCCACCTACCTGCCCGGCATATGCAGCCTTTATTCTCCAGCCCTACAGAAATATTATAAATGCAGTAATGATAGTTTTTTTTTTCATTATTTTGCAATTATCTAAACTTACAAATATCTTCTGTATTTGTAAACATAAACAATTTCATTACTCTGACACCTTTCAGATATGCAAAGCTCTGTGTCCAAAATGAAGGACAAAACAAGTAGCCAGCTCAATTTAGATGGATTGAACGGGGAACTTCACGAATCTGCATCTAGTGCCAGGGTACATTTTACTAAATATTTTCACTATATATTTTTACTATATATTTTTGTGTGTAGAAAACTGTATGCTCTTCAGTCACTTTCAATTCAATTACTTTAGTTCACTATTTTCATGTATTTGTATTTATGGTTTATTGATATGATTAATTCTTGGCACTATAAGAAAGCAGTTTGCCCATTCCTTTCCTTCTTGGCAGTGACTGTACTAGTCGGAGATTGAAGCCATTGTCTGAAAGCAGTCACAACTGAGATCTACAACAGAGATCCTCGGCCTTCCATCACGGAGTGGTGACCATAACCAACACTCTTTGTCAGCTGCTCCCACAACACTATCCACCACCTGCTCCCATGGCTTCTGACAACCTTGAGAGGGGGGCTAAACGGGTGCTCCACCTTGCCCAAGGGTAGTGGAGAAAAGGAGATGTCATGGAGGGAAAGAGAGATCACGGACGACAAAGAGAAGATACTGGAGTTTGGTGTATTGGTGCGAAAAACAGTCAACAATAAAATTGATATCATGTAGTGTGGATAGAGAATTGTAGAAGGACATGATCACCTAAGCCAACTGGTATGGCACATGATGATGATGGTAATATATATATATATATATATATATATGTTAGCATTAAAATTGGCATAAACTTTTGCTTATATCTTTGAAGCTCAGATTATCCTTTAGTTGCTAGGTATATATCATTGTAAGAAGTTGAGTTATGCATCTAACATTCCAGTGTTTAGGTTTTCATAAAGTTTTAATTTATGATGTATGTATCTTAGCCAATAATGGAAGGAAGCAGAAAGAAAAGAGACCTTACAGTTTAAGAAGTGCTTTGGTAGGACATCAATAACAGAACTGATAAATAACTGTAGAGATAAAAAGTTATGGAGAGACATGATCACTTACACCAGCAAGCATGATACTTGATGATGAAGATGATGATACCCTAGTCCTAAAACTTACCTCAACCCTTCTGCCATTCGTTTGTTATCAGATTTGCCTGTCAAGAGAGTAGCTCTATGATCTATCTATCTATTGACCTTTCGAGCCGTAACCGGCCCATAGGGCGTAGACCAAGATACACCTTCTCCTATATGAATTTTTGTTCTAGCAGTTTTCTTTTAAAGATATTTTATCAAATCTCGCCATCTGTCTCTGTTCTGTGCAAGCAGTTCTATCTCATTGAGGGAGCCGATTCCTGCTGCTCTTGCCTCTCTCATCAATGTTCTTCTCAGTGTCTCCCTGGGTCTTCCTCTTTTTCTTTTACCTGTTGTTTCCCATATGAGGGCTTGCTTTGCTATTCGATTATTATCTCTTCTCATCACATGTCCAACGTATGACCATCGTCTTTTCTTTATTACTGAAGATATTAGTGGTTGATTGGCGATTTCTCTAATTTCCTCGTTTGTTTTGAATTCGTTCCATTCTATACCAAGTATTTTCCTTAGACATTTATTTTCGAATGCGTTCAACTTTGTTTCTATATCTCTTGTTGTTTTCCAGCTTTCACACGCATACGTAAGGGTTGATAGTACATTTGATTTGAATAGCCTAAGTTTTGTGTTTGTGCTAATGAGTTTTGATTTCCACAACTTTTCAAGGCTTCTGAAAGACATTGCTGCTTTAGCCAGTCTGATTCTAATTTCTTTGCTCGTATCCCCTTCTCGATCAATGTGACTTCCAAGATATTATGATACTATGATATATGTGCTCTATGATACTAACCAAGAAATCATATTAGAAAAAAATACAAGAAAATAACAATCAATATAAGAACATATAAAATGTACTTAGTAAGAAGAGTCTTTTGAAGGTTAAACATACTTGAAGAAGACTGTGTAGAAGATTTGGAACAATCTTAAGAAATATCTCCAAGCCAGACGAATTGGAAAATATTTGTTGAAGATATGTGCTTTATAGGAAGTTGATCAGAAGAAGAAGAAATAATAAAAATAAGAAAAAAAAGAGGGAACATCTGAAGAATACAGTGAAAGGAAATTTTGAGGGCAGGGAAGTTGAAAAGGCAAAAAATATATGAAAGGTTTTGCAAAGAATGGCAAAGTTGTTGGGAAAAAAAAGGTCATGAAAAGTTTTAATGTTCAGCTAAAAACATATAAGAACAGCACGGGCATAATACCGACCACATTGCCCGCCGCCCCGACCAAAAAAAAATGTACTAACATATTTCCTATACGCCACTTGACGTGATGGGGCCCTTTACTGAACTTTTTTTTTCAGAGACATAAATTTTATTTTAGATGAGCTTAATTTAGTTGAAAGATCATCTTCATTGCACAACGGACAATTCCATAGTGCTCTGATCATATCCACAGCACCGTTCCCCCAGTGTAAAGCATGCTGACCATACTCTAGCAAAAGCACTGAAATTGGCTTCACTTTATGTGTGTGAATGTGAACTCTGTAGTACAGGCAAAGAAGACCATGTCTCCAAAGCCTCCTTAGTCAGCTCTTATGACATGCATGGCAGGTGTGGCTATATTCTTTTCCAGGGCCCTAGTAGCCACACGGGTGAAATATTTTATTGAGTTGTTGTTGCGTTTGCCAGCTTTCAACTCTGACGAAGTCCCTAAAGACTAGGAACTGAATTTTGCGGGTTAATCCATTTTTCCCTGGCAGCTGTGTGCACGAGGGTCCCTCGCCGCACAGGCAGATAACTCCGACTTTGGAGGTACTAATTTTTTTTCCGTCGATGAGTAACACGTTTATTGAGTGAATTTAATGTCAATAACACAAGCCAAAAAAATTATCCATCTTTAACAAAAATAACGTGAAGAGCTTGTGTGGGTCATCTTTCCTGGTAACTGACATGCCTGTAGCAATATTTTAAGAAGCTGATGGATTAGCTTAAAGGATACCTGTAGTGTAGACTGAAGCTTGACAAGAAAGATATAATGAAGTCTCTGTATGGGAACCTTATTTTTTCTGAGAGTGGTATGATGACGAGGGTATCTATAGTGTAATAGTAACGCACTGCTTTGGCAATACAATAAAATGGAATCAAATGTGGCTTGAGCTTGATGTTCTCCATTTGACTCAGAAGAAAAAGGAATGGCTATCTGGATCACTGGGATGGGAGGAGAAAAGGTAATAGCACCACTTGACCCGCACATCCAAAATGCAAAGGCCTAGCATAATGAGATAGTAAAAAAAAAGTAAAGAGCCCCCTGTCACACCAAGTGGCATATAGGGAATATGGTGTTAGTAACCATAAATTTTACAGACCTTCAGCACATGATTTTAGGAGTAATGTGGTCGGTATTACGCCCGTGCCGCTTTACTTTCCCACAAAAAATCTGGTATCCATTTAAGGCTGGGTGAACCCGAAAGCCATCGGTTGGGATCGAACCCTACCTCTTGTCCTTTGTAGTCCAGTTAACTAACCATTGAGCTATTGTGGCTCCCTTCTAGCATAATGAGACATTTATTTCAAATCTCTGAGACTCTACATATTATATGGGACATTACTTTAAAATGATGGCTTTTGAGGGAGTAGTTATGAGACTTGGAGTCAAATGTCCATTTATGTATGGCAGGGATTAGAGGACAGGTCAGGAGTATATATAGAGTTAAAGCAAAGAAATGCATATAAATGCGAAGCTGCAGTAAAGCTAATTGTAAGGAGAAATGACAAAAATATAGAAAAAAAAATAGATAAAATGGTACAGTTAAAGCTTTACGTAATAATTGGACGATACAAATTATAACAGCGTTACGGCCAAACAGGCCTTCAGCAGGAACAAACATACAACACACACATAGATATGTATTTTAAAACAAAAAATAATAAAATAATAATTTTGAACTAGTTATTATTTATATGTATGTCTGAATGATGTACCTGCAAAAACTAATCCTAACCTTAGCCTAAAGTTGCTTATATTGTGTTAACTTGTTGGGAAGGACTAAGTACCTATAGGTTTGCGGTGAATGCAGTGTGATCAGTTCTGTTAATAATTAATTAATTAATTGCTATAATTTTGTAATCAACCTAACAATTAAAATTGTATAACATTTAAATATTATAAATGACAAAATATTGACAAACTAAATTGTTTCAATTTAGATTTTAATAATTGGTTACTATTTTGTCTTTTACAAACATTTAACTTGAAAAATGTCTTATCCTGTGTTTTTTTTTTTTTTTGTTTTTTTTTTTATTTTATTTTATTTTTTTTTAAATGTTGACATATATTGTATAGTTAGGCTATTATATGATAACTTTGAGCAGAAGTGTCATATTTCAAACAGATAAAACGACAACAGAGTTTGTTATCAAAGCAGGTCTGCTATTAAAGTGTGTATGTTTCATGTAGTTTCTTATTGGCTGTTATTTTGGTATTGACATTTTGAATATGCTTTTGTGATGTGCATCTTCTTTCTACCTTTTTAGCTCCCAGTGGAGCATAGGTCTTCAACTAACATTTTCCAAGTCATTCTGTTTTTTGCCATTCATTTTAAGATCATTCCATGTCTTCCCCATCATCTTCATCTCTGCTTCTATCTGTCTTCTCCAAGAATTCCTTGGTCTTCCTCTTTGTCTTTTCCCCCGGGGATTCCAAAAAAGGGCCTGTTGTCATGTGTAATACTCTCAGTTTGCCTCCGTAGTATGTGTCCTATCTAGCACCATCGTCTTTGCTGTATCTCTTTATCCACTGGTATTTGACTGGTACATTTCCACAATTCTATGTTAGTGATTTTGTCCTGCCATTTCCATCCTTTTATTTTGCATAAGCATCCATTAATGAAAGTCTGTATCTTCGTGATTGTCAATTTTGTTGTTCTCCTTGTTTCACAGCCATATAATAGGACCAACTTAACATTTGAGTTGAAAATTTGTATTTTTGTATTTAACCTAATTTCTGTGGATTTCCATATGTTTCCCAGTGCAATGAAAGCTCCTCTTGCTTTTGATATCCTTATTTTGGTATCATTTTCTGTTCCTCCCTCTTTATCTATATTATGTATATTGTGATGTGCATGCAAACTATGAATAACTGGGCTCTGTGGTGACAAACAATGGAGACTACCAGAAAGAGATCAAAAGAAAATTAGCAAAAGCAACACACAAATTAAGCGCCATGAAGAACATGTGGAACAACACCAGCTAGGCAGTAAAATAAAAATTTCCTGAAGAGGTATGTCTTCCCAATAGCAACATGTGGTTATGAATCATGGACAATCTTGCAAACAGGAAAAAAATAGATTCATTCAAAACAAAATGCTACAGAAAAATCCTTGAGATACCTTAGATAATGAAAAAGACCAATGAAGACATATTAAAAGATATAAACATCATTCTACAGAGGAAATTAAAATACTATTTCCACATCAAAAGACACAGTGGGCTGGAAAGAACAATAATGGAAGGCATGGTTCCTGGGCAGTGCATCAGGAACAGGCCAAGAAGAAGAGGGTTTCAAGACATCAAGGAGACCTTGACAGCAGAAGAAGTGGGAGAACTGGCTTGAAATAAAGATTCTTCCAGACTGGCTTTAATGAATGCAAGGACATGTGACCTGATGATGATATGCATGCTAAACATTGTCCGCATGAGTAGAAAAGAAAGAAGATATCCCCATCAACCTCATGGTGTTATTGGGTAGATGGTGTCAGTGTCCATAACCCCATGGTGTTATTGGGTAGATGGTGTCAGTGTCCATAACCCCATGGTGTTATTGGGTAGATGGTGTCAGTGTCCATAACCCCATGGTGTTATTGGGTAGATGGTGTCAGTGTCCATCATTTTTTGTAGACCATTTGGCACACTATTATTTTTATAATGTGGTCAGTATGACACCAAAGTCATTTTTCTTTGCCAGAAAAATATAGTGCCCATTTAAGGTTTGGTGAACCTGAAAGCTGTTGATAGGATTCAAACCCGACCTCTTGTCCTTAGTAGTCTAGTTTGCTAACCACTGAGCTATCGCAGCTCTTCACATCAGTGAATGGACCTCATTAACTAGCAATTCACGTTTGTTCATTTAGTTAAAAGAAATGCAAGTTACCATTTTCCAATTACCATTGGGTATGAGGCATTAGTGACTCCATTGTACTAAGCTCAGTTCACTTCCTTGCTGCCTTTCCTTCCAGGGAATATCTCTATTTCATTCAGTGTGAGATAGAAAATATATTTAGGTTGAATGAGGTGTTGTCAAAAGGTTTAATCAGGTGTTACCATCAGTTTTAATTAGGCGCCGTTATAAGATTTAATTAGATATTGTCATAAGATCTAGTGAGGTATTGTCATAAGATTTAATGAGGTGTTGAGATTTAATGATGTGTTGCCAACAGATTTAATGAGATGTTGCCAAAAAGTTTAATGAGAATCATCTAGACATACTTCAGAGCATTTTCTACAGGACTGCAGCACTCTCAACACCTTAAGTTCACAAATATAGCCCACAGAAGCAACCTTGCATAACAAACTATGGTGAACTGGTGAATATCTCAAGTACACCATCCTATTTGTTATCCATACTTGTCTAAATGTTTAGCAGTAGCTCATTGCTGAAGAAGAACAAAGTATTTATTTTTGATGCTTCTGCTGATTCAAAGGCTAGGGAGAATACCCAATAATAAATTCATGCTGGAGGAACATGATAGTTCTGGTGAACAATCCTCCAACTATAGAGAAGGTAAACTTGATAAAAGCCTGGCTAGGAATAACTTGTTAGTTTGGTAAGATTGCTTTTCTCAGAATGGAAACAACTCTAAATACAAAGAACTGCAGCATTGCAAGAATGTAAAGAAACTCCAAAGGCTAAGGAAGCAGTTCTAAACAGATATGTGCTAAACTGCACGGTCCAAAACACAGTGCTGCAAGCTTAAACATACAAAGAAGAAGAGCTTTAGAAACACTTGATAAATTGTGCATTTTATTGTTTTCCAGAAGTGTTTGATTTGATTGTAACAGTATAAGACTAGTTAAAGAAACCACTCTTTAGCTCCTACAAATTTGGAATATATTTCATTATCTTTCCTTTATGAAACATTTATAAATGCTGCCTTTTGTTCTTACCGTTTGTTTCTTAAAATATACAAATACTTGTATAGGTGGATTATTGATGCAATGATAAATGTTGCTTTTTGTTATCCGTCTTTGTTTTTAGATATGTGCATATATTGTAAAGGTAGATTGATTGATTGATGCATGTATATTGTTGTCTTTTGCTGTTGTGTATTTATCATCATCATCATCAAGTACCGAGCCTGCTGACATAGGTGATCATGTCTCTCCGCAATCTTCGATCTCGACAGTTATTTATCATTTCTGTTGTTGACCTTCTGTCAAGCCATTCTCTCAAGCTGTTTGGTATTTTTTCTCTTTACTTCGCTCTATCTCTTCGTCCCTCAATTTTTCCAGTTGTCACAATATTGTTTATTTATATTTACTCATAATTCTTGTTTGGTGCTGAAAAATGAACAGTAATAAATGAAAATCAAATTGATGTAGATACAGGACATCAAGTAATGCACACAAACACACACAAATATTATTTTGTTATTGTTCGTTGTCTTATATCTGATGAGGTTGGCTGAAACATCATAGTTTGTCTTGCCCCTCTATAGGTTTAGCTGCATAATACCATTGTATGTTTATTTGTCATGCTTTTTACAGCTTCACTCATGGCCTACATATTTGATATTGTATATCTATCTCTAGATAGCTTTTAATTGTTTTGAGATCAAATTATGTTTAATATAAGTTCTATATTGTTATCAAGTGTATATATACAAACAAATAAAATTATTGTGTGTGTGTGCATGCATGTTTTTTTTTGTTGTTGTTTTTATACGAGAAATGTTAGACATTATAGTGAAAAAAAAGCAAAAATGAAGGATTCAGCCTTAATAGCAAAAAGACGGAAGTAATGGTAGGAACAAAGAAAAGACATCACCGCAATGCACAATAAAGACAAGTTAAACAATATTAAAATAGGTAAATGAATTTAAATATCTGTGAAAAAAAACCTCAGATAGTAGATGTACAACAGAGGTGAGAAGCAGAATGGCTCAGGCAAAAGCAGCTTTACAAAAAATTAGGAAGGTACTGTGCAATCCATTTTTGACAATAGAAACAAGAAAATGAGTTCTTAAATGTTACATAGAGCCAGTTTTAACATATGGATGTGAATCATGGACAGTAGGACAACAGACAAGAAAATCACAGGAGACTGTAATGCCAATGACAGCTAAGAAGAGTAATGAAAATGTTCTGAAAGAGGCCAAAGGAAACAAAAAGAGAGGTAATTTCCAATATTAAGAAGAAACAATCATCATTATTTGACCATGTAATGAGAAAGGAACAGCTGGAATATATTGTGACAACTGGGAAAATTGAAGGACGAAGAGATAGAGGGAAGCAAAGAGAAAATATACCAGAGAGCTTAAGAGAATGGCTTGGCAGAAGGTCAATAGAAATGATAAATAACTGTCGAGATTGAAAGTTGTGGAGATACATGATCACCTACGCCAGCAGGCATGGTTCTTGATGATGATGATGATAATGATAAGGATGAGTGATAAGGGTAGGGAAAGATTAGAGAGACAATATAAAATACCTAAGTTGAAATATTTGCTACCATATTTTTATTATTGTGGTTCTGGTTTTGGTTCAAGACAGAGACATTGTTTATCTCCTCTCTTGCAGTGGACATTTGATCAGCAGCTAATTCACTGTTGTCTAACATTGCTTGTTACCAGAACAGAAAATCAAATCCATGATCAAATGAACAGTCAAGAGATGAATCAAAACAAGAATATGTGTCAAGCTTTATAAAAAAAAGGCATTGGAAATACATCAATTGTGTGCTGAGATTGAATAAAGAAAGACTCCCCTGTCAGACATTTACGTGGAAATTTTCTGGTTGAAGAAAATAAGGCAGACTAAGAGAATCACTATGCAGAACAATTACACTAGGGAAGGCTCAACCATGGGACTAAGAAACAACCCAGAACTACAAGAACTGCAGCAGATCGCCAATTGTGGGGAAGTATGACCTCCGCAGGGGGGTGTGCTTCCTTCAGCCAGAGAGGAAAATGAATGAAAATTGTTATTGTGTATATAGCTCATTTAAAGTCATAATAATAATTACCATAACTTTATTTACGTTGATGACTACAATAAATATCTATGTGTTTTTTGTTATAGTTGAATGAGCAGTTCATGAGAAAGATTCCTGCAGGATCTGAGGCAGCCAACATCCTGGTTGGAGAGTTGGACTGTTTGAACTACCATGTGAGTCTTGTGTAGGAATACATTTTCCAATGCCGCTAGATGTCGCATATTGCTTGTAATGTTTTTCGCTACCCATCTCTATTTTTGGCAAGATGTTTGATCTTATCTAATAAGTCTATGCCTGCCAACTTTGTTTCTCTTATAAATGTTCTTTTCAGTGGAAATGTGTACACAACTTCATCAAAGAAAAAGAACTTGTATAAATGTTGGTGGTTGCATAATGATGTACGTAATGATAACTTTTGAAAAAAAAAAAAACATGCGACACAAATTACTACAATAATTTGATTCAACTTAAAAGAAAAAATAGCCATAGATAACATCTATTAAAGTGTTTCTACACTTTTGTCTTCTCTATACTAGTGATATTTTGTTTAGGAATATATTTAAGAATAAGATTGCTGATTAATTGTTATAAACATTAGAAATAAAGATATTATTTGTTGCCATTTGTATGTATGCATAGTATGTCTGGTTTTATACAAACTATCTGAAAATACTTGAATGCCTCAGGAAAAAGAACACTGAGGTGTGAAGCCACAGCAGCAGGCATTGTGAAGCTCTCCAAGAACAGGGACCTGTGATGACATACAATGGTCATATGCAGTTTGCACAGAGGCTAGATTGAGTGAATGGTTCCAGATTGAAACCGGAGTGAAACAATGATGTATTTTATTATTTGGAATTGCCATCAACTTCATAATGTAGAAATGCTGTACAGATAACAAAGGCATTGAATGCACACTTGGATCTCAGTTAGAGGACCTTGATTTTGCAGATGATATAATTCTTCTTAGTTGCAGTATGGACATGGTGCAAGAAAAAACTAAATACCCTATATCAATGGCTAGAAAAATAACACTAGAAATCAACC
The DNA here is from genome assembly GCA_032433765.1 of Megaustenia siamemsis. NCBI lineage: Eukaryota > Metazoa > Mollusca > Gastropoda > Stylommatophora > Ariophantidae > Megaustenia > Megaustenia siamemsis. Next base: position 20,263,582 of record JAVIAB010000145.1, read on the forward strand.
ATGAAAGGACACTAATAATGAAAAACCAAATTCGCCCTGAAGAAAAAATATACCTGGGAGGAAAAGCAGTGGATGATGTAGATCATTTTGTATATCTTGGAAGTTACTGTGCAATATCTAACACTTAATAGCAAATGTCGTTTGACATGGAGGATCTAGAATTTCTGCCCTATGTTCCATCTCTCTATATATAAAGCATTATAGGAATAATATATAACAAAATTCATAATTTGAATTAACGTAGTTAATATTCACCCTTAGATTAATTTTTTTTTAAGGGGGATGATGGACAGATAAATATTTGTTTCAAAGAGAGCAAGACAAATGCACACTCACAAACATAAATTACTCAATAGTTACTAAAACAGACATTGGTTAATTATTGATTGCTCTTAGCATTCCCCAGCATTCGAAGAAAGAAATGTACAAAATTCACTATCCACAGGTTATTGAGTTATTAGCAGGTCATCATCATTGCACTTCGAACATGTCCATAGGTGCTCAGATCCCCTCCTCAGCAAGTCTCGAAGTGTCCAGTGACTAACAACTCCAGTTCTGTATATCCAGTTCTGTATATCCACAGGTTGTAGGTTTTATCCGCTTGTGTGAAGGAAGAAACATTGGAGACATCACAGAAGTTCCAATACCAACAAGATTTCTCTTCATTTTGCTTGGACCTCCAGGCAGTGTACAAAAAAATGTGGAAATTGGCAGATCTATGTCAACTCTGATGGTTGATGAGGTAATTCTTCCATTCCTTTACTAATGCTATTAAAATATAAGCAATCACCATCAAGTACCATGCCTGCTGGCGTAGGTGATCGTGTCTCTCTACAACTTTTGATCTCAACAGTTATTTATCATTTCTGTTGTTGACCTTCTGCCAAGACATTTTCTTAAGCTGTCAGACTTCTTTTCTTTTTGCTTCCCTCTATCTCTTCATCCCTCGATTTTTCCAGTTGTTACAATATATTCCAGCTGTTCCCTTCTCATTACATGGCCAAAAATGATGATTGCTTCTTCCTAATTTTGGAAATTAGCTCTCTTTTTTGCTTTGGCCTCTTTTAGAACATTTTCATTACTTTTCTTAGCTGTCCATGGTATTCTCAACATTCTTCTGTAAAACCACATTTCTACAGCCTCCAGTGATTTTCTTGTCTGTTGTCCCATTATCCATGATTCACATCCATATGTCAAACTGGCTCTACACAACATTTAAGAACTCATTTTCTTGTTTCTATTGTCAAAAATGGATTGCATAGTATCTTCCTAATTTTTTGTAAAGCTGCTTTTGCCTGAGCCATCTGCATCTCACCTCTGTTGCACATCTACCATCTGAGGTTAACATTGTTCCCAGATATTTAAATTCATTTACCCATTTTTGTTCCATATGTCTTTATTGTGCATTGCGGTGATGTCTTTGTTATTATTATATATATCTTTATGATATAAGCAATTGCTTATTCTAAACAACTTTAATGTACCATATATAAATCATTTACTGATTATTATTTCTGCATAAGGACAAGAGAAAGGGTTTGATCACAACCGATGGCTTCTGGGTTCACCTAGCCTTAAATGGGTACCAGATTTTTTTCTGGGAAAGTAAAGTGGCATGGGCATATACCGACCACATTACCCCAAAAATCATGTGCCAAAGGCCTGTAAAAATTATGGGCACTAACTCCATATTCCCTATACACTACTTGGCGTGATAGGGCTCTTTACTTTTTTTTTTTTTTTTTTTCTGCAGGAGAAACTGTTACTTATTTACTTTCCTATGATTCAATTGCCTTTTTATCATCAAAGTAAAATGAGTTGTTTGAATGATTGCAGTGTAGCATCTCCTGCACGTTCATTACAATTCTGCTTTTTTTCATGAATCCATTGTCATTTAGATCCACCTTTTCTTTTATTTCTGTTGCTTCTGTGTGTTAATCTGAGCAAAATAACTAAAATACCATTCATAAGCAGCAGTATGATGACATCAGGTAAATGGTGGTGAAGAATTAATGTGAATAAAATTTTTAAAAAATTAAATTAGTTGAAACTGTTAGTTAACTCTTTCCGTACGTTTCCACGCACCGTTCGCCATGTCAATTTCGGCTGCGTACATTTCACCACATAGTGCATCACTCTCAATTTGATTAGTATGAACCATCATGAAACTATATTCTTTTTACATGTCTTGTATCATCTTGGTATTGGTGAAATTTAATACCTTGTTCAATTATCCAAAAATTCATATAATATATATATATATATATATATATAATAGAGTTGGAGCAAGAACGCATCCCTGCTTGATGCCGCTGTGTATGGCTAAGGGTTGTAATGTGCTGCCGTCGTATTGTATAGTGCCTTTCATATCCTCATGAAACGATTTGACTAGCATCAGTAGAGTATGTGGGCAGCCTATTTTGGAAAGTATTTTGAAAAGATCTTCTCTGCTGACAAGATCAGATGCCTTTGTAAGGTCGATAAAGGTGATGAAGAGAGGCTTTTATAATATGTTATATGTAAGATAAATATAAATATGTAGATTGATTCTTAAAAACATGACAAATTTTGTCTCTGAAATCTCTTCAGTTGCATTGATAAAAAGCTTCCGTACGGAAAGAGAAAAGCAATTTTTAAATTATTTTGTTAGCACTCATCTTCACTGCGGAAATAAGTATAATCGTTTGTTTTTGTGACCTGTTTTAGGTATTTCAAGAGGTTGCATACAAAGCTCGCAACAGAGAAGACATTCTAGCAGGTGTTGATGAGTTTCTGGATCAGGTGACAGCACTTCCACCTGGAGAGTGGGATCCAAAGATTAGAATTGAACCACCACAAAGTGTACCTTCACAGGTTTGGTCATTTTCTTATCTCTTTCCTTTTAGCATTCACCTGATGACAACTGAAGGAATGATAAGTTCTTTTTCTCTTCTGTCCTTAGGAGCCCGTTGTTGATATGTTGTCTTGTGGTTAGCAGTAGAACTATGATATTTGTGCCTCTCGATCCAACATATCCAACCAGTAGTGTTTTTGAGTACCATGTTGCCTTTCTTACATAGATGAGGACTTTTGGTCAACTTAGCAGATTTATGGCAGGAACCATTGAGGCTTAATTTGAAAAGTGTTCCTTGTTGCAGTTTCCTCATATTTGACTTCCTTTGGCTTGATGCTGAAGCTACTGAGTTTAGTGCTTTGTGCACACTGTGAGCTGTGTTTTTAATCCGGATCATGTTTCGATATTCCCAACGCTTACGATGATTGATGATATCGTATGATGAAGGACAGTTCAGCCGTGTTCACTTTTGGTGCTACTTGGCCTTATATCTTTTGGCGTGTGCTGTAGCTGCTATGATGGGGACTGCAATTGCCTTTCTTTGTTTGGATCCTTCAGTGAGATGAGTTTTAATTTGGATGATTCCATCGGCATGAGCGGTTGAGCAACTATGGATTTTAATTCGTTTGCAGTGATACCGGTATATTAAAGAATAGTGACACTGTGACCTTCCAGGCATGTCGTAAGAGGCGACTAAGGAGGTTGATCGATGGCTTGACAAGCTGTCATTGTAAAAAGTATTGTTATGGAAACAGAGCCATAGATTTTAGAAGCAGTGATCTCTGAAATATGTGCCATTTTGGCACGCAAGGTTTCTGTATTTGAGATTGTGGTTCTGCCCTATGAGCCATCTTGGGCTCGAAAGGACAATAGATAGATAGATAGTGATACCGGGGCCTTGGACTAATCATAACCATAATTTAACAATGGTGAACTCTTGGCAGTTGAAAGTTTACAAATGTAGGCTGAGTGAAACAGTCTAGGAATATTTTCAAAAACAAATCATTTTTATCCACAGACCTTGAGTTTGGTACATGTTACCATTAAATATAGACAAAAACCTGGTTGGACACAAAAACATTCAATCCTGACTATTTGCAATGACTCCCTGACAATAGATTTAACTACACTGAAGCAAAATGAAATCTGTGTCAATAGAAGTGAGAAAGAGAGTTCATCTGTGGTATATAGTGCCAATTCTGACCTATGGAAGCGAATCATGGACAGTAGACAAACAAATGAAAAGACAGTTAGAGGCCACAGAGATGGGATTTCTCAGAAGAATGTTGAAAGTTCCTTGGACAAAAGACCAACAAGGAAATTCTCAAAGAGGCCAATACAAAAAGGGAGCTCCTAAAAAAACATCAGAAAGAAACAAACATTTTTCAGGCACATCATGAGAAGAGGAAAGTGGGAATACTTGGTTACAACAGGCAAAATACAAGGAAAGAGAGATCGCGGACGACAAATAGAGAAAATACTGGATAGCTTGGTGTCAATGCATAGAAAACACTAAACAATAGAACTGATATGATGCACTGCAGATAGAAGATTGTGGAAGGACATGATCGCCTACGCCAACCGGTATGGCACATGATGATGAGGCAAAATGGATGAAAATGTTCTCCAGCTCAAGAATCAATAATAAACAATCTCAAATAATATGTTTTCTGTCTTTAGCACATCGGTAGGTTGTTCTGGGAAGGTGGCCTGACATGTTACCAACTACCTCACCCAAAAGTATGTCATCTATTGACCTTTTGAGCCATAAGTGGCCCATAGGGCATAGACCCAGATACTCCTTCTCTTATCTAAATTTTTGTTCTAGCAGTTTTCAATCCTTGTAAAGATATTTTATAAAATCTCACCATTTGTCTCTGTTCTATGCAAGCAACTCTATCTCATTGAGGGAGCCAAATTCCTGCTGCTCTTGCCTCTCTGATCAATGTTCTTCTCAGTGTCTCTCTGGGTCGGCCTCTTTTCCTCTAATCTGTTGTTTCCCACATGAGGGCTTGCTTTGATATTTGGTTATTATCTCCTCATCACATGTCCAACATATGACCATCGTCTTTTCTTGATTACTGAAGATATTAGTGGTTGATTGGCGATTTCTCTTATTTCTTCGTTTGTTAGATAAATCGCCAATCAAGCACTAATACCTTCAGTATTCAAGAAAAGACGATGGTCTTAAAAGTGTGTCATGATCATGGTAAAATATGGTCACTAACACTATATTTCTCTGGGTGTCCGGTTAGCGCAGTCGATAGGCGGTTGGCTTACCACGGCAACAGCCGGGGTTCGTACCCTGGCGAGGACACCTGGGTTTTACTAATTCCCTAAAAATTAGTACCTCTGAAGTCGGAGTAAATCTGCCTGCATGGCGAGGGGCATCCTGTAATGGGATAAAACAGACTTTACACGCAAAAATTGAGTCCCACCCACAGAATTGAGTGGGTGGGACTTCGTCAGAGGTCAAAGCTGACGAAAGCGAACAAACTATATTTCTCTTATGTCTAGTAAGATAGGAGACGAAACTTTTACTTTTATTTAAATACATTTCTTTTACAGGCTAACCGCAAAGTTGCCAAACCTGTAACAGGGAAATTTAATTGGGATGAAGTGGATGAGGAGGAGGAGTCTCACTGTGATCCAACTCTGCAAAGAACTGGCAGGTAACTAAATAATTAATTCTTTCATTGTGGAAGGTTTTTATCAACACAACAAAAGAGGTTTCAGAGACAAAATTGTTCATGGTTTTAAATATCATTCTACATGCTTTATATTTACCTAAAACATAACACATTATATATGAATTTTTAGATAATTGAACAAGGAATTAGATTTCACCAATTCAAAGATGATACAAGATATGTAATAAAAGAATAATGTTTGATGATGGTTCATACTAATTAAATTGAGAATGGCACACTATGCCACGAAACGTGTGGCCGGAATCTGCATGGTGCACAGTGCGTTAAAATGTACGGAAAGAGTTAAATCATGAAACCGCCTCATTTGATTCACTAGACAATGCTTAACGCAGGACAACATGGTCCACTAATAAGTGAATGGTGTGAAGATGACTTGTTCATTTTCTTGTCATCATTCTCTGAATCATTTTGGATTCAGCAGTGCTCTCTCTCTGACTGCCAGATTTTGTTACTTATTATAGGGCAGCAGTAAAATCTCTCTATCTTGCTTAGTCTGAAGAGTACTCCATGTCTGACTTACAATAATCTCATATGCCAGATTTACCCACTATGATTATTTATGCCTTTTTATCCCAAGTCTGGCCCACTATGATTATTTATGCCTTTTTACCCCAAGTCTAGCTCACTATGATCATTTATGATTCTTTATCCCAAGTCTGACCCACTATGATCATTTATAATTCTTTATCCCAAGTCTGACCCACTATGATCATTTATAATTCTTTATCCCAAGTCTGACCCACTATGATCATTTATAATTCTTTATCCCAAGTCTGACCCACTATGATCATTTATAATTCTTTATCCCAAGTCTGACCCACTAAGATCATTTATGCATCATTACCCCAAATCTGGCCCATTATGATCATTTATGCTGCTAAACCCCATATCTGGTCCACAATAATCATATGTGCCTGATTATCCCAAGTCTGGCCCATTATGATCATTAATGCCTGATTTACCCCAAGTCCGGCCCACTATTATCATTTATGCTTCTTTATTTGAAATCCAGTCTGCAATAATTATTAATGTCTGATTACCACATGTCTGGCCCACATTGATTATTAATGGCTGATTACTACATGTCTGGGCACACATTGATCACTAATGTCTGATTTTCACATGTCTAGGCCCACATTGATTACTAATGTCTGATTACCACATGTCTGGGCCCATATTGATTACTATTGGTTATTGGTTATTGGTTATGGAAGGCCTCGGTATCACAGCAAACGAATTAAAATCCATAATTGCTCAACCGCCCGTGCCAGAGGAATCATCCGAATTACTAACTCATCTCCCAAACAAAGAAAGGTAACTGTAGTCCCCATCGCAGCAGTCTCAGCACACGCCAAAAGACATAAGGCGAAACTGCGCAGAAAGTGAACACAGCCAACTGTTCCCTGTCATACAATATCATCATTCATCGTAAACAAGCGGGATATCGAAGCAGAATCAAAACGGATGAGACACACAGCTCACGGTGTGCACAGAGCACTTAACTCAGTAGCTCCTGCAACAAGCCGGACTTGGAATATGAGGAAACTGCAAGAAGGAACACTTTTCAGACATAGCCTTCAATGGTTCCTGCCGCCTATCCACCATATACCGTGGGAGTTCACGTCCTCCCGAAAATGATGATCGTCATAGCACTTGATGATGTTAGGCCATCATTGATGACTCCAATTCCAAACATATAGACACAGAGTGGTGGTAAGTTATCATTTCCAATCCAACAGAAGCCACATGACCTGTAGTTAGTAAAACATTGATTACTAATGTCTAATTACCACATGTCTGGCCCACATTAATTACTAATGTCTGATTACCGCATGTCTAGACACACACATTGATTACTAATGTCTGATTACCAAATGTCTGGCCCACATTAATTACTAATGTCTGATTACCACATGTCTAGACACACATTAATTACTAATGTCTGATTAATCTCATGTCTAGACACACATTAATTACTAATGTCTGATTACCACATGTCTAGACACACATTATTTACTAATGTCTGATTAATCTCATGTCCGGCCCACATTGATCATATATGCCTCCACTGTTTTTGACCATTCCATAACTTAGCAGTGATAGTTTTCAGATATCTCCTGAATACATGGTGCATTTGCCACCACTGTCCGCTTATTATCATTTCATCTTGGTTTCTTATAAAACCTATGCTATTTATCCAGTTGACACTTGCTGCAAAATGTTGGGAATAGCCGAAGCTTTCTGTCGAGATCCTTGTGCATTGCCATGGTTGTAGTTCTTTAACTTTTCTCCAAAGTAACAGTCATGATTTTATTCTTCTGTTTCGTAGTGTTCACCCATTAACTGGGCCTGGATGTGTTGTGTCACTAGTTAACGGCAAAGGCATGATATTTGCACCATTAGACCTGACACATCCATCTTCAGCATGGGTAGAATTGCTTAACAACTTTTACCCAGGCAGTGACCATTTTTGGGCTGCTCTTTTAGACATTTAACTGTCAAGAATTCTTTAACATGCATGACTGCTCATGGAGCCTCCTCTTGTTTGCCATTTACCAAAAGGGCTAGACGTCAGATTTTTCTACCCAGAGGCCAGGGGAATGTAATGCCACAAAGAAACCATGGATGAAATTTTGACAATTTCCAACTGCCTGTGACTGGATCTGAACCCGGGGACCTTCCTGTCCAGAGACAGACTTCTTCCCTCTAGATCACCCAGCCCCCAGTGTTGACTTTGAAATGATCTTCAGTTTATCTATTCAGATATAAAGTGCTAGCTCTTGTTTTTCTAACAGCCTAAGGCATTGCCTACCTTCCATATTTTTATCGATGAACCTGTACACCAGACCAAAAAAAAAAGTGTGCAAATGAGAAAAAAACTATCTGTTGACCTTTCAAGCTGTGGGCCGGCCCATAGGGCATAGACCCAGATACTCTTTCTCATTTCATAATTTTCTTTCTAGCAGTCTCAATCCTTGCAAAGATCTTTTATCACATCTCCCCATTGTCTCTGTTCTGTACAAGCATCTCAATCTTATAGAGGGAGCTGATTCCTGCTGCCTTTGCCTCTCTGATCAATGTTCTTATCAGTTTCTAAAAAAGAAACAAGAATAAACTTTATCCAGTAAATTAATTATTAAAACATTAAAAAAGAAATAAAGCACAGCTACTGCATCTAAATGTGGTAAAAAGGACTCAATGTATTAAAAAAATTCTGGATGTTCATTCTATGTGTAAATAATAAATAACCATGTGATTTTTTTCAGGGAAACTCCTATATTAAAAGCGGTTTCGGTTGGGCAAGATCTGAGTTAATTAAACATTATATTTAATTAATATCATTTTTTTTTAAGCTAATGTATATGTATTAGAATTATTTTCATAACAAAAATAAATAAATAACAAAAAAACAACAACTCAGAAATATAATAGTTCTCATGTTCAATATTAAATATTACTACATCAAAATAATAAATCTTACTTGTGTTTTTTGTAAATGTAAACGATTGCAAGAAACTGAATTCTCACTTAATGGAAATGTAACTTTGATAAATGTAAGTAGACAGCAGTTAATTTAAAAAATATATTAAAACGCTAAATTATTGTATAATTTTCTAAAAAAAAATGTCCAGAATAGTGAGTGTTTAGAAAAACTTATGCACAAGTAATAATCTTATTGCAACTTGAGATCTCTCACTACTGTTGAACAATGAAATGTGGCATGGCTGAGATCTGATAGTCTTTGATTTGGCATTCACCTTATTGCTGGCAGTTTTGATCTTAATTCTTCCAGTGTTACTTGGTAACATATAGGGATAGGGTCATAGTGTTTTTTGCCATCCATCTCTGTTCTGGGTGAAATATTCAATCTTATCCAGTGAGTCAATGCCTGTCAATTTTGCTACTCTTAAAAGTGTTTTTTTTTTTAGTGTCTCTCTAGGTCTTCCTCTTTTTCTGTACCTTGATGTTTCCTATAGAAGAGCCTGTTTTGAAATTCTCTTGTTGCCTCTTCTCAACACATGTCCAACATATGTCCATCTTCTCATTCTAATTGTAGATTTGAGATCTTTGGTTGTATGGCCATTTCTCTTATATCTATATTAGTTTGAATTCATTCTATTGTGCACAGAGTATTCTTCTTAGGCATTTGTTTTGAAAAGCGTTTAGTTTTTTTCTAAATTTCTTTTGTTGTTTTCCAGCTTTCATATGTGTAGGTAAGGGTTGGTAATACACTAGAATTGAGTGTTCTAAGTTTAGTTAGCATAGTATTTTTTATTTCCATATTTTATCCTTGTTTATAAAATTTGCTACTGCTTTTGCTATCCTGCATCTGATCTCATTCTTTGTTTCACCTTCTTGATCTTATATTACTACCACGCTATACATAGTTTCTACTCTTTCTAATGCGTGACGATTTAAATATATGTTGCCCTCAGGTGTATTTGTTAGCAAGTGCTAACTAGATATCAGACATTTTCCAGCCTAACTTCACCACAGCATGTATTTGGCTTTTATGTGTAAAAGATTTTTTTTACATTTCTCCTTAATGTCCACAGATTGTTTGGTGGTCTAATAGCCGATGTCAAGAGAAAGCTTCCGTGGTATTTAAGTGACTTCAAGGACTCACTACATATCCAATGTGTGGCTTCCATCATTTACTTGTACCTCGCAACTTTGACACCTAACGTAACGTTTGGTGGTCTTTTAGGACAAGCAACTGACCAGTATATGGTAATGATAACACTAATATGTTCTGTCATTGTAATCATCTATAACACATTCTCACCTTTTTCACTGCTGCAATGAACGGTCATATAAATAAATAGTACTACAATGGGTTCAAGGAAAAAATTAAAGTTGGTGTCTTGAAAAAGGTAGGTGGATCCAAGATATAGACAAGCTCTTTGGCTGAAAGTAGCCTGCAACTCTATCTATCTAAGTCAAAGACGGCACAGTGGATAGAAATTCTAGACTCCCCATGTCCGACGATCTTTACTATTAAGTGTCAGACTTTGCAAAGGACTTGTTTTGTATCTCGCTACAAATCCCTATTCTGGGTGAGCCTTTCAGCCTCAACAAGGGAGCTGATGACTGCTGTTGTTGTTGCTCACCTCGGTGTTCTTTCAGTTTCTTTAGGTCGGCCTCTTTTTCTTTTACCCTCTGGTTCTAATTTAAGGGCTTGCTTTGAGGTTCTCCTGTTGTCTCTTCACATCATGTGGCCAACATATGACCACCTTTTATTGGTAGATGCCATTTATGCTTGCTTCTTCTCTTATTTCTGCACTCCTCTTAAATTCATTCTATGCATAGAGCCTTATTTTCAATATAACAATGACTACTTTTGTTTTGCCTTGGAGGATAACTCTTTAACAAAAATTATTACACAACAGTGTGGTGCTGGAGGCTGACCCAAAATGTTGTTAAAAACTTCATCTAAATTCCATGTTACTATTGCATGTTTTTGCATTTCTAATAAGAAAACAACAACCTGGATTAATGATTTAATATACCGTTCATAGTTCTGTGAAGTTTCCCATGTGACAATGTTCATCTAGGTCACACCCAAAAAATGTTAACTAGTCACCATTGATCGTGACTGTGGTAGGTAGAAAGTCAGCTGACCTACACATTTAAACATGATTATGACTGCATGGCAGAGAGATTCAAAAATAATATCTGTAAAAACTAGATAGGTGACAATTCATTGAATCTTTAAATAGTTTCCCTCTGCCGCGTAATTTTTTTAAAGCATTTTTTTTCCCAATAACACCATAGAAATACTAGACTACTAAGTCGGGATAATTGTGTGCTTACATGAAAAATACAGATCAGCTGCTCACTAAAAATGCTATATAAATTATTACTGATTTATTTTATATGCTGTAAAAGATATTATTTAAAAGAATAACATATATTTGTCAAATTAATATAATTAAATTCTGTTTTAAGTGATTCTATCTATCTATTGACCTTTCGAGCCGTAACCGGCCCATAGGGCGTAGACCAAGATACACCTTCTCCTATATGAATTTTTTGTTCTAGCAGTTTTCTTTTAAAGATATTTTATCAAATCTCGCCATCTGTCTCTGTTCTGTGCAAGCAGTTCTATCTCATTGAGGGAGCCGATTCCTGCTGCTCTTGCCTCTCTCATCAATGTTCTTCTCAGTGTCTCCCTGGGTCTTCCTCTTTTTCTTTTACCTGTTGTTTCCCATATGAGGGCTTGCTTTGCTATTCAGTTATTATCTCTTCTCTTCACATCTCCAACGTATGACCATCGTCTTTTCTTTATTACTGAAGATATTAGTGGTTGATTGGCGATTTCTCTAATTTCCTCGTTTGTTTTGAATTCGTTCCATGCTATACCAAGTATTTTCCTTAGACATTTATTTTCGAATGCGTTCAACTTTGTTTCTATATCTCTTGTTGTTTTCCAGCTTTCACACGCATATGTAAGGGTTGATAGTACATTTGATTTGAATAGCCTAAGTTTTGTGTTTGTGCTGATGAGTTTTGATTTCCACAACTTTTCAAGGCTTCTGAAAGACATTGCTGCTTTAGCCATTCTGATTCTAATTTCTTTACTCGTATCCCCTTCTCGATCAATGTGGCTTCCAAGATAGATAAAGTGATCGATCTCTTCTACTGTTTTGTTTTCCATGTATATTTTGTCACCTGTTGGAATTTAAGTGATTACAGAAGACTTATTTTAAATTTTCTGTGCTAAAACAGGGAACACAACTAAAATATCGGTAACAACATGTCGTGCATAATATATTAAATATTTTCTAATGTATATAATTTGTTTACTATTTTTTTTTCCAGCTCTCATATGTATAAGTAAGGGTGGATAATACACCTGATTTGAAAATCTGAGCCTTGTTTTTGTGCTTAGTCTTTTTGATTTCCATATTTTATCAAGACAACTCATATCTAACTGATTATATTAGAATAAATGAAGAAAATCTGATGCAAATTCGACTCCACCTCCGTGGTGTGGCTCTGAAAATAGACTAACCAGTCTGGCTAAGTAAGAGGAGATAAAAGAGGGAGATCAACTTAACAAATGCTATTTTGAAGTTGGATATGTTGCACTATAATAGACAGATATTGGATCTTGCCTGTAAAACTAGGAAGCTGTGGTTAGTGAACTGGATTACTAAGGTCAACAGGTCGGGTTCAATTCTGATCAATGACTTCCACTTTCCCCCAACTTTCAATGGGTGATGGATTTTCCTGTGAAATAAAGTGGCACGAGTGTAATACTAACAGTTTAATTACCTAAAAAAAAATAATGTCCCAAAGGTCTACACAAAATATGGGCACTAACACCATATTCCCTAAACATCACACAGTGTGACAAGGCACTTTTCTTTCTTTTCTATAAACCACAACACAACTCTTTCTACAGGGTGTTTATAAAGTCTCACTACACTTGGTATCTAGGTCAATTTGAAAAAAAAATGTTTATGACGTCATCACAATATGTGCTCCCACTGTCAATGAAATTTGTTGAATAAGTTTATTGCTACTGGAAATGTGGAAGATGCTCCACGATCTGGTAGGCCTGCTGTGAATGATGAAATATGTTTAGATATCCAAGACAGAATCCTTAAAAGTCCAGACAAGTCATTAAGAAAACTGTCGCAACAAGTGAACTTACCATTGAGCACATATTGTGATGACGTCATAAACATTTTTTTCAAATTGACCTAGATACCAAGTGTAGTGAGACTTTATAAACACCCTATATAATAAAAAAAAGTAAAGGTTCCCTCCATGCCTTGCTAGGCGTATAGGGAATATGGTGTTAGTGGCCATATTTTTCTATGACCACGGCACATTTTTTGGGTGATGTAGTCGGTATTATGCCAGGCCACCTTTACTTCCCAGAAAAATCTCTGGTACCCATTTTTAGAGGCTGGGTGAACCCCAGAGCCTTGTCAATCTGAAAAAAAATCTGCCATTGCTAGGAATCGAACCTGGACCCTTCTGGTCAGGAAGCGAGTACACTAACCATTCAGCCAACGAGGCTCCTCCTTCTATGTAATTCCCTTTTAAAGATAGAAAGCGAAGAAGTGTATTTAGTGATAACAGCTGTAGTAGCAGAATTGTATTACTTCTTTATTAACAGTTGTCATTTGTTATAATGTCTCCCCTCTTCTAGGGTACAATGGAGTGTATCCTGACAGCATCTGTTGTTGGAGTTCTTTATGCACTCTTCTCTGGACAGCCTTTAAACATTCTTGGCAGCACAGGTCCAATGTTGGTCTTAGAGATGATCCTGTATCACTTTTGCAAGTAAGTGGCTCCATGCTTCTGAAATTGATTAGGTCTTGCTGGATAATTATGGGGATGTGGTTGAGTCTTGCTGGATAATTATTGGATATAATTGGGTCTTGCTGAACAAAGAAAATAATGGGGGTATGGTTGTTTCATGCTGAATAAAGAAATAATGGGGGTATGATTGGGTCTTGCTGTATAAAGAAAATAATGGGGGTATGATTGTTTTATGCTGAATAAAGAAATAATGGGGTTTGATTGGGTCTTGCTGAATAAAGAAAATAATGGGGGCATGATTGGGTCTTGCTGAATAAAGAAAATAATGGGGGTATGATTGGGTCTTGCTGAATAAAGAAATAATGGGGGTATGATTGGGTCTTGCTGTATAAAGAAAATAATGGGGGTATGATTGGGTCTTGCTGAATAAAGAAAATAATGGGGGTATGATTGTTTCATGCTGAATAAAGAAAATAATGGGGTATGATTGGGTCTTGCTGAATAAAGAAAATACTGGGGGTATGATTTTTCATGCTGAATAAAGAAATAATGGGGTTTGATTGGGTCTTGCTGAATAAAGAAAATAATGGGGGCATGATTGGGTCTTGCTGAATAAAGAAAATAATGGGGTTATGATTGGGTCTTGCTGAATAAAGAAAATAATGGGAGTATGGATGTTTCACGCTGAATAAAGAAAATAATGAGGGTATAATTGGTATGCTCAAGTGTCCCTCACTATGCAGGCAGATATTCTCAGACTTCCGAGGTACTCTTTTTTTTATTGTTATTATCAAGACTTTTCAACATTATTAGGTAGATTTTTCTTAATCAATTTTCCCCAAACAACGGCCATTTTTGACCTACTCCTTTTTAATTTCCAATGCCATGGGTTCTTTAATGTGTGCATAATGGACACGAGACCGGATCTCCTGCTTTTCATCATTATTGGTGAGAACTAGACATCAGATGTCACAACTCAGAGACTGTCAGGGAAGATATACCAGGCAAAAAAAAAAACTGTTTCAAAGAGAAAAATTCCAGCTCCTGTGGCGGGATTCAAAACCCAGGATCTTGTTGTCCAGATGTCAATGTCATACCACTAGACCACACAGTTTCCCCTTTCAGCTGGGATGAAAATAAACAAAAGAGAATACAAATTCTTAAGAAATCAGAAGAAACTGAAGACTAAACAGTGAGCAAAGTTTCTAATGGTTGAAATGTTGGCTCTTTGTTTGGTTTGTTTTGTTCACAAAGCTGAAACATTCCAGCTGTAGTCTTTTTTTTTCTATATCTAATCCAGCATTGTCTCAACCGTACATGGTTTTCCATATATTTATCTATGCTGATGCCTGCTATTCTTGCATTTCTTGTCATTGTTCTCCGCAATGTCTTGTGAGATCAGCTTCTTTATCCTGTTGTTTCTCCATTGGGTGCTTCCTCTGATTCTCTAGTCATTTCTTCTCATTACATTGTTGCTGATGTATGTCCATCTTATCTTCCTGATTATGGATAAGACTTTTGGTTGCATTACCATCATCTCTCTTTCTGTACTTTTATTGAATCATTCCATCGTATACAAAGTATTTTTTGAGACATTTGTTTTCCCATGCAAATCAATCTCTGCATTAGCTGTGTTTATGATTGACATATTAAAAGAAATAAATTATTAATTTGCACTAGTAAGACATGTTTGAGTTATTAGTTTTGAATTTAATGCTTTGTCCTATTGACTTAATGACCTACTTTGTCCAGTGGTTTGTTCATTTGTGAGATGTAACTTATTATTAGAGCTTAGACTTTATCCTCCTGATACAGGCAGAAAAATTTGCATGCATGCCGAGACATCCAATGAAGGACCAATTCCAAAATCTTGCATTGGGATGACTTAAGCAGTTTTATCTACCAAGCCAAGCGTATTTGTAGACAAACACCAGACATACCTAGAGTTGTTAACCCCCTACTGCCCGTACCAGAACGCACTCCCTGGACAGAGGAATCAGGATTATCAATATACGTACGGACAGAAGTGAAAGGAATAGTTGACAAAGAGGAACAGAATAGTCTACAGCGAAAAACAATAACTCCAGTTTCCTGGATGAAGAAAACCCACAAGAACTATGGATTCGTGTGTACACAGATGGATCAGCACAGAATGCAGTAAAGAATGGGGGAGCAGGTGCATTTATAGAATACCCAAATAACACTAGGGATATGAATAAAATAGCAACAGGGAAATATTGTCACAATTATGATGCAGAAATGAAAGCAATGAAGTTAGCAATAGAAAAACTGCTGAATAGTAATATTAGCCCATAGCCTGTAGTGTTTTTGACAGATGCAAGATCAGTACTCCAGGCACTACAATCCAGAAAATTACCACATCTGCAGACCTTATTGACTGAACTCTGCAAGCACCACAGGGTTGCCCTGCAGTGGATCCCGTCTCACTGTGGAATACCAGGAAATGAGAAAGCAGATCAGTTGGCAAAGGAGGGTTCAACAGGCACACAATTAGATACACCAGTTACATACCATCATAAGAAACAGATAATCAAATCAATCAGATGACCACAAGCCCCAAATCAGGATGCCTTTCATAATATGAATAGATATGAACAAATTATCATTATATGCCTCAGAACAGGACACAATCGACTCCATAGTCACATGTATACAAAATCCAAGATCGGCACCTCAGTTACTTGTACATGTGGACAGGCGTTCCAGACTGCTGAACACATACTCCAAGACTGCACTGAATATAGTAGACTGAGGAAAATCCATTGGCCCATAGATACAACACTACAGACAAAACTATGTGGGCCACTGCAAGAATTACAAAAGACAGTAAAATTTATACAGGAAACAACATTGCAGATATAGACAATACTTCAGGCGAATGAAAGATAGATAGATCCTCCCATTTCTATAATGAAGTGCAGAGATAAATCTAAAAATGCACCAATATATGTAAAACCATCTTCTCCTATTGCTGGTTTTGCAAATACTGAAATTAAGTATCCATCGGCAGAAAGAACAGTACAAGTTTATTTGACTTGCCAGACTTATTAGTTTGTTTTAACAGTTTCAGTTCCACCATAAGGAGGTAAACTTAAACTGTTCAGCTACTACGTGATACTGTAAATGTGGAAAGTGATATTGCACTTAATAACAAACCCCCAGGTGTGTCCATGGTGGGTGTTATTAAAAATTGAAGTTGTGGGGTCAAGATCTCCAGACTGTGTGGGTGGAAATTGTATAATAATTTTAAAAAAACATTACCAGACAGTGTGGGTGGACAAGGTCAACATTAAGACATGGGTGTATGGGTGTAAAGAAATATTTAAAGAAATATATATTACCAGACCATTCTTTTCATTTCCTGTCTGATGTTTTCCAGTTTACCCTTCTGCATGAGTGTTCTCACATTCCAAGTACCTATCTTTAGTGTCTGTTTTATCTTTATTTTGCTTACAGTAGCTTGATGACAATCGGGTATCACCTGTAGCACATGATGTCCCCTATCGAACGAGGGTTTTCTATTGGAATCTCCCTTAATGTTGTTGTGGTGATTTTTATTATTGTGGTGATTCATGATTGTACAATGAAATTACGGCGGTGGTTATGTAGAGCCAGTCTTAATGTATAGATGTGAATCATGGACAATAGGACTACAGACAAGAAAATCACCAGAGTCTGTAGAAATGTGGTTTTACAGAAGAATGTTGAGAATACCATGGACAGCTAAGAAGAGAAAATGTTCTGAAAGAAGCCAAAGCAAAAAGAGAGCTAATTTGCAATATTAGGAAGAAAGAATCATCATTTTTTGGCCATGTAATGAGAAAAGAACGGCTGGAATATATTGTAACAACTGGGAAAATTGAGGAACGAAGAGATAGAGGGAAGCAAAGAGAAAAGATACCAGACAGCTTAAGAGAATGGCTTGGCAGAAGGTCAACAACAGAAATATAACTAACTGTCGAGATCGAAAGTTGTGGAGAGAAATGATCACCTACGCCAGCAGGCATGGTACTTGATGATGGTATTACCAGACATGTCGGCAAATAGACACGTAGGCGGGTAAGAGGAGTGCTCAGCATTTTAAAAAACTCACACAGACCTCATTAAAGGAAGAGCAGTGAGTAACAGAAGAGCAGCTAGCACATGAGGTAGAGACAAGCACAGATTAGTGATAATGAGCAATAATTAACAGAGAGCAATTAGTAAGGCTATGATCACTAGTAAATGATAAGTTAATAAATAGCAGATGTAGTCAGTCTACAACAGGTCTGGTGTTTAGACATCTAGAAATGTGTTCTGTGATTTACTAATTCCAGGATTATGTGAGTCCTGTGATTAAGCAGACTGCCCGATAGTTTTATTACAATATTACTGACTGTACTTTATTATGTGATAATATAAATTGTGACTATAGAAATGTAATAATAGCAGATAAATAAATATACTTTCATGTGATGGAACACCTGAAGAGTTTGTTTGACTGTCAAAAAATAGATGTTATTGAAATGTGTTAAAGAAGATGAATAGCCCATGGTTATGATTATGGAAGGCCCCGGTATCACTGTAAACGAATTAATATTCATAATTGTTCAACCATCCGTGCCAGTGGAATCATCTGAATTAATATCTCATCTCCCAAACAAAGAAAGGCAACTGCAGTCCCCATCATAGCAGTCTTAGCACACTCCAAAAGACATAAGGTGAAACCGCACAGAAGGTGAACACAGCCATCTGTTCCCCGTCATATGATATCATGATACATCGTAAGCAATCGGAATATCGAAACATGATAAAAACGGATGAAATGCACAGCTTATGGTGTGCACAGAGCACTCAACTCAGTAACTTCTGCAGGAAGCCGGACTTGGAATATGAGGAAACTGCAACAAGGAATGCTTTTCCGACACAGCCTATAAGGTTTTCTGCTGCCTATCCGCCATATTGACTGGAAGGTCATGTCCTCCTGAAAATGTTGATCGTCATATTTTTTAAAAAATATATAGCGTTTGATGATGTTAGGACATTGTTTTTGTCTCGAAATCCGAGCATAGGAAACGCAGTTATTCGTCGGATTATCCACATCGTATATCAAACAACAGTCCAAACACTGAGATCTTCCCTGCAATGTGAATCTGTGAAATGATAAACCAGTCCACAAGTCTACCCTCGATCTCACAGTCTTGAATCTAGACAACATCCCTCCTGACCACCATGAAACTCTGTGAGTCCCACTGGGGCTGCAAAGTTATGAACAAACCTCTGTCATTTCGCCCTTCATTATACCCGTGCGGCCGGTCTAGGGATAAATGATCAGCCATCATTATGACGTACCACACACAACAATTGATGCACCCACAGACAACCGATTAATCTAGTAAATGCAGCCAACAACACATGAAACACAGTAACTATGGTGCAAAATCTTCGATTGATCTATATGAAGGCCTGTATGAAGTATGAAGAAGCACAACACAAAAGACATTATGTTATATTTTAAAGTTCAAATATGTAGATATTGTGGCAAAGTTTTCGGTTGATCAGTGCAACAAGACCAAATAAAAGTGTCCTTTACAATACCAGAGCTAAAATATAGATGTGAAAGTTGATAAAAGTGGCCTTTACAATACTAGTGCTAAAATATGGATGTGAAAGTTGATAAAAGTGGCCTTTACAATACTAGTGCTAAAATATGGATGTGAAAATTGATAAAAGTGGCCTTTACAATACTAGTGCTAAAATATGGATGTGAAAGTTGATAAAAGTGGCCTTTACAATACTAGTGCTAAAATATAGATGTGAAAGTTGATAAAAGTGGCCTTTACAATACTAGTGCTAAAATATGGATGTGAAAGTTGATAAAAGTGGCCTTTACAATACTAGTGCTAAAATATGGATGTGAAAGTTGATAAAAGTGGCCTTTACAATACTAGTGCTAAAATATGGATGTGAAAGTTGATAAAAGTGGCCTTTACAATACTAGTGCTAAAATATGGATGTGAAAGTTGATAAAAGTGGCCTTTACAATACTAGTGCTAAAATATGGATGTGAAAGTTGATAAAAGTGGCCTTTACAATACTAGTGCTAAAATATGGATGTGAAAGTTGATAAAAGTGGCCTTTACAATACTAGTGCTAAAATATGGATGTGAAAGTTGATAAAAGTGGCCTTTACAATACTAGTGCTAAAATATGGATGTGAAAGTTGATAAAAGTGGCCTTTACAATACTAGTGCTAAAATATGGATGTGAAAGTTGATAAAAGTGGCCTTTACAATACTAGTGCTAAAATATGGATGTGAAAGTTGATAAAAGTGGCCTTTACAATACTAGTGCTAAAATATGGATGTGAAAGTTGATAAAAGTGGCCTTTACAATACTAGTGCTAAAATATGGATGTGAAAGTTGATAAAAGTGGCCTTTACAATACTAGTGCTAAAATATGGATGTGAAAGTTGATAAAAGTGGCCTTTACAATACTAGTGCTAAAATATGGATGTGAAAGTTGATAAAAGTGGCCTTTACAATACTAGTGCTAAAATATGGATGTGAAAGTTGATAAAAGTGGCCTTTACAATACTAGTGCTAAAATATGGATGTGAAAGTTGATAAAAGTGGCCTTTACAATACTAGTGCTAAAATATGGATGTGAAAGTTGATAAAAGTGGCCTTTACAATACTAGTGCTAAAATATGGATGTGAAAGTTGATAAAAGTGGCCTTTACAATACTAGTGCTAAAATATGGATGTGAAAGTTGATAAAAGTGGCCTTTACAATACTAGTGCTAAAATATGGATGTGAAAGTTGATAAAAGTGGCCTTTACAATACTAGTGCTAAAATATGGATGTGAAAGTTGATAAAAGTGGCCTTTACAATACTAGTGCTAAAATATGGATGTGAAAGTTGATAAAAGTGGCCTTTACAATACTAGTGCTAAAATATGGATGTGAAAGTTGATAAAAGTGGCCTTTACAATACTAGTGCTAAAATATGGATGTGAAAGTTGATAAAAGTGGCCTTTACAATACTAGTGCTAAAATATGGATGTGAAAGTTGATAAAAGTGGCCTTTACAATACTAGTGCTAAAATATGGATGTGAAAGTTGATAAAAGTGGCCTTTACAATACTAGTGCTAAAATATGGATGTGAAAGTTGATAAAAGTGGCCTTTACAATACTAGTGCTAAAATATGGATGTGAAAGTTGATAAAAGTGGCCTTTACAATACTAGTGCTAAAATATGGATGTGAAAGTTGATAAAAGTGGCCTTTACAATACTAGTGCTAAAATATGGATGTGAAAGTTGATAAAAGTGGCCTTTACAATACTAGTGCTAAAATATGGATGTGAAAGTTGATAAAAGTGGCCTTTACAATACTAGTGCTAAAATATGGATGTGAAAGTTGATAAAAGTGGCCTTTACAATACTAGTGCTAAAATATGGATGTGAAAGTTGATAAAAGTGGCCTTTACAATACTAGTGCTAAAATATGGATGTGAAAGTTGATAAAAGTGGCCTTTACAATACTAGTGCTAAAATATGGATGTGAAAGTTGATAAAAGTGGCCTTTACAATACTAGTGCTAAAATATGGATGTGAAAGTTGATAAAAGTGGCCTTTACAATACTAGTGCTAAAATATGGATGTGAAAGTTGATAAAAGTGGCCTTTACAATACTAGTGCTAAAATATGGATGTGAAAGTTGATAAAAGTGGCCTTTACAATACTAGTGCTAAAATATGGATGTGAAAGTTGATAAAAGTGGCCTTTACAATACTAGTGCTAAAATATGGATGTGAAAGTTGATAAAAGTGGCCTTTACAATACTAGTGCTAAAATATGGATGTGAAAGTTGATAAAAGTGGCCTTTACAATACTAGTGCTAAAATATGGATGTGAAAGTTGATAAAAGTGGCCTTTACAATACTAGTGCTAAAATATGGATGTGAAAGTTGATAAAAGTGGCCTTTACAATACTAGTGCTAAAATATGGATGTGAAAGTTGATAAAAGTGGCCTTTACAATACTAGTGCTAAAATATGGATGTGAAAGTTGATAAAAGTGGCCTTTACAATACTAGTGCTAAAATATGGATGTGAAAGTTGATAAAAGTGGCCTTTACAATACTAGTGCTAAAATATGGATGTGAAAGTTGATAAAAGTGGCCTTTACAATACTAGTGCTAAAATATGGATGTGAAAGTTGATAAAAGTGGCCTTTACAATACTAGTGCTAAAATATGGATGTGAAAGTTGATAAAAGTGGCCTTTACAATACTAGTGCTAAAATATGGATGTGAAAGTTGATAAAAGTGGCCTTTACAATACTAGTGCTAAAATATGGATGTGAAAGTTGATAAAAGTGGCCTTTACAATACTAGTGCTAAAATATGGATGTGAAAGTTGATAAAAGTGGCCTTTACAATACTAGTGCTAAAATATGGATGTGAAAGTTGATAAAAGTGGCCTTTACAATACTAGTGCTAAAATATGGATGTGAAAGTTGATAAAAGTGGCCTTTACAATACTAGTGCTAAAATATGGATGTGAAAGTTGATAAAAGTGGCCTTTACAATACTAGTGCTAAAATATGGATGTGAAAGTTGATAAAAGTGGCCTTTACAATACTAGTGCTAAAATATGGATGTGAAAGTTGATAAAAGTGGCCTTTACAATACTAGTGCTAAAATATGGATGTGAAAGTTGATAAAAGTGGCCTTTACAATACTAGTGCTAAAATATGGATGTGAAAGTTGATAAAAGTGGCCTTTACAATACTAGTGCTAAAATATGGATGTGAAAGTTGATAAAAGTGGCCTTTACAATACTAGTGCTAAAATATGGATGTGAAAGTTGATAAAAGTGGCCTTTACAATACTAGTGCTAAAATATGGATGTGAAAGTTGATAAAAGTGGCCTTTACAATACTAGTGCTAAAATATGGATGTGAAAGTTGATAAAAGTGGCCTTTACAATACTAGTGCTAAAATATGGATGTGAAAGTTGATAAAAGTGGCCTTTACAATACTAGTGCTAAAATATGGATGTGAAAGTTGATAAAAGTGGCCTTTACAATACTAGTGCTAAAATATGGATGTGAAAGTTGATAAAAGTGGCCTTTACAATACTAGTGCTAAAATATGGATGTGAAAGTTGATAAAAGTGGCTTTACAATACTAGTGCTAAAATATGGATGTGAAAGTTGATAAAAGTGGCCTTTACAATACTAGTGCTAAAATATGGATGTGAAAGTTGATAAAAGTGGCCTTTACAATACTAGTGCTAAAATATGGATGTGAAAGTTGATAAAAGTGGCCTTTACAATACTAGTGCTAAAATATGGATGTGAAAGTTGATAAAAGTGGCCTTTACAATACTAGTGCTAAAATATGGATGTGAAAGTTGATAAAAGTGGCCTTTACAATACTAGTGCTAAAATATGGATGTGAAAGTTGATAAAAGTGGCCTTTACAATACTAGTGCTAAAATATGGATGTGAAAGTTGATAAAAGTGGCCTTTACAATACTAGTGCTAAAATATGGATGTGAAAGTTGATAAAAGTGGCCTTTACAATACTAGTGCTAAAATATGGATGTGAAAGTTGATAAAAGTGGCCTTTACAATACTAGTGCTAAAATATGGATGTGAAAGTTGATAAAAGTGGCCTTTACAATACTAGTGCTAAAATATGGATGTGAAAGTTGATAAAAGTGGCCTTTACAATACTAGTGCTAAAATATGGATGTGAAAGTTGATAAAAGTGGCCTTTACAATACTAGTGCTAAAATATGGATGTGAAAGTTGATAAAAGTGGCCTTTACAATACTAGTGCTAAAATATGGATGTGAAAGTTGATAAAAGTGGCCTTTACAATACTAGTGCTAAAATATGGATGTGAAAGTTGATAAAGTGGCCTTTACAATACTAGTGCTAAAATATGGATGTGAAAGTTGATAAAAGTGGCCTTTACAATACTAGTGCTAAAATATGGATGTGAAAGTTGATAAAAGTGGCCTTTACAATACTAGTGCTAAAATATGGATGTGAAAGTTGATAAAAGTTGGCTTTACAATACTAGTGCTAAAATATGGATGTGAAAGTTGATAAAAGTGGCCTTTACAATACTAGTGCTAAAATATGGATGTGAAAGTTGATAAAAGTGGCCTTTACAATACTAGTGCTAAAATATGGATGTGAAAGTTGATAAAAGTGGCCTTTACAATACTAGTGCTAAAATATGGATGTGAAAGTTGAAAAGTGGCCTTTACAATACTAGTGCTAAAATATGGATGTGAAAGTTGATAAAAGTGGCCTTTACAATACTAGTGCTAAAATATGGATGTGAAAGTTGATAAAAGTGGCCTTTACAATACTAGTGCTAAAATATGGATGTGAAAGTTGATAAAAGTGGCCTTTACAATACTAGTGCTAAAATATGGATGTGAAAGTTGATAAAAGTGGCCTTTACAATACTAGTGCTAAAATATGGATGTGAAAGTTGATAAAAGTGGCCTTTACAATACTAGTGCTAAAATATGGATGTGAAAGTTGATAAAAGTGGCCTTTACAATACTAGTGCTAAAATATGGATGTGAAAGTTGATAAAAGTGGCCTTTACAATACTAGTGCTAAAATATGGATGTGAAAGTTGGAAATCCACTAAGATTTTGAATAGGAAATTAAAGGCCTTTAAAAACAAATTTCTTCGTCGGATCTTAAACATAAGCTGGAAAAAATACACTTCAAATGAGCAGATAAAAGACGAACCAAAAAAAAAGAAACGTGTCAGGCTTTTTAAGATGAAGGCCTTGCAAATACATCGATCATGTACTGAGAACGACTGAAGAAAGACTTCCCCACCAGGTATTCATGAGGAAACCATCTGGTAAAAGAAAACAAGGTAGACCCAGAGAATTGCAATGCAGAACAATTACTAGGGAAGGCTTAACCATGTAACTAACAACCAACCAAGAACAATCAACAATTCATCAATCATGGAGAAATATAACTTCTGCCCTATGTGCCATCTTTGGCCTGAGAGGATTTAAATTCTCTAATTCAAGTAAGTCAGCTATAAATCATTGATTGATTTAGCCCAGGCACTGTAAGACATCGGGAGCCGCGATAGCTCAGTGGTTAATGAACTGGACTACAAAGGACAAGGGGTAGGGTTCGATCCCAACAGAAGGCTTCTGGGTTCACCCAGCCTGAAATGGGTACCACATTTTTCTGGGAAAGTAAAGTGGCACAGGCGTAATACCGACCACATTACCTCAAAAATCATGTGCCGAAGGTCTGTAAAATTTATGGTCACTAACACCATATTCCCTATACGCCACTTGGCGTGACGGGGGTACTTTACTTTTTTTTTTTTACTGTAAGACATCATAATTTTGAATACAGAATCTTCCTATTTGACAGTAATACTGTGCATGCATCTTTTATCTTTTACAATGTACCACGGCTATGTTAATTATTTTATATTTCATTACTATTTTTTTTTTATTACAGAGATCAAGGGTTGGATTTTCTGCCATTCAGAGCATGGATTGGTCTATGGACATCATTTTTGCTGATAATTATAGTGGCTTTTGACCTATCCGCCTTGGTCAGATATATTACAAGATTCACAGAGGAAAGCTTTGCCTGCCTCATCGCTGTCATATTTATTTTTGAGGCTATAAAAAAACTCATAGGTAATATTTAACTGAGAAAAAGTTTTCTAATTTATATTACGATAATAAATTCACCAAGTTTTTGAATAGTAAATTAACTCTTTTCATACAAAAGTTTATAATCGATGCAATGAAAGAGATTTCAAAGACAAAATTTTTCATCGTTTTAAGAATCAATATACAAATTTATATTTATCTAACATATAATATATGAAGTTTTAGATAATTGAACAAGGAATTAGATTTTACCAATACTAATAAGATACAAGACATGTAAAAAGAATATGGTTTGATGATGATTTACACTAATCAAATTGAGAGTGGAGCACTTTGCGATGAAATATACATGGCCCGAAATCGCCATGGCGCACAGAGCTGTGAAACATACGGAAAGAGTTAAAGGCCTTTGAAAACAAATGTCTTTGTTGGATTCCAAACATAAGCTGGAAAGAATACATTCCAAACGAACAGATAAGAGATGAATCTAAAGAATAAGTATCGAGCTTTATAAGAAGAAGGTGTTGGAAATATATCGGTCACGTGCTGCGAATGAGTGAAGAAAGACTTCCCCACCAGGTATTCAATTGGAAACGATCTGGTAAAAGAAAACAAGGAAGACCAAATAATTACTAGGGAAGACTCAACCATAGGACTAAGAAACAACCAAGAACTAACAGAAAATCATCAATCATGGAGAACTAAGACTACAAACCCCCCACCCCAATTTGATCTTTGGCCCTAGATGAAAATGAATGAATAAGAAGGTAAACTAGTGTCTTGATCAGTTTTGGCTCACTAATTCAGGTAAGTCAGACAACATTCTTGCAAGGTATAGATACATGGACAATGAATAAGAAAGAAAGAATAACAAAATTTGAAGCCTTTAAAATGTGGATTCATTGAAGAATGCCAAGAATTTGGAAGACCAAATACAGACTTCAGAGCATCATTTCCGTCTGGTATATTGCTATCTGTTCTTATGGTGTTGCTGCCAATTTACCTATAAGGTGGCAGAATTTGAGTTGGAAACAGTTAAAGTTTAACATATGAAAACAGTCAGAAATATTGTGACAACTTGTATATATTGCTGAAGTACATAAATCTTGGAATCCCATTGCAAATTATTGGAGAATATATCTTTTGTTAGAGACAATCAGCTGTTGTTTAACCCTTAATTATGATACCTATCTGTAACTTTCCCATTTACGATATCGTTGTAATAATTCTTCTTCTTCTACCTTTCAGCTCCCCGTGGAGCATAGGTCTTCTACAAACACTTTCCCAGCTGTTCTGTTGCTTGCCATTCTGGAATGTTATAATAATTACTACCACTTAAATGTAACATTCATCATCAAGTAACAAACGTGCTGGCGTAGGTGATAATGTCTCTCTACAACATTCAATCTCAACAGTTATTTATCATTTCTGCTGTTGACCTTCTGCCAAGCCATTCTCTTAAGCTGTCTGCCATCTTTTCTCTTTGCTTCCCTCTATCTCTTCGTCCCTCGATTTTCCTAGTTACAATATATTCCAGCTGTTCCTTTCTCATTACATGGCCAAAAAATGATGATTGTTTCTTCCTAATATTGGAAATTAGCTCTCTTTTTGCTTTGGCCTCTTTCAGAATGTTTTCATTACTCTTCTTAGATGTCCATGGTATTCTCAACATTCTTCTATAAAACCACATTTCTACAGCCTCCAGTGATTTTCTTGTCTGTTGTCCTATTGTCCATATGACCTTATGAACCGGACGTTTTACAATGTCTATCGGTATGGTTGCCGTAAGTCTGTCAGCATGTTCAGCTACCTCATAGAGTTATTCGCTGTGTTTTCTGAACCACAAAAGGTTGTTTGATGTCTGCCGACGACCGAGAAAATTTCCTTGGTCACAAAAATAAAAAAAGGAAAAACAACCAATTTCTTGAAAATAGGTGATTTTTTTTTCCATATTATAGGATCATATCTCACGAAATGAAGAAAAAAATCCTACATAAATAGAAAATAATCCAGCACTTAGGGGACACTGGAAGCAGTAATTAGGAAGGTATATGAAAGGAGGGTAATGTTTAACCATGGAAAAATGTCAAATGTGGAAGGTTTTTTCTTTTGATGATGTGATTTTTATGATGGTATTGTAATCTAGGATTAAGAGTAAAAAATTTTTTCTAATTGTGTAGTGACAGTGGGAAAGATACAGGAAAGAGAGAAGGACTGGGAATGACAAAGAAAGTACTGGAAGGTTTGACATTGGACATAGCAGACAGTCATCAGCAGAATTGATACAGTGGACAGGAGATTGAAAGTAAAAATTTTCCCAGTGCCACTTTTGGCATTTGAACTTGAACACTTCTAGTCAAAAGTGAGTGCACTAACCACTCAGCCACCAATGCTTTTCACAGGAGATTGTAAAAAGACACATCATTATTTATGCCAACTGGCATAATAACATAAAGAAGAAGTCAAATTATTAATTTATCTTTTTATAACAGTCCTAAGTCAATTACTTTAACAAATTTGTTATGCCTTTTTATAAAGTAATTATTTCTTTAACATCTTTACAAAGAAACATTGTCTTTGTTTCCTTGTTGCAGATATCCTAAAAATAGCTCCAGTGAACACCACATCTGAAGCTATTCTTAACTACACCTGTGGCTGCTATCCTCCAAACACATCATACCTCAGCCTTAACTTGACTTCCAATGCTTCAATTCTGCCTTATCTGATTAACTATGAGGAGTTGGTCAATAATGAAACAGGTAAGACTGGTCTTGGGGAAAAATATTGTTCAGTGTTTGTTAGAACTGATGTCTAAGCACTCCAAGCAAACTTATAGGTGACTTTCAACAGATGATAAAATGTTTACACACTGATATTGTTTCCAATAGCATGCTGTTTATACACACGTCTAGTTTTCCCTTTCAAACTGTCATTCCTACATGAATGATGTTGTAATCCAGATTGTTGCAGTCCCAGGACTATAAACTCACCGATAGTTTTGTTGATTTCCAAAGTACAACAGTTGAGGACTTTCAAGACATCGTCATTGTACATAATTATCATGATCACTATGTGCACATCCTATGTCAGTCTATCAACTTTTTCATAGCCACAAGCCCTCATTTTTTTTTTCTTTCTTTTTTTTTTTTTTTTTGTGTTCTCCAGCTTTTATCTCTGACGAAGTCCCTAGAGACTAGGAACTGAATTTTCCGTGTTAATCCATTTTTCCCTGGCAGTCGTGTGCACAGGGATCCCTCACAAGCAGATAACTCCATCTTCGGAGGAACTCATATTTTTTCTGTTAATGAGTAATCGATGTTTCAAGCCGGGCCTCACTGCTGAGACCAGGGGTAGTTGCCGCAGAGAGAAATCATAAATAAAAATCCCAACTGGTGCAGCCGGGATTTGAACCCACAACCTCTCTGTCTCGAAGCCAGCATCTTGCCTCAAGATCAACCATTCCCCTAAGCCTTCATATGATCTGTACTGCAGAATCATTAGCAGGTCACTTTTGCAGAATGTTGCATTCACCACATTCCATCTGAAAGAATCTCTATCTCTAGCCAGATCTCCCACTTCTTCTATTGTAATATTCAAGGTCTCCTTGAAACCATCTTCTTCTTGGTCTATCCCTGTCTCATTGCCCAGGAACAATCCCTTCAGTTATTGTTCTTTCCAGCCAACTGTGTCTTCCTTGAAACCACCTTCTTGGTCTACCCCTGATGCATCTCACAGGAACAATGCCTTCCATTATTGTTCTTTCCAGCCCACTGTGTCTTCCTTGAAGCCACCTTCTTGGTCTACCCCTGATGCATCTCACAGGAACCATGCCTTCCATTATTGTTCTTTCCAGCTCACTGTGTCTTCCTTGAAACCACCTTTTTCTTGTTCTACCCCTGATGCATCTCACAGGAACCATGCCTTCCATTATTGTTCTTTCCAGCTCACTGTCTTCCTTGAAACCACCTTCTTGGTCTATCCCTGATGCATCTCACAGGAACCATGCCTTCCATTATTGTTCTTTCCAGCCAACTATGTCTTCCTTGAAACACCTTCTATGGTTTCCATTATTGTTCTTTCCAGCCAACTGTGTCTTCCTTGAAACCACCTTCTTGGTCGACCCCTGATGCATCTCACAGGAACAATGCCTTCCATTATTGTTCTTTCCAGCCAACTGTGTCTTTTCACATTGTTATAGTATTTTAATTTCCTCTGCAGAATGGTGCCTATAAACTGGTTCTTTTTAGTGTTTAAGTCTTTAGTATGTCTTTATTGCTCTTTTTTATTATCCAAGATATCGTACAGATTTTTCTGTAACGCTTTGTTTCGAATTAGTTGATTTTCTTTCTTGCTCTTTGTGAGATTGTCCAACAGTAGAATCAGGTAAGATACTTAAAGTTTGAGGGTTCTTTATATGTCATTCATTCATGACATTGACTGAGGCGCATTGACTGGGAATCCATCAGAATAATCTATCTACTGTCCTTTCAAGCTGAAGATGGCACATAGGGCAGAACCACAATCTCATAAACAGAAACTTTGTGTGCCAAAATGGTACATATTGCAGAAATCACTGCTTCTAAAATCTATGGCTCTGTTTCCATAACAATACTTTTTACAATGGCAGCTTGTCAAGCCATCGATCAACCTCTTTAGTCGCCTCGAAGTCGCCTGGAAGGTCACAGTATTACTATTCCTTAATCAGAATAATCATCCAATTCAAAAATGTCATGAAGCACATAAAAAAGTGAACTTAAAACCTAATAATTTTGATCAAAAACCTTTCTTATTTTTTCACTTTCTTATAACTTAATCGCTTTTAGAGTTATTAAATCAATTGTATAGGATTCTAAAAAATCATCTTAAGTAAAAAGTAAAAAGCCCCGTCACACCAAGTGGCTTATATAGTGGGAATATATTGTTAGCGACCATAATTTTACAGACCCTAGGCACATGATTTTTGGGGTAATGTGGTCGGTAGTATGTCCATGCCACTTTACTTTCCCAGAAAAAAATCCAGTACCGATTTAAGGCTGGGTGAATTCAGAAGCTGTCGATCAGGATCGAACACAGCCTCATGTCCTTTGTAGTCCAGTTCACTAACCACTGAGCTATCATGGCTCCCTAAAAATCCCATTATTACAAGTTTATGATAAATGACAGGTTGTTGGACATAGCTGTCTTATTGAAGCATAAGGTTGATCTTTGCAGTTGTATCCCTCAAGATACTGGTGTCTGAGATCAGGGTTTGCATCAGGGGATAGTCTGCTTCAGAAATCATCAAATATTTAATTTTATTTTTACAATGTTGTAATAGTATATTAATTTTGACTCCACCATGCATTTTCAAAATAAGTGAGGATAACTCTGAAACAAGTGCAAAAGCATAGTTAGGCACAGTAATGATTGCAAACACAACAGCCTACTAAAAGTAATCCTGGAGGGGAAAATACAAGGTAAAAGAGGCAGAGGCAGACCGAGACTAACATGGACGAGTAACATCAAAAGATGGACATATCAGCCTATGACAACCTGCACCATCAAAGCAAGAGACAGAGCAGAATGGCGCTCCATGGTAGCCAACCTTTGTTGCAGAGAAGGCACTCGATGTTGATGATGATGAATGATTGCAAATGGAGGCACAGAAATTAAAAGTAGAGTACAAAAGACTCAAATGTATTTCAGAAAATGAGAAGAATTTTATGCAACAAATTTAGTTTAATTTAGTCAACAGGTCTTCCACTATGGACTTTGAGCAAGTCCGTAAGTGCTCAGATCACCTCTGAAGTATGTATCTCACTATGTAATGATGAATGACCCTGGTATCATGTTGGTTGACACATTTGTGTAAATGAAAGTTAGCACTGGAGAATTCATTAATTCTAGTTAGAGCCAATCTTGATCTGAAAAAGTAAAACACAGATATTAAATAAACAAACAAAAAAAGCAAGCATAATTTCTGATAATTGTGGTTTCATCATCATCATGTATGTTGGCATTGGCGATCATGTCCTTCCACAATTTTCTATCCCCTGTGCACCGTATCAGTTCTGCTGTTGACTGTTTTCTTTGCCATGACACCAAGCTATCTATCTAGTATTTTCTATCTTTGTTGTCCGTGATCTCTCTTTCCCTGTATTTTGCCAGTTGTAACCAAGTATTTCAACTTTCCTCTTCTCATGATGTACCCGAAAAATTTTTATTGTTTCTTTGTGATTTTTCTTAGGAGCTCCCTTTTTGTGTTGGCCTCTTTTAGAATTTCCTCATTGGTCTTTTTAGCTGTCCATGGAACTTTCAACATTCTTCTGAGAAACCTTATCTCTGTGACCTCTAATTGTCTTTTCATTTGTTTGTTTACTGTTCATGATTCACTTCCAATGGTCAGATTTGGCTCTATATAACACCGATTAACTCTCTTTCTTACTTCTATTGACATAGATTTGTTTCACAAGACATGTTTTATTTTCATTAATGGTAGGAATTTTGCATATAGACAGTGAATAAGACGATTGAAGAGTCAGAAAGATCACTCATTACAACAATATTATAGAATAATATGCCTATTTCCTCCCCTACAGTTACTCAACTACCAGTGAATTTTTCCAACTTTTCATCATCGTCTGTCAACTGGAGTGCAATCCCGGTCAACATTTGTGAGTCCAGCGGTGGTGTTCCTGTTACTGTAGGCTGCAACACAATTCGTTATGTACCAGATGCCTTTTTCCTTTCTGTACTTCTTTTCTTTGGAACATTTGTGATTGCAACTGTAATGACATATGCAAAGAGTAGCTCATTTTTCCCAACTTTTG
This sequence comes from Megaustenia siamemsis, assembly GCA_032433765.1. Taxonomy (NCBI): domain Eukaryota; kingdom Metazoa; phylum Mollusca; class Gastropoda; order Stylommatophora; family Ariophantidae; genus Megaustenia; species Megaustenia siamemsis. Next base: position 20,295,905 of record JAVIAB010000145.1, read on the forward strand.
TAAGTATTTCTTCTAATTTATCAGAAACTATACAATATATATTTTTATACTGTAAGGAGAACATGGGTATGAATGATGGTAGAATCAAAAGTTTTTTTTTTGTCAGGGGTGAAATAAAAGCTCAGACCTGAACACCCCATGGCAACTGCACTGGGTATGTGGCCTTTATTATCCGGTCTTATAAGTCCCCCAGAAATGGTATAACGCTGTAGAGATTGGCTTCTTTTGAATATTTTTTATTAAAAAGAAAGATAAGAACACCACTCTTGGCTTTGAAATCAGGCTGATGTACACCCTTGTCATATGAACTTCTCTATATGCTTGCAAAAAATGGACACTTACAGCAAAGCTACAGAAGATAATACAAACTCTGGAGATGAAATGTTATTGTAAGGTTTTAGGCATGTCTTGTTTAGATTGTATCAGGAAAGAAAAAGTTTGCAAAAGAATACAACAAGCAATTGCAGTACATCATGATGACTGTTGTGAAGAGATGCTAAATGAAATGGTTTGGTCACATATCTTGATCATCTGCCCTGACAAAAACCATACATGTTTATACTGTATGGAACTGTAAAGGGAGAAAGAAGGAGAGGTAGACAGAGAAAGAGATGGGAAGATAACATCAAAGAAAAGACAACCCATGACTTCATAGAGTATCTCAAAGAATGATTGATTATAGATATCTCTGGACAAGGTTGATGAAGTCTGTCAAAGTCTCCTAAGAACCCCCAGAGTTATGGGCTAATGAAGAAGTATATTAGAAAGTATTCTCATTACTACAATTATTATATAGAAATTATTGATGCACACATTTTTTTAAGTTAAATATTTAGCAAAGAAATCGAATTGCAACAAAAAGGAGATGCTAAAGCTATATACAAACAAATTGAGGAATTAACAGGAAGAAAAACGCAATCAAAAACTGGATGTTTAAGATCAAAGAAAGGAGAACTGTTGATTGATCAAGAAAACATAAGCGAACGATGGACAGAATACATTAAGGATCTTTATAATGATGAACGAACGGAAGTAAATATTAAGGATAATGGAGATGACCAGAAATACTATGAGAAGAAGTGGAAGACGCCTTGCGCAATATGAAAGCAGGCAAAGCTCCTGGACCAGATATTATAACTAAAGAAGAGATTGAAGCCATGGGTGATTTTGGAATAGAAATAATAACAAAAATATTGAATAATATCTACAACAGCGGATATATACCAAACGACATGCTCAAATCAATATTCATAGCCCTACCAAAGAAATCGGGTGCGATTGAATGCCATGATGATCGCACAATAAGCCTTATGAGTCATATGACTAAGATATTACTAAGAATCATCATGTGAAGAGTGCGAAACAAAATCAGTCCAGAAATTAGCGATGAACAGTGTGGTTTTGTTAGAGATAAAGGAACAAGCAATGCCATTTATATCATAAGATCTTTAGTAGAAAGAGCCATAGAGGTGAAAACAGATCTATACCTATGTTTCATAGATTACACCAAGGCATTTGACAAAGTAAAGCACCAAGAAATAATCAACATTTTAGAAAGCATAAACATAGACAGCAAAGATCTAAGAATAATAAAGAACATGTACTGGCAACAAACAGCGGCCATAAGAACTGGAAACCAATTGGGAATGTTTCAACAAATAAAACAGGGTGTTAGACAAGGTTGTGTGCTGTCACCAGATTTGTTTAATATTTATAGTGAGATTATTTTAAGATCCATAAGGGGCATGCCTGGAATAACAATTGGAGGTCATAATATAAATAATCTAAGGTATGCTGATGATACAGTATTAATCGCTAAGAGTGAAATTGAGTTACAAGAAATGTTGGACATTGTAGTGAAGGAAAGCAAAAATAAAGGACTCAGCCTTAATAGCAAAAAGACTGAGGTAATGGTAAAAACAAAGAAAAAGACATCACCTCAGTGCAAAATAAAGACAAGTGGAATAATATTAAAACAGGTAAATGAATTTAAATATTTGGGAACTTTGTTAACCTCAGATGGAAGATGTACAAAAGAAGTGAGATTTAGAATGGCTCAGGCAAAAGCAGCTTTCCATAAAATGAGGAAAATACTATGCAATCCATTTTTGACAATAGAAACAAGAAAAAAAGTTCTTAAATGTTACGTAGAGCCAGTCTTAACATACGGATGCAAATCATGGACAATAGGACAACAGACAAGAAAATCACTGGAGTCTGTAGAAATGTGGTTTTACAGAAGAATGTTGAGAATACCATGGACAGCTAAGAAGAGTAATGAAGAGGTTCTGAGAAAGGTCAAAGCAAAAAGAGAGCTAATCTCCAATGTTAGGAAGAGACAGTCATCATTTTTTGGCCATGTAATGAGAAGAGAACAACTGGAATATATTGTAACAACTGGAAAAATTGAGGGACGAAGAGAGAGAGGGAAGCAAAGAGAAAAAATAACAGACAGCTTAAGAGAATGGCTTGGCAGAAGGTCAACAACAGAAATGATAAATAGCTGCCGAGATCGAAAGTTGTGGAGAGACATGATCACCTACGCCACTAGGCCCGGTACTTGATGATGATGATTTAGCTGAAACTTATAACAGGGAAAACTGATATAAACTTATATCTGTTGATCTGATGGTTCCGGATTCACTTCGATTGTGATAACATTTTTCTTTGTGAAAGTAAAAAGTAGTAAAGAGCTTCGTCATGCCCATGGCGTATAGGGAATATGGTGTTAGTGACCATAATTTTAATAGACCTTCGGCACATGATATTTGGGTAATGTGGTCAGTAATGTGCCCGTGCTGCTTTACTTTTTTCTTGGATAGACACAAAATTTGGGTTCACCTGACTTCTGATAATGGTCATCATTAACATCAAAAGATGAACAAACCAGCCTATGACAACCTGCACCATCAAAACAAGAGACAGAGCAGATTGGCGTCCCATGGTAACCAACCTTCGTTGCAGAGATGACACTTGATGATGATAATGAACTGTCATATATCTTTAGTTTGAGTTTTTTTGTTTTATTGAATAGATTCTAAACACTTAGACTGGTGTAAGCTAAGCACTACTATCATTATCATCATATGTCATACCAGTTGACATAGGCGATAATGTTCTTCCACAATTTTCTTTCCACAATGCTTCATTGCACTACACAATAGTAGTGATAAATAAATATTATATTTCTCATTAAATTGTACAAAAAGAAAAGAAAGAAAAGGGGTAGAATGAAAATGAGATGTCATAGAGTGTGAAAGAGATGTCAGATAAAAGTAGTGAATGTGTTATGATGAGAAGAAACAGAATCAGAACTTATAAAATAAAAGAATGTTCTTAATTATATTACGAAACCGATAAAACAGTGTGGATTTGTATATGGGATCAGCAGCATTCCCTCAGTATATCAAAATCTAAGATTATCCTACATCAGATGACCAATATAATCTTAGGTCCTGGTAACTTGTCACTTCTGGACCTTTTACCTGTTATTCTTCATGTCCAACAAGGAGTACACTGTGTTTATGGGGTGTGTTTATTTATTTTTTTTTCCTGTTTCTAATGAAAGGCTGTGGCTGAAACATTATATTTTGTTATGTTTCCCCAATAGTTTAGCTGCACAATACTATTTTGTGTTAACTTTTTCATGTTCATTATTTATTCTGATGCTTTTATATGATGCTCTTAATAATCCTGAAAGGACAGCCTCTTGGTCTTCTTCTTCTACCTTTTTAGCTCCCTGTGGAGCATAGGTCTTGAATAAACACTTTCCAAGCCGTTCTCTTTCTTGCCATTCTTTTAAGATCATTTCATGTCTTCCCCATCATCTTCATCTCCGCTTCCATCTGTCTTCTCCAAGAATATCTTGGTCTTCCTGCCTGTTGTGTAATACTCATAGCTGGCTTCTGCAGTGTGTGTCCTAGCTATTGTCTTCACTGTATCTCTTTATCCTCAGATATTTGACTTGTACTTTTCCAAAATTCTATGTTAGTGATTTTGTCCTGCCATTTTCATCCTTTTATTCTGTGTAAGCATCCATTAATGAAGGTCTGTATCTTCATGATTGTCATTTTTGTTGTTCTCCATGTTTCACAGCCATTTAATAATAAAATAAGAAATCCTGAAAGTATTTAAATTTATTTCAGTTCTTTTCTTGAACTCTATGCTACATCTGTCATCATCTTTTATTAATTTGACAGTCTGTATTATGTAATATAAGTCATTATAAAACATGCCTGTTGTAACATGACCTGAAACATATACTGCATATGTCTGTAGGTGCGGCAAACAATGAGTGACTTTTCAGTGTTGATTGCAATTATCACTATGGTCCTGGTGGATTATTGGATCAATATTCCTACACCAAAGCTGGAAGTTCCAACAAAGTTCAAGGTTAGTTTACAACATAGTCACACTTTTTTAGAAACCATGACCAGAGAAAGATGCATCCCTCAACTCTGCATGTTGTTCTTTCCTAGAAACTGCAATTGAAGATTTGGATTGATGTGTTTAATTTATATAGTTTAGGGGACTGGTTGGTCATGAGACAAGAAGCTGGTCTTGAGACAGAGAGGTTGTGAGCTCAAATCCTGGCTGCACCAGTTGAAATTTTTATTTGTGATTTCTCTCTATGGCAACCACCCATGGTCTCAGCAGCGAGGCCTGGCTTGAAGCGTCAATTACTCATGGATGGGAAAAAATATCAGTACCTCTGAAGACTGAGTTATCTGCCTGTGAGGCGAGGGACCCCTGTGCACACTGCTGCCAGGGAAAAATGGATTAACATGCAAAATTCAATTCCTGGTCTCCAGGGACTTCACAAGAGTTTTCGACCTGATGGAGACTTCTGCAAAAACATTGCTCTTGTTTTCCTTCTGTTAGTTTAGCTGTTCCATACCATTTCATGTTTATTTTGTATGTTCTTTCCTAGATCACAGTGTGGTACACTAGATCCAGTAGATGGCTTCTTGTAAGGTAGCAACTAAGTTCTTCTATTTCATAAAGTCCATCATTGATATTTTCCTTCATGTCTTCTTCCACCAATTTGTCCTGTCATCATGATATGTTCCAGCTACTTCCTCCACAACAGATGTAGAATCTACCAGATAGTGGTACATGATCTGGTCGACACTAGCCCTTAACCAGATCATAAGTTTAATGTGTACTTGCCCCATTCCTCCTTGTTATCTTCTGTCACTTGATTCCCTGGAATATCAAAAGAACATATCTCAGAAGATGTAGATGTAGAATATACCTGATAATGATACATGATCTATCATATCCACATTATTCCATAACCAAATCATGAGTTTTCTTGTTTTTTCTTTGGGATTTTTATTTGTGATTTCTCTCTGTGGCAACCACCCCTGGTCTCAGCAACAAGGCTTGAAATGTAAATTGCTAATCAACGGAAAAAATATGTTTCAAAACGTTTTCTTGCCTCATTTTTCCCATTATCTTGTGCTCTTGATCCCTATAAATATTGGAAGGACATATCTCAGAATATATAGATGTAGAATATACCTAATAATGATAATTGATCTGGTCCACACTAATCCATATCTTGAGTTAAACATTTTTTGTCCTATTCTTCCCATTATCTTGTGCCTCTTGATCCATAAATGTTGGAACGACTTATCTCAGTGGCCAGTGCACCTCTTCCTCCTGTGAAGGATCATTGAGGACAGGAAATGCCAGATATAACGAACGAGGTGAACTCAGTGTATTGTGATAGTTTTACATAGGAGAACAAAACAAAACTAAGATGTTTTGAAGGTCTGATTGATGCACTGTCAGTATTATCAGCTCTAAAAAGCCCCAAGAACAATGAACTAGATGACTTGAGAACAACACTGAACCAACTATGCAATAACTTCCAGAGAGTAGTCATTCAGTGGATACCATCACACTGTAATATACACAGGAATGAATGCGCAGACAAATTAGCTAAACAGGGAGGGAGATTACCACAAGAGAACCATCCGCTCAGTTACGATGAAGCCAAATCCATCCTCAAGGGTCAGTTCCATGAAAAATGGAAACGAGAACACCCAAAGCATACATAACGAGAGTGACGGATACCACCAACTATCAAGTAGGGATCAAGTCATCATACTTCGCCTACGCACTGGCCACAATAGAATGAGAAATCACATTTTCACCAAATTCAAAATAGGTACAACCAGCCTATGCCACTGTACACTGGACAATATGACTACAAAACATGTTCTACATGATTGCCCCCAGTACACAGACCAGAGAAGAGCAATGTGGTCCACACCCACCTCCCTGGAATAGAAACTATATGGGGCAATCAATTCGCTTAAACAGACAGCTGACTTCATGAGAGAGTCTGGAATCCTACTCTGATTGAGTCTTGATCGCAGAGAGAGAGAGAGAGAGATGTTTTGGCCTGCATGCTGCAGAATTCTTGAGATTGGAACCCATTAAGTGCAGATTTAAAACCAACCAGGTAGTAAAACATGACCTAGTTTACACTAACACATAACTAAAACATGCCTCGGTAGCCTAGTTGGGAAAACCACCCGACTAGACTACCGACGTTCGGACAACCCGTGTTCGATTCCCGCTGGGAGCAGTGTGAATTGTACTCGTGGTTGGAAATTTAAAAAAAAATTACCCCCACGGTCGACCCAGCCGTTGGCAGAAATGGGTACCAGGGTATTATCCTGGGAAGGTGAGGAATGTCGCTTTGCATCTGAGTTTCGATGCTTGAGACGACACTATACAGAAATATCTGAACATTTCTGAATAGGCGGCCGAGCACATATGGGTGGAAACTCGCGTGCTAAGACGCCGGTTCATGTCTCGTACTTTACCTTTACCTTTAAAACATGGATTAAATGTGTTCTTGCTTGTCCTTTCTGTGATGTTATCTTCCCTGCTATCTTTTGTCACTTGATCCTATCATTGTCAAAAGAGCACATCGCAGTAATCACTGTCAGATATACCATCACTACATACAAGGTTGTCATTTCTGATGAATATGCACAGACTGCACTTCTGGCAGGGAGCCGCGATAGCTCAGTGGTTAGTGAACTGGACTACAAAGGGCAAGAGGTTGAGTTTGATCCTGATCAATGGCTTCTGGGTTCACCCAGCCTTAAATGGGGGCCTGGATTTTTTCTAGGAAAGTAAAGCGGCACGGGCATAATAACGACTACATTACCCCAAAAATCATGTGCTGAAGGTCTGTAAAAATTATGGTCACTAACACCATATTCCCTATACACCACTTGGCGTGACGGGGCTCTTTACGTCATTTTTAATACTTCTGGCAGGATGAGGAAGTCGCAGATAAACTGAACTTTACTCAACTGACTTCCCCTGGAAATGATGAGAAAAGCTCATGAAACCACACACTCATGAACATATATCGCTAGTTTGGTATTCCGTTGCAAGAATCTCTAAGTGTTATTTCTTGTCCAAAATACGTAGCCTTGTTCATCTTTCTGCAACTATTCTCACTCATTCTCTCCATCAGGTGCTGTTATGCTTCCTTGGCTAAGTAAATCTATTTGCTGCGTCTATCTTTTGTTTCAGTATTTTAACAGGTGTTTCTTTTTTCTTCTTTCTTATCTGCTTTCAGCATCGAGGGATGATATAATTTGCAGTTTTTTTTCTCTTCTGTTGGCCTCTCCTGTTATGTTAACCGGTGTTGGATTAGTATATTATATATAGCATTATATCTCCATGTAACTCACTTATAGCAGGGAAAATAGTATGACAGGGAATTGCACACTAAGGGATGAAGGATGGGGAAGAAAAAAATTAAGCACAGAAGTATACTGAAGAAGAAATGACGAAATAGGAATCTATGACAGAATTTGTATGACGGGGAGATAAAAACGGTTGTGAAGAGATTACGAGGGAAATCAGTTAGACATTGGCAGCCGAGGAGAGCGGACAACAGTGGCAGCAGTTGGAACACTGTGGAGCAGTAGGAAATATAATGAAGACTTAGAGATTGGCAGCAGTTGGAACACTGTGGAACAGTAGGAAATATAATGAAGACTTAGAGATTGGCAGCAGTTGGAACACTGTGGAACAGTAGGAAATATAATGAAGATTTGGAGAGTGGCACCCAAGGAGAGCGGCAGTACACTATGGAGCCAGAGCATTAATGAAGATAGAGATAGGAGATAGACAGCAGTTGGAATTATAACGAGTAGTTAGAGATTGAGAATAGTTAGCAGGAAACAAGACGATATTAACAGATCCGGAATGGATTAGTAACAATTAAAAGCCAAAATTTAGAATTAGGTAGGATAGGTTGGGACGTTCGATGGGGAACGGACCAATATAGAACAGCGGCAACATCAAAATTAGAATATTTTAGCACCATATAGTTAGAGAAGGATGAGAGAGTGAGTAAGGAATATAATAATTGTAATCGTAACAGACTGAAGATACTTAAATAATAAAGGCTGCCAATGAAAAAATATTGCCGATGTCTTGAGTTTGATGATTAAGTACAATTTTGTCTCAGGTAAGAGTCTTCGTCACTTAGGGTCTCATCAGTGTTGAGTGAACGCCTTGGAGTTAACGATCAAGAAGTCAGAGAAATAACGAAGAAAAGAAGAACAGAGTCCTCAAGGCACGGAAACGACGAGCATAAAAATAGAAGGGAAAAAGAGGTTGTCGCGGCACAATGGCGGAGGAACGTTAACGGTCAATTTAATACTCGTCGTAGAGATAATCATCAGAGGAGGAACTTACATTAATAGAATATATGGAAGGAGGACGCACAAGGAGGAAACCAAATTTAATAAAATACATCATTCACACTGTTATCCCCTGGTGTTGATGATATGTTTCCTTTTGGAACAGTGACCTGATGGGTGTGCCTAGCTGTCTTGTTTTCTTCACTTTCAGTTCTGCTCCAAAGTTTTTTATCTGCTTGTAGGTTTCATATGTGGATCCGGATGAATTTATTCAATGTCACAAATATGTTGTTGCTTTATATATATATATATGAATTTATTACTGTGTTATGGTATTCATAAACATATTTTAATTAGGAAATAATTATTATAAATGTCATAAATAGTATTGTATTATGTATATGGGGCATGTGTGGAGAAGAGGTGGTTTTGGGAATACTTAGTAACAACAGGGAAAAAATAGAAGGTTGGGGAGATAGAGGTAGACAAATGGAGAAGATACAGAAAGGTTTGATGACATGGCACAGAAGAAAATCAATGTTACACTCTACGCGAGATCAGGAGTTATGGAGGACCATGAGTAAATGAATTATAAATATAATTTATTTATTATTATATTATAAATACAAGAGTTTGTTATTATTATATATTATAAATTATTATAATTGTCATGAATATGTTGTTATATTACAAATATGTCTTTTATGTTTCTAACTGGACAGCCAACAAGGGATGACCGGGAATGGTTTATCAATCCCATCAGTGAAAAGAACCCATTTTGGTTAATTTTTGCTGCAGTTTTGCCAGCAACGCTGGCAGTGATTCTCATATTTATGGATCAACAGATCACTGCAGTCATAGTCAACAGAAAAGAGAACAGACTTGTGGTACGTTATGTTCTTACATCAGTCCAGTGTTGTCACATGTCACACATGATCACTGTGTTCTACACCACCACAAATCTATATTCTAGGAGAGCTTCTCAATCTCAGTAAGGGAGTCAATGCCTGCTGTTCTTGCCTCTTTTATGAGAGATCTTATTGTTTGTGTGCTTGCTTTGTGATTCTCTGATCATTTCTTCTCATCACAGGGCTGACACAAGCCCACCTTCTCTTTCTAGTTATAGCTGAGACTCTCGTTGCATTTCGGTTTCTCTTATTTTCACACAAGTATTTTCCATAGACATTTATTTTCAAATGCGTATAGATTATGCATTTGTATTCATATTATGCTGAGAAGAACATTGATCAGAGAGGCAAGAGCAGCAGGAATCGGCTCCCTCAATGAGATAGAGTTGCTTTGCACAGAACAGAGACAAATGGCGAGATTTGATAAAAGATCTTTACAAGGATTGAAAACTGCCAGAATAAAAATTTAGATAAGAGAAAGAGTATCTGGGTCTATGCCCTATGGGCCGGCTACAGCTCGAAAGGTCGATAGATAGATAGATAGTTTATACTCTTTCTTTCATTGATTTCTAGCTTGAACATGCATAAGTGAAGATGGATAATTATGTTATCTTGTTTTGACTGTTTTTAACCAGACAGAAATCATTTAACATGTTGGGATTTTAAAATAATATTTGAAAATTGTGATAATTTAAATGATTGCTATGTTGATTTCTTAATTTAAAGGTCAAGGGTTTGCTTCCAGATAAGCTGGTAAAGGTTCCAATTATGTCTAGTCACTTTTGGCAATATTGTCAGATTTTTTCACTCATTGTCAACAGATTTGTGTGGTAGCATCATAATAAATTATATGTTTTGAAAAAATGTGCCTCAGGAAAATATTTTGCATATCATGGAAGTGCAGAAATATAAAAAAATATTATCCACAATCAAGAGAAGAAGGTTACCAACAAAAGAATCTCAAAGCAAGCCCTCAAATGGGAAACAGAGGGTTAATATAAAAAAAAGAGGCCAACCTGGATAAACATTGAAAGGAACACTGAGATGAGAAGCAACTAGGTTCTATCTAGTATGAAGTAATGAAAGAGGTAACCAAGTTTTTAGGTTCCATCTAGTATGAAGTAATGAGAGGGGTAACAAAGTTTTTAGGTTCCATCTAGTATGAAGTAATGAGAGGGGTAACCAAGTTTTTAGGTTCCATCTAGTATGAAGTAATGAGAGGGGTAACCAAGTTTTTAGTTTCCATCTAGTATGAAGTAATGAGAGGGGTAATCAAGTTTTTAGGTTCTATCTAGTATGAAGTAATGAGAGGGGTAACCAAGTTTTTAGGTTCCATCTAGTATGAAGTAATGAGAGGGGTAACCAAGTTTTTAGGTTCCATCTAGTATAAAGTAATGAGAGGAGTAACCAAGTTTTTAGGTTCCATCTAGTATGAAGTAATGAGAGGGATTACCAAGTTTTTAGGTTCCGTCTAGTATGAAGTAATGAGAGAAGTAACCAAGTTTTTAGGTTCCATCTAGTATGAAGTAATGAGAGGGGTATTCAAGTTTTTAGGTTCCATCTAGTATGAAGTAATGAGAGGGGTAACCAAGTTTTTAGGTTCCATCTAGTATGAAGTAATGAGAGAGGTAACCAAGTTTTTAGGTTGTGCCTACTATGAAACAATGAGAGAAGTAACCAAGTTTTTAGGTTCCATCTAGTATGAAGTAATGAGAGTGGTAACCAAGTTTTTAGGTTGTGCCTACTGTGAAACAATGAGAGCGGTTACCAAGTTTTTAGGTTGTGCCTACTATGAAACAATGAGAGAAGTAACCAAGTTTTTAGGTTCCATCTAGTATGAAGTAATGAGAGTGGTAACCAAGCTTTTAGGTTGTGCCTACTGTGAAACAATGAGAGCGGTTACCAAGTTTTTAGGTTGTGCCTACTATGAAACAATGAGAGCGGTTACCAAGTTTTTAGGTTGTGCCTACTGTGAAACAATGAGAGCGGTTACCAAGTTTTTAGGTTGTGCCTACTATGAAACAATGAGAGCGGTTACCAAGTTTTTAGGTTCCATCTAGTATGAAGTAATGAGAGGGGTAACCAAGTTTTTAGGTTGTGCCTACTATGAAACAATGAGAGCGGTTACCAAGTTTTTAGGTTGTGCCTACTGTGAAACAATGAGAGCGGTTACCAAGTTTTTAGGTTGTGCCTACTATGAAACAATGAGAGCGGTTACCAAGTTTTTAGGTTCCATCTAGTATGAAGTAATGAGAGGGGTAACCAAGTTTTTAGGTTGTGCCTACTATGAAACATTGAGAGCGGTTACCAAGTTTTTAGGTTGTGTCTGCTATAAAACAATGAGAGTGGTTACCAAGTTTTTAGGTTCCATCTGCTATACAACAATGATAGTGGTAACCAAGTTTTATGTTCATGGAATCAGTTTGCTGCAGGTGTGAATTCCCCATATCCGCTCCACTCATGTCACAACTTCCACCTAAACAGTGTTGACCTTGTCAAAGGAATGTACTCTTTAGGACCACTAAGGGATATACTGAAGAATGGATATATCAATTAGGACTTTGTCTAATGTGCATAGAAGATGACCTGATGACTATCAAACTTTTGATGATCTGATTGTTGCCTATTACAAGGCTTTTCATATTCCTGACTCATATTGTTGCTATTTTCTTGTTCAGAAAGGAAATGGCTACCATCTGGACATGTTTGTTGTGGCAATATGCATTGCAATCTGTTCCCTTCTCGGTCTTCCCTGGTATGTGGCAGCCACTGTTTCAGCCATTGCTCACATCATGAGTTTGAAGAAGGAATCTGAATGTACAGCACCTGGGGAGAGACCTACTTTCCTTGGAGTCAGGTAAGGGGAAAAATAAATTGCATATAAATTGTTTGTAACAGCTTTGCAGAGAAATGACACAACTGTGCTAGAGTGTTTCAACCTTTTAGTCTTATAAGGGGACAAAGACTAAAACAAAAACAACATGAGAAGGCATATGGTAACATAAATAAGAGACAGGTAATCGTAGACTAAAAATGTAAAAACTTAAAGATTTTGTTTATTATTAAATCTTGCCATTTTCGAAGTCATTGCAATAGGGGCGTGTGTATACATTTATATATATATATATACCTCGACTTATGATCGTTTGAGTTATGATTTTTCAAAGGTACGATACAAGTGCATACAATGGGTATACATGTATTAAGAGGAAATACTATGATGTCATTTTCTATATTTAGCCATATTTGTTTCTTTAAATATAGTAAGAAAATTATAAACAACATACGGCTTTTTTTGACTTTAGTATGGTTTCTCATAGTCTTACATATAGCCTATGATAAATAACTACTTTCAACGTACATATTTTTGTCAATTTATGATGAGTTTTTCTAAACATAACCCGATTATAAGTCGATGTATGTCTGTATATATAAACTCCTGACCTGAGCACCTGGTATTTGCAGCTCTGTGCATGTGATCTTTTAATTCCTGTTATATCTCTTCTTGTGCTGCAATGTCTCATGAAGACTGAGACTTCAGATTCTTCTATGAAGTCTGTGATCAGTTTCAGAGTTTTATTTCTTTAATACAGTTTCAAGTTCCCTGAACAGTTTAAAAAAAAACCAACAAGGACATTCTCAAAGAGGCCAAAAAGAGAACTCCTAAGAAACATCAGAAAGAAACAATCAACATTTTTCGGGCACAACATAAGAACAGGAAAGTTGGAATACTTAGTTGCAACTAGCAAAATACAGGGATAGAGAGATCGTGGATGACAAAGAGAGAAAATACTAAATAGCTTGGTGTCATGGCATGGAAAACAGTCAACAGAATTGATATCATACACTGTAGATAGAAGATTGTGGAAGGACATGATCACCTATGCCAACCGGTAAGGCACATGATGATGAATACAGATTCTCTTCCAAGCTAGTGAATATGAAATTACTCCTCAAGCCTGCATACCCAAGATAGTCCAGTATCATGTGTTTTGTTGTCATGTCTACTAGGGCTCTGTGGCACAGACTGGTGGTTTTATTTTGAATTTGGGCTACAGTGGTTGTTTGCATTTATTGTGGCAGTGGAGTATGATAACTGAGTCTCTCCTGGACATATGGTAATAATATATATATATAATATATGGCCCTTTTCAAGTTGTCTGACGGTCTAGTGGAGGCTATTGTGTATTTTTTTTAGGTTTTGTTTTTGTTGAACAGCTTCTCTCGTGGCTAATTCTACAAATATTTGACAAACACACATGGCCACAGAATGAACAAGTCACTCCTGATCCACAGGGTTTTCCATCCTTTTTCATGAGTCTTTTCTCTTCTTTTTGCCTTAACACAGACTCAAATGATGTTATACCATTCCTTATACATGCTCACCATGATGTGCAATCACTTGCCAGATGTTCCCAGTCATTTTCACAGATGGAGAAGTCATTCAGAGATGATTTACAGATATCTCTATATCGTAGTTTAGGTCTGCCGATTTGTCTTATTCTCTGTGTTAGTTCACCATATAGTATTTGCCTGGGGATACATTTTTCTTCCATTCGCTGGACGTGCCCCAGCCATCTTAGTCTTCAACATCTTAGCATCGACATGATTGTTGGGGTCTTAGCACATTGCAAGACAGTTAAATTGGTTATTTTGTCCTGCCATTTGATATGTATTATTCTGCGGAATCACATGTGGAAGACATTTAGTCTTTTTTTGTGATTTGAGTATATTGTCCAGGTTTCAGATCCATATAATAGTGTGCTAAGCACACAAGTTTGATATATTAAGAATTTGGTCTTCAGTGTTAGTTTTGTGTTGTTCCAGGCCCTTTCTGTGAGTTTGCCGAAAGTCGTAGCTGCCTTACCAATTTGACTGTTTATTTCATCAAGAGAAGTGGTTTGCATAATTGTGGATCCAAGATATGTGAATTTTGAACTGATTCTAGTGGACAATCTTTTAGAGTGATTAATAGAGGTTTGATATCGTCTTGACTTAGTATTGACTTAGTATTATGGTAATAATGCAGACCTATATAAATAAGAGAAATGACAAATCATCCAAAAAGATCAGTTATAATCAAGAGAAGAGGTCATATGTTGGCCATGTGATATGAAGGGACAACAAGAGATCTCAAAGCAGGTCATCAAATGGGAACCAGAGGGTAAAAGAAAAAGAAGCTGGCCTAGAGGATGAGTGGTTGGATGGATGTAAACCCTCCCTTCTGCACCCACAAACCCCAGGTATGGTATGAATGCTGTGATGATAATTACTTTTTTTTATAAAGTGCTTTGTTGTAACATTCCCAATGGATACAACCTTTATTTCACTCTCAGAGAGCAGAGGGTAACTGCTTTGATGGTTGGTATACTCAGTGGAGCATCAGTCTTATTTACCACAGTTTTACAGGTAAGCATATTTACAATTACTAATTTAAACAGATTGCTATTCTGGTAGAAATTAAAGTACTTAACAAATGTTGGGTTGTAAAAATCAGCTGTATTACCTTTTGGATATGTTCATAAAAGCTTGATCATTTTCTTTATTGTTTCTTTATTATTTTTTTTTAGGAATCTGTTTTGTGTGTTGACCTCTTTGAGAATATACTCTATGGTCTATATAGGAATATATACTATGGTCTTTTGGGTTGTCCAGGAAAATATCAGTGTTCTTTTGAAAAAACTCAGCACTGTAGCATATTTTGAGTATCTTTTGTCCATGCCTCATCTCTATAGAATGCTATGGTAGAACAGTGTCTTGTGAACTGGTCTACTGAGGACAGGAGGCCACGTTTGATTGACAGCTTCTAGCTTCATCCGTCTTTAAATGGGCACCAGATTTTTTCTGGGAAAGAAAGATGACACTGCACAAACCTGACCACATCACCTGAAAATGAGCACTAACATAATATTTTCTAAACACCACTTCTGAACTTGGGAGCCGCGAAAGCTCAGTGGTTAGTGAACTGGACTACAAAGGACAAGGGGTAGGGTTCGATCCCAACCGGCGGCTTCCGGGTTCACCCAGCCTTAAATGGGCACCAGATTTTTTCTGCGAAAGAAAGATGACGTTGCACAAACCTGACCACATCACCTGAAAATAAGCACTAACATAATATTTTCTAAACACCACTTCTGAACTTGACATCGCTTTCTAGAATGTTGCTGTGCTGTTTTTTTTTGTTTTTGTTTTCCATGTGCTACTATCTGATGCCAGACTTTTCCAGTTTTTTCACTGATAAAGAATTTACTGAAGGAAGCCCTGTAAATATCATTATATCTCAGCCCTGACCTACCCTTTGGTCTCTTTCCATTACTAAGTTCGTCATACAATAATTGTATTCTATCTATCTATCTATTGACCTTTCGAGCCATAGCCGGCCCATAGGGCGTAGACCAAGATACTCTTTCTCTTATCTGAATTTTTGTTCTAGCAGTTTTCAATTCTTTTAAAGATATTTTATCAAATTTCGCCATTTGTCTCTGTTCTATGCAAGCAGCTCTATCTCATTGAGGGAGCCGATTCCTGCTGCTCTTGCCTCTCTCATCAATGTTCTTCTCAGTGTCTCTCTGGGTCTTCCTCTTTTTCTCTTACCTGTTGTTTTCCATATGAGGGCTCGCTTTGCTATTCGGTTATTAAATCTTCTCATCACATGTCCAACATATGACCATTGTCTTTCTACTGCTAATTTACACATTCTGTATCAGGTCTACGTTTCATTAACAAAATCGTTTTTACGATAGCGGCTTGTTAAACCTCTAATCAACGGTTCTATACCAAGCCGGAGAAAAATAATTCCTCCATCTTGGATTATTGGGAATACAATATTTTTCCTTTCTTCTTAGATGACCCAGCCACCTTTACCTCCAACTCCTAAGTGTTGCCATGATGGATGGTAGTTTGGTTCTTTACAAGACATAAAAGTTGGACATTGATTTAAATATCAAGAAATGCAGATAACATCATAATATAGATATAGAAACTCAGTGTTTACTGCTGATATCAGCTTATCCAAGCTTACTAAAATAATGTTTCAACTATTTTACAATTGCTATTTTACACAAATAAACAAGAAAAACACTTATTTTCACAGTTCATTCCAATGGCTGTGCTTTATGGAGTGTTCTTGTATATGGGTGTGGCAGCATTGAAAGGAATGCAGGTGAGAGTGTCATTTAATTCTAAGAAAAACCACCGCTGTAATCTTTCCAAGAAAGACTAATGTTTAAAATAAGATGTTTTAGAATTTATTAAGGTGAAATAATGAACTTGTGTAACATCAAATAGTTCTGTTTTCTGTTCTGCTCTTGCACATGATAAAGGTCTGTTGGTTGATATGTTTTGTAAATGATAAATGTTGATATGTTTTATACATGATAAAGGTTGATATGTTTTGTACCTGATAAAGGTTGATATGTTTTGTACATGATAAAGGTTGATATGTTTTGTACATAATAAAGGTTTATATGTTTTGTACATGATAAATGTTTATATGTTTCGTACGTGGTAAATGTTATTATGTTTTGTATGTGGTAAATGTTGATATGTTTTGTGCATGATAAAGGCTGATATGTTTTGTACATGGTAAATGTTGATATGTTTTGTACGTGGTAAATGTTGATATGTTTTGTACATGGTAAAGGTCTATTAATACATTCAGCTCTATATAAATGTAAAGTGTCCTGCACTTTATAAAAACATTATTAGCTGACATGTCCTGCCCTGTTTAAAAAGAATGGGTGGAATATTCTTCTCATAAACTCCTGATAAAAGTTTATTAGTTGAAATGTCATGTTCTTTATAAAAACACAGTCGAAGTGTCATGATCTGTATGAAACATTAGTTGAAATGTCATGTTCTTTATAAAAACACATTAGTTGAAGTGTCATGTTCTTTATAAAAACACAGTCGAAGTGTCATGATCTGTATGAAACATTAGTTGAAGTGTCATGTTCTTTATAAAAACACAGTCGAAGTGTCATGATCTGTATGAAACATTAGTTGAAGTGTCATGTTCTTTATAAAAACACAGTTGAAGTGTCATGATCTGTATGAAACATTAGTTGAAATGTCATGTTCTTTATAAAAACACATTAGTTGAAGTGTCATGTTCTTTATAAAAACACAGTCGAAGTGTCATGATCTGTATGAAACATTAGTTGAAGTGTCATGTTCTTTATAAAAACACAGTCGAAGTGTCATGATCTGTATGAAACATTAGTTGAAGTGTCATGTTCTTTATAAAAACACAGTTGAAGTGTCATGATCTGTATGAAACATTAGTTGAAATGTCATGTTCTTTATAAAAACACATTAGTTGAAGTTTCATGTTCTTTATAAAAACACAGTCGAAGTGTCATGATCTGTATGAAACATTAGTTGAAATGTCATGTTCTTTATAAAAACACATTATTTGAAATGTCATGTTCTTTATAAAAACACAGTTGAAATGTCATGTTCTTTATAAAAGTTCATTTGCTGAAATGTCATGTTGAAATGTCATGTCATGTTTTATAGAAACATGTTAATTGAAATATCATGATCTAGATATAAGTTTATTAGTTTAAATTAATTGTTTATCAAAAACATTAGTTGAAATGTCATTATCTTTATGAAAATATTAATTGAAATGCTCTTTATAAAAATATTAGTTGAAATATCATTCTCTTTATAAAAAAAATATTAGTTGAAATAACATTCTTCTTTTAAAAATATTAGTTGAAATATCATTCTCTTTATAAAAATATTAGTTGAAATATCATTCTCTTTATAAAAATATTAGTTGACATATTCTCTTTATAAAAATATTAGTTGAAATATCATTCTCTTTATAAAAATATTAGTTGAAATATCATTCTCTTTATAAAAATATTAGTTGAAATATCATTTTCTTTATAAAAATATTATTTGAAATATCATTCTCTTTATAAAAATATTAGTTGAAATATTCTCTTTATAAAAATATTAGTTGAAATATCATTCTCTTTATAAAAATATTAGTTGAAATATCATTCTCTTTATAAAAATATTAGTTGAAATATTCTTTTTATTAAAAAATATTAGTTGAAATATCACTCTTTATAAAAATATTAGTTGAAATATCATTCTCTTTATAAAAATATTAGTTGAAATATCATTCTCTTTATAAAAATATTAGTTGAAATATCATTCTCTTTATAAAAGTATTAGTTGAAATATCATTCTCTTTATAAAAATATTAGTTGAAATATCATTCTCTTTATAAAAATATTAGTTGAAATACCATTCTCTTTATAAAAGTATTAGTTGAAATACCATTCTCTTTATAAAAGTATTAGTTGAAATATCATTCTCTTTATAAAAATATTAGTTGAAATATCATTCTCTTTATAAAAGTATTAGTTGAAATACCATGCTCATTATTTGCACAATCCTTGCTTTCTTACCTCTTGTTAACTTATCAAGCAATTATTGGATTTTTTTTGGCCACAAATTGTTTTTTACTTTTCAAAGTTATTGACATAGTTCTTGCTTTTTTTTTTTTTTCATCTATTGGTAAGCTTGTCTCGAAGAGAAAAAAAATGTATTTCTTGCCTATTTAACTCATTCGTTACTAAAAGGGTTTAACAGATTGTTGCATTGGCTGTTTTTTTGCAAAGTTTTAAAAAAATTTGAAAAACATAAAGAAAATCAATTAAATTTGATCTAAAACATGTCATTTGTTCTGACAACTTTCCTACAAAGTCGAAAAAGAAGTTAAATATGAAAATTAAAAAGTTTTAGTGGAAATAACAGCAGAAACGTCAATAAATTAAAAAGCTGCACAAATCTGCTTCAGGTTTCAGCACGTTTGTAACTAGAGATAGTTTTTACAGCTCTCAGTAAAAAGTTAAATAACTTTTGTCAAAATATGTCTGTAACTAGAGATAGTTTTTACAGCTCTCAGTAAAAAGTTAAATAACTTTTGTCAAAATATGTCTGTAACTAGAGATAGTTTTTACAGCTCTCAGTAAAAAGTTAAATAACTTTTGTCAAAATATGTCTGTAACTAGAGATAGTTTTTACAGCTCTCAGTAAAAAGTTAAATAACTTTTGTCAAAATATGTCTGTAACTAGAGATAGTTTTTACAGCTCTCAGTAAAAAGTTAAATAACTTTTGTCAAAATTCTGCTCTCTTAAGAGTTTATTAACAAATTTTAATTTTATTTATGACCAACACATAAAATTTCTGTTTTTATCTTCAGTTTATTTACATATTTCAAATTGTTTCTTTATTTAATTTATATGTTGCTTTGTATATTTGTATATATTTACTTTTTTCTTCCAGTTCATGGACAGACTATTATTGATTTTAAAGCCAGCAAAGTATCAGCCAGACTACACATATCTACGACATGTACCAATCAAGAGAGTGCATCTCTTTACCATTATCCAACTAATTTGTCTTGCTGGGCTTTGGGTTATCAAATCTATAAAAGAGTTATCCATAATCTTCCCCATTTTGGTATGTTTTTTTTTTTTAAACCTTGCTAACTTTTATTGGTAACATTAATATTGTTGTAACTTCCTGGCAAATCCTTACTCAGAGCCACCCACTATGACAAGTAAACATTACTATAATGGGTGCCTGTTTTGAGGAGAAATGCCAGATTGAAAAGGCATGAAAAAAGTATGCTTTGGGGAGATGTGACTAACAGCAAAAGAGCTGAAAGTTGTCAGTGACTCATAGCTGATGGATTGCACAGGATCGATGAGCCAAAACTGCCCAGACCTTGCTCCATCACTTCATGGTTCCCTTGGAAACAGACTAACCATTCTAGTCTGACCAAATGAGTAGGGATTGAGATTGAAGGCAACCTGGTACTCAAAAATGCTGTGCTGAAGTTGGATGGGCCAAAAGATGCAAAAATCATAGTTTTACTACAAACCACAACACAATGCATACATGCCCATTTAACGTCTTTTAACTCTTTCCATATGGTTTGATGCACTGTTCTCCATGCCGATTTTGGCTGTGTATGTCGCCGCATAATGCATCACTCTCAAGCATAATGCATCACTCTCAAGCATAATGCATCACTCTCAAGCATAATGCATCACTCTCAAGCATAATGCATCACTCTCAAGCATAATGCACCACTCTCAAGCATAATGCATCACTCTCAAGCATAATGCACCACTCTCAAGCATAATGCACCACTCTCAAGCATAATGCACCACTCTCAAGCATAATGCACCACTCTCAAGCATAATGCACCACTCTCAAGCATAATGCATCACTCTCAAGCATAATGCACCACTCTCAAGCATAATGCACCACTCTCAAGCATAATGCATCACTCTCAAGCATAATGCATCACTCTCAAGCATAATGCATCACTCTCAAGCATAATGCATCACTCTCAAGCATAATGCATCACTCTCAAGCATAATGCACCACTCTTAAACATAATGCACCTCTCTCAAGCATAATGCACCACTCTCAAGCATAATGCATCACTCTCAAGCATAATGCATCACTCTCAAGCATAATGCATCACTCTCAAGCATAATGCACCACTCTCAAGCATAATGCACCACTCTCAAGCATAATGCATCACTCTCAATTTGATTAGTGTGAATCATCCTCAAACCATATTCTTTTCACATGTCTTGTATCATCTTGATATTGGGGAAATCTAATATCTTGTTCAATTATCTAAAAATTCATATGTTAATATTAGATAAATATAAACATGTAGATTTATTCTTAAAACCATGAAAAATGTTGTTTCTAAAATCTCTTCCATTGTATCGGAAAGCTTCCGTACGGAAAGAGTTAAACTGATCTTCTTCTTCGTCTTTCCTTCATCATTTACCTTTCAGCATCGAGGGGAGATATAATTTGCGGTCTTTTGTTTTTCTGTTCGTTTCTGCTGCTGCTATATTTCCTAGTGCTTCTAATATTCCATCGATCCATCTTTTTCGTGGTCAACCCTTAGATCTGGTATTCTCGCAACATTTATTGAGGGCTCGTTGTGTTGTGTTTTGATAACTCTGCCTTGTCACGTGGCAAAACCATTTTATCTGTTGTTTCTTTTTATCTTCTATGACGGGGGCTATTCTTAGCTTTTTTCTTAGTTCTCCAATACTGATCTTGTCTCTCAGGCTGTTTCCTGTCATTTTTCTAACACATATCATAATTTGTCATTCATGTAAGCTGATCAAAAGGCAGAAGTTTCAGTGAAAACAAAGCACCTCACAGCAAGATAGTGGTCTACTCTTTCCAGTGCCTGGTGATTGAGATATATATTGCCCTCTGGGGTATTGTTATTTTTCATTATTTTTGTTTTATCCCTGTTGATTTCAAGTCCTATTTTTTCCGCCATGGATGATAAGGTATCTGTGATGTTTTGTATCTTGTTGATATTCCCACTTAGGAGCTCTGTATCATCTGCAAAATCTAGATCTTCCAAGTAATTCTTGTCATACAACTTAATGTCATTATTGCCTTTGCAACATTTATTCATTATGTGATCAAAGGTAATTTCAAATAGCAATGTCACTCTTGACATTTAACAATGCTAGTTTGGTTTCACGCCTATTTTGGAAATGCTTCCATGTGATATCTGATATCCATGCTTTTCTATCAGTTTCTTTAAATCCAGCACTTAATTCAGCTGATGTCAATATTGCTGTGTTGTAAATATCCCATAGTTCATCAATATTCATTTCATTTATTGCGCCTAAAGCTTCATTCAGGGGGACTTTCTCGTGTATTGTCACACTCGACAGGAAAAGTAGGGAACAGAACCCGGTCGTGGTTAATGCTGAGGTCAACGGTCTCATCTGCGATAACACCGATGAGAAAGATGCAGTCATCCATACAGACGGATCTGTAAGACGACACCAAAGAAGTGCATGGGCATTTACAGCATGCTCGGCAGACAGAATAGTCTACGAAGACAGTGGTGCGTACGTCATGACCACGAGTAGCATGACGAGAGGCGATGGCAGTGACCAAGGCATTCAAATGGTTAGAGTCACAAGACTACACCCACGCATGTATACTGAGTGATTCGATGAGCATGATAAAAAAAGTGGAGGCAGGCTCTGTACGCATGCAATGGGTAGAATCGTTGCAGAAATACAAAACACGTAAGGTCACCTTTGTCTATGTCCCTGGACATGCAGGAGGACGAGGAAATGAAAGGGCAGACAGGTTGGCTAGCTGCGCTGTCGTTGAGGACGGGCAACCAATGGATCAGGCAGACATCATCAATGCCCTCCGAGATGTGGGAAGAGCACAGGACTTCGACAATCACAGATCCACATCACTTCTTCGGATGATGGAAATGGGAGTTAAGTTGGGCACAGCCAGAAATGAGACACTTAGTGGCCGTGTAAGAAGACTTATCAATCAACATAGAACTGGAGTCGTGAGTCGCTGGACACTGAGGGAATTGCTGAGGAGGGGATCTGAGCACCTATGGACATGTTCGGAGTGCAATGATGATGACCCGCAAATAACTCAATAACCTAAAGCTTCAAGTAGATTGCTGTATTCTAGATTAAATTGTCCTTTGATATCTTTATCTATTTTTAATTAATTCACCCAGCCTTAAATAGGCATTGGATTGTTTTTTTTGGAAAATAAAGATGGCACTGACACAGTGCAGGTTACAATACTCAAAATGTACTGGCAGAGAAAAAATTAACATTAACATCTTCATCATCAAGTACCGAGCTTGCTAGTGTAGATGATCTTGTCTCTCCACAACTTTCGATCTCGGCAGTTATTTATCATTTCTGTTGTCAACCTTCTGCCAAGCCATTCTCTTAAGCTGTCTGGTATCTTTTCTCTTTGCTTCCCTCTATCTCTTTGTCCCTCAATTTTCTCAGTTGTTACTATATATTCCAGTTGTTCTCTTCTCATTTCATGGCCAAAAAATGATGAGTGTTTCTTCCTAATATTGGAAATTAGCTCTCTTTTTGCTTTGGCCTCTTTCAGAACGTTTTCATTCTTAGCTGTCTTCTCAACTTTCTTCTGTAAAACCACATTTCTACAGACTCCAGTGATTTTCTTGTCTGTTGTCCTATTGTCCATGATTCACATCCATATGTTGAAACTAGCTCTACATAACATAAAACAATTTTTTCTTGTTTCTATTGTCAAAAATGAATTGCATAGTATCTTCCTAATTTTTTGGAAAGCTGCTTTTGTCCGAGCCATTCTGCATCTCACTTCTGTTGTACATCTTCTGTCTGAGGTTAACAAAGTTCCCAAATATTTAAATTCATTAACCTGTTTTAATTTGGTTCTACTTGTCTTTATTGTGCACTGAGGTGATGTCTTTTTCTTTGTTGTTACCATTATTTCTGTCATTTTGCTATTAAGGCTGAGTCCTTTATTTTGTTTTCCAGTTTACCCTTCTGCAAGAGCGTTCTCACATTCCAGGTATTTATCTTTAGTCTGTTTTATCTTTATTTTGCTTACACTAGCTTGATGACTATCGGGTATCACCTGTAGCACATGATGTTCCCTACCGAACGAGGGTTTTCCATTGAAATCCCCCTTAACGTTGCTGTCATGAATTTTATTATTGTGGTGATTCATGATTGTACAAAGAAATTATGACGGTGGTTTTCTGTTGCCTTCCATCAGTTTGTTTACGGTTGGCTCCTCTAGCCTTTGACTAAAAAGTCTCACCCACAAGGCAGTGGGGTTGTTTTACTTCAGGGTACCCTCCCTTAGCCTTTTACTCTCCCGAGCTTACCTGCAAGGCAGTAGGGCAGCCACAGGTTTGTACTGTTTACTGCACACAGTAGCAGGTAAAATTACCCGACCTGACACCATATTACATTACGAATAATGAATAAGCATTAACACCATACTCAAAATGTACTGGCAGAGGAAAAAATGAACATTAACACCATACTCAGTCATCATCATCAACAAGTGCTGTCTCCTCTCCGCAACAAAGGTTGGCTACCATGGAGCGCCATTCTGCTGTCTCTTGCTTTGATGGTGCAGGTTGCATACTCAGTAAGGGTCTGTAATTTAAATGTACTGTCGTCTGTTTTAATAGGTGTATATTTTTTGTCAAATTCTCTCAGGTTCTTGGAACGTGTTTTGTGAGGAAAGCCTTAGATTACATATTCACCCAGAGAGAACTGAAGTGGTTGGATGATTTAATGCCTGATGCAACCAAAAAGGCAAAAGAGGATGAGAGAAAGAAGTCAATGGCTGAGATGGGCAATGATGAGGAAGAGGTAAAGGAATTAATAACTTGGATAGAAAACAGATGTTTAGAATGGTTGTGTTTTAATTATGTGATGTATTATTGCAATGAAATGGTAGGTCAGGAGGCAGACATGAAAACCTATGACAGTGTTCACCATCTAGGAAAAGATGAGGACTGCTTTTGCTGTAATTACAAGTAGTTTGACGATTGAGATCATGGCAGTAACTAAATTGATGTCTTGGCTAGAAACATGACCTTTAACTTATGTTGTTGTAGTTAAGGCCCCAGTATCACTGCAAATTAATTAAAATCCATAATTGCTCAACAGCCCGTGCCAGTGGAATCATCTGAATTGTTTTTTTTTTTTTTCGTTAGCCAACTTTGACCTCTGACGAAGTCCCTAGAGACTATCTATCTATCTATCTATTGTCCTTTCGAGCCGAAAACGGCACATAGGGCAGAACCACAATCTCAAAAACAGTAACCTTGCTTGCCAAAGTGGCACACCCTAGAGACTAAGAACTGAATTTTGCGTGTTAATCCATTTTTCCCTGGCAGCCATGTGCACAGGGGTCCCTCATCGCACAGGCAGATAACTCAGACTTCGGAGGTACTCATATTAGTTCCGTCGATGAGTAATTAACGTTTCAAGCTGGGCTTCACTGCTGAGACCAGGGGTTGTTGCCGCAGCGAGAAATTATAAATAAAAATCCCAACCAGTGTAGCCGGGATTTGAATCCACAACCTCTCTGTCTCGAGGCCGGCGGCGTCTTGCCTCGAGACCAACCAGTCCCCCGTCTGAATTAACAGATCATCGCTTTAAAGGATCCAAACAAAGAAAGGCAGCTGCAGTCCCCATCATAGCAGCTACAGCACACGCCAAAAGACATAAGGCCAAGTGGCTGAACTGTCCTTCGTCATACAATATCATCATTCATCATAAGCAATCGGAATATCGAAACACTATCCGGATAAAGTACACAGCTCACGGTGTGCGCAGAGCACTAAACTCAGTAGTTCCAACAGCAAGCTGGACTTGGAATATGAGGAAACTGCAACAAGGAACACTTTTCAAACAGAGCCTCAATGATTCCCTGTTGCCTATTTACCATATTGGACAGAAGTCCAATAGATCATTAACTTATGTGTGTTTTCTGCTGAGCAAACTCGGGAAAATTGTAGGGGCTGAGCTTGAAGGCTGGTTGTTGTCCCTAAAGAGCTCACAACTGACTGGGATCTGTTTCATTTTGATCTCTGAAAACTTGGGCATGAAAAGGGATGATGAGCTGACTGGAACGGCTACTATGAATGTCAGACGTGTAATGGACCAAGCTGACATTCTGAATGCCTTCCGGAAGGCAGGATGAGCTAATGACTCAATAAATGATCATGAATCTACAACCGTGTCCAGGCTGTGCGAACATCTGGTCAAAGTTGAAGATGCCAGAAAGGAGTGCTATGTGGAGAGACACAGAAGAATAACAAATTAACACATAACTGGAGTCATCAGAATCCATACATGGAAGGACATGCTCAGGTGGAGATCTGAGCACTTTTTTGTTTGTGTCTGATATGCAAAGAGAATGATCCATCAACTAAACTAAACTAGGCCAGAGGCAGATGAAATGGCACTCCATGGTAGCCAGCCTTCATTGCCAAGATGGAGCATGATGATGATGCTTGTAATGAATGCACTAGTTAGATATAAACAAATGTGTACCTAGTTAGCAAAGTTAGGGAATGAAAAGAAAGCAAGGAAAAGCACTGGCTCCATCACGTTCACATTTTTTGACTTATTGCTGTGTCATAAGTGTCTCATGATTTATCCATCAATTGTCTTTCTTGGCACCAAATTTTGGTTCACAGGTGTATATAGTTAAACTTTTTGCAGGATTAGTTCTGGAGACTAGACCAGCTGGACACTCCAAGGTGAAGCTACAAGACTTGTATAGTCAATTAATTCTGATGAAACAATTTGGTGCATTATATTTATATATAATAGAATAGATTAATTTTTAAATAGTAAATAAGTAAGTCATTAGATTATCTTCATTGCACATTGAACAACTGCCCATAAGTAATCATATCTTCTCCAAAGCAGATCCAATAGTGTGATATGGTTGAAAAATAAAACTATGCTGGTTCAGTGTTGTGTCAGTAGTTCTCTTGAATTTAGGCAACGTCTCTCTTAACTTGAAGATCTGGCAGTCTTAACAGGATAGCACATTTTAATTGGTAGTCAGGATGAAATAACAAATTTATGGCTCAAAGGGTTAATACTTTAATTAAATTATTGTCTCTATAGTAAGATTAACATATTACTATTATATTGTTTGTGTAATTTTCACAAAATTATGAGAAATAAATATATAATGTATTTAGCAACTAAACCTATAGACAAGACAAACTCAGGGGCTCGGTAGCCTATTTGGGAAAACCACGTGACTGGGTTACAGACGTTCGAACAACCCGTGTTTGATTCCTGCTGGAAGCAGTGTGAATTGTACTCATGGTTGGAAAAAAAAATACACCTGTGGTCGACCCAGCCGCTGGCAGAAATGGGTACCAGGGTAGTACTCTTGGAAGGTGAGGAATGCCACCTCGCATCATGATGCTTGAAGTGACACTATCCAGAAGTCTACAAATACTTCTGGATAGGCAGCCGAGCACATATGGGTAAAAACTCACCTGCTAAGATGCCTATTCAAGGCTTGTACTTTATCTTTACTTTACAAGACAAACTGCAACATTTTGGCCTAGTCCTTTATCAGATAGTTGGCCACAAATGCTCATACAAGCACAAAATTACATAAACACTTAACTTAACAGTGTGATGTTGTCAGTTAATAGATTGAGAGAGTCCAAATGAGGAAAAAATATATATGCAAGAATAAACCCATCCAAGAGAGGAAAAGTCACCAGACCCCTGTGTTTTTCTTGGTCACATATATATGTTTGTTATATATATATATATATATATATATATATATCATATTCATCATAGTTTCTCTTGTCTCTCTCTAGGTTTAGCTGCTTATTACCATTTTTTATTTTTTTTTTGCATGTTTTCTCCAGCTCTGCTCATGACCCTGCATGATATTTTATATATTTGATATTTGTGCTTATCATCTTTAGCAAAATTAATATTTCATTAATTAATATTGATAGGTAAGGTTTCACAATTTATCCATCACTATTAAAATGACTTACCATTAAAGGTGATGCAAAAAATGTGGAGTCATGTATGAATGTGCAAAGATGTTGCTTTCAGATGTCTTTTTCGGTGTCTTTATTTCAGTGGTCTTTTTTTTTTTAACAAAAATAAATTTACAATTTTAAAAAATACAGGATGAAGATTTAATAACAGATAACTTCAGCAAGTTATTGGACTTGAAAATAGCAGCTGGGAAGCATCATAATAGGTAACAGCAGAGCTTTCATTTGTCTCTTGTTTATATTTGTTGTTTTTGTTTTTTAACAGCAGTGTAATTGAAGATCACATCTTTTTTTTTATCATTCTTTATTGAATTGAGCATGAGTTAGGCAACCTGTGGTTACCATGACAGCATCAATGGCCCACAGCTAGTCAAGATCTAATTTCACTTCCCAGAGGAGCTGCCCAGAAACAGACTAGCCAATGAGTTGAGAGTCACCCTAATTCTTGCAGTGAAAAGTCTATTGATCTAGAACACAGCATCTTTAAGGTGGATAATCTCCAACTTCTCAAGAAGATCTACCTTCACAGCAGCATCTTTAAGGTGGATAATCTCCAACTTCTCCCATGGAGCCAACAAAGTCAAGAAAGCCATTGTAACTTTCCATTTCACAAATTTAAGTCCTAGAGTTGACATGTTGCATTGACCCGCAATATCAGTCTCTGTTTGAGAGGGATCAAAGATGTGAGAGAAAATAACTACAGTGTCTTCTTCTTTTCTACTCCCTGTTATAGGTCTTCAACAAACATGTTTGTTCTTTACATCATTCTACACCATCCTCATCTTTTTCTTCTATGTTTCCACTTCTTTTCAATTATTTTTTTCTTTCTCTTTTATCACCTCCCCAGAGGATTCCTATCATGTAACACTCAGCTGACTTCTGCTATGTCTGTCCTATCCAATATCATCATATTTGTCATTTCTCTTTCTCCACTGGTTGTTGTTAGGATCATCATATATGTCTGTCTGTCTATCTATCTATCTATCTATCTATCTATCTATCTATCTATCTATCTATCTATCTATCTATCTATCTATCTATCTATCTATCTATCCATCCATCCATCCATCCATCCATCCATCCATCCATCCATCCATCCATCCATCCATCCATCCATCCATCCATCCATCCATCCATCCATCCATCCATCCATCCATCCATCCATCCATCCATCCATCCATCTATCTAGACAGATATCTATCTATCTATCTATCTATCTATCTATCTATCTATCTATCTATCTATCTATCTATCTATCTATCTATCTATCTATCTATCTATCTATCTATCTATCTAATCTATTGATCGTTCATCATTTCGAGCCGAAGATGGCACATAGGGCAGAACCACAATCTCAAAAACAGAAACCTTGCATTTCAAACTGGCACATATTGCAGAAATCACTGCTTCTAAAATCTAGGGCTCTTTTTCCATAACAATACTTTTTACAATGACAGTTTGTCAAGCCATCGATCAACCCCCTTAGTCACCTCCTACGACATGCCTGGAAGGTCACAGCTAACATAACATCAGCTTATAGAAAAAATTAAAATGTCAGATGTATGCAATGCAGAATACACAAAACACTTGATGACAAGTTTTCTTGTCTTTCATCCTTGCACTAGCTATGACTTCCAGCAGGACCCAGTAGTGACCCCTAGTGATGACATTGGCAAGACAGGCCTTTGGCTGCAGCTGAAAAGTGACTCAAAGAATGCCTTAATTGATGCAGAAAATGGATTCCACAGGTGAGCTGCATTTGAGTGCAATACCATCTCTTTCAACCAATTAAACTATAATGTTTCTGTCCTCTCCCCGCTAAAGTTTCTTAATATTCATGACTTTTATAAGATATTGATGTTCACTGTAAATAATTTGATTGTCCTGCCATCTCTTTCAACCAATTATATTATACATTTAGGTCCTTTCTCTGCTAAAGTTTCATTATATAGGGTGTTTATAAAGTCTCACTACACTTGGTATCTAGGTCAATTTGAAAAAAATGTTTATGACGTCATCACAATATGTGCTCAATGGTAAGTTCACTTGTTGCGACAGTTTTCTTAATGACTTGTCTGGACTTTTAAGGATTCTGTCTTGGATATCTAAACATATTTCATCATTCACAGCAGGCCTACCAGATCGTGGAGCATCTTCCACATTTCCAGTAGCAATAAACTTATTCAACAAATTTCATTGACAGTGGGAGCACATATTGTGATGACGTCATAAACATTTTTTTTTCAAATTGACCTAGATACCAAGTGTAGTGAGACTTTATAAACACCCTGTATTTATGTCTTCATTCAAATATTGATATTCACTGTAAATTATTTGATTTTTACCATCTCTTTTGACCAATTATATTATACATTTAGGTCCGTTCTCTGCTAAAGTTTCATTATATTTATGTCTTCACATTCAAATATTGATATTCACTGTAAATAATTTGATTATTCTACCATCTCTTTTGACCAATTATATTATACATTTAGGTCTTTTCTCTGCTAAAGTTTCATTATATTCATGTCTTCGATCAGATATTGATGTTCAGTGTAAATTATTTACTTATTTTACCATCTCTATCAACTAATTATACTATATATTTGTGTCCTTTCCCTGCTAAAAACTGGGGCCTCAGTAGCCTAGTTGGGAAAATCACTAGACTGGGCTATTAACGTTTTGACAACCTGTGTTTGATTCCTGCTGGTAGCAGTGTGAATTGTACTCATGGTTGGAAAAAAAAATACCCCAGCGGTCGACCCAGCCACTAGCAGAAATGGGTACTAGGGTAGTACTCTAGGAAGGTGAGGAATGCATCATGAGTTTTGATGCTCTTGAAGTGACACTATCCAGAAGTCTCTAAACACTTCTGGGTAGATGGCTGAGCACATATGGATGAAAACTTGTGTGCTAAGACGCTGAATCAAGTCTCATACTTTACCTTTACCCTACTAAATTTTCTTTGTATTAATGACTTCATTTGGATATTGATTTTCACTGTAAATTTGACAAGATAAAATAATAAATATATTATGCTAAAGGGAGAGGAGAACCCAGATTAATAAAACTAGTGTATGTTTCAAACAATTATACATGCAGAATACAAATTTGTCTTTTCTGTTTGCTGTGACATTATATATCTTCTGGAGTCATTCTACATGAGAAGTTTATGAAGGTCTCATTGCAGTCATTATGTATAATGTTCAATTATAGTTTAAATTTAGCATTTCTTTCAAACAACCCCTGACCCTATCAGGTATCATATCTATGTCCATATGCTTTATTTATAAAACACAGGAGGTTGCCATCATGCTCTGGGGAATATTTGAATTATAGTGTTAGTGTCTATCTACAGTGCATCGTATCAGTTCTGTTGTTTACTGTTTTCCATGCCATGATACCAAGCTATCCAATATTTTCTCTCTTTGTCGTTCGCGATCTCTTTTTCCTTTTATTTTGCCAGTTGTAACCAAGTATTCCAACTTTCCTCTTCTCATGATGTGCCCGAAAAATGTTGATTGTTTCTTTCTGATGTTTTTTAGGAGTTCCCTTTTTGTGTTGGCCTCTTTGAGAATTTCCTCATTGGTCTTTTTAGCTGTCCAGGGAACTTTCCACATTTTTCTGAGAAATCCCATTTAAGAGAATAACCTTCTGCCAAGCGATTCTCTTAAGCTGTCTGGTATCTTCTCTTTTTGCTTCCCTCTATCCCTTCGTCCCTCAATTTTCCCAGTTGTCACAATATAATCCAGCTGTTCCCTTCTCATTACATGGCCAAAAAATGATGATTGTTTCTTCCTAACATTGGAAATTAGCTCTCTCTTTGCTTTAGCCTGTTTCAGAATGTTTTCATTACTCTTCTTAACTGTCCAAGGTATTCTCAACATTCTTCTGTAAAACCACATTTCTACAGCCTCCAGTGATTTTTATTCTCAAATACCTCCAATGAATAGTTATTCTCAACACTTCCCATTAATAGTTATTCTCAACACCTCTCATTAATAGTTATTCTCAACACTTCCCATTAATAGTTATTCTCAACACCTCTCATTAATAGTTTTTCTCAAACATTTCATCTCACACCTTGTAAACTTCCTTTCTTGCATTTTCTCATTTATAATGACATAAACCCTACATTACGAAACAGTCGTAAAAATTACAACCTCAAAATACAAATTCTTGACTTTTGGAAGTTTGCTGCATTGATGTTGGATTCAGACACAAACATGCATACCATAAAAAGTACTTCAGTATCGTACAAAAAGGGCTGGTTTTTTTTTTTTTTTTATTTTGCTAATTTTTTAAAGAAATTTTGTTTTCTTATAATGGGGGAAATCTCCTCGGCCATCTGTGAGCACATTGAACAAACTTTTTAACACACGATAGACAGCGAACAACACTTAGAGGGAGCCGAACAGATGATCAGATTGATGGACTGATGGCGGCTGTGTGAATAGACAACGTAATACCTCCCCAAAGCATGATGTGGTCGAATTTCAGGTCATCAACCTAATGTTCATCAACCTTCTGATCGAGAAGGGGATACGAGCAAAGAAATTAGAATCAGACTGGCTAAAGCAGCAATGTCTTTCAGAAGCCTTGAAAAGTTGTGGAAATCAAAACTCATTAGCACAAACACAAAACTTAGGCTATTCAAATCAAATGTACTATCAACCCTTACGTATGCGTATGAAAGCTGGAAAACAACAAGAGATATAGAAACAAAGTTGAACGCATTCGAAAATAAATGTCTAAGGAAAATACTTGGTATAGAATGGAACGAATTCAAAACAAACGAGGAAATTAGAGAAATCGCCAATCAACCACTAATATCTTCAGTAATAAAGAAAAGACGATGGTCATATGTTGGACATGTGATGAGAAGAGATAATAATCGAATAGCAAAGCAAGCCCTCATATGGGAAACAACAGGTAAAAGAAAAAGAGGAAGACCCAGGGAGACACTGAGAAGAACATTGATGAGAGAGGCAAGAGCAGCAGGAATCGGCTCCCTCAATGAGATAGAACTGCTTGCACAGAACAGAGACAGATGGCGAGATTTGATAAAATATCTTTAAAAGAAAACTGCTAGAACAAAAATTCATATAGGAGAAGGTGTATCTTGGTCTACGCCCTATGGGCCGGTTACGGCTCGAAAGGTCAATAGATAGATAGATAGAACCTAATGTAACCCAGGAAGTGATTACAGCATCCGATTCCTGTGTCTCTGCTTTGGTAACACTCAACTGTGTAGCAAACATTCAAAGAAAATCTTATTTTCTGAACTCCAAATGTAACAATTAATGTACTATCAACCCTTACATATGTGAAAGCTGGAAAACAACAAGAGACATAGAAACAAAGTTGAACGCATTCGAAAATAAATGTCTAAGGAAAATACTTGGTATAGCGTGGAACGAATTCAAAACAAACGAGGAAATTAGAGAAATCGCCAATCAACCACTAATAGCTTCAGTAATAAAGAAAAGACAATGGTCATATGTTGGACATGTGATGAGAAGAGATAATAACCGAATAACAAAGCAAACCCTCATGTGGGAAACAACAGGTAAGAGGAAAAGAGGAAGACCCATAGAGACACTGAGAAGAACATTGATGAGAGAGGCAAGAGCAGCAGGAATCGGCTCCCTCAATGAGATAGAGCTGCTTGCACAGAACAGAGACAAATGGCGAGATTTGATAAAATATCTTTAAAAGAATTGAAAACTGTTAGAATAAAAATTTAGATAAGAAAAGGAGTATCTTGGTCTACGCCCTATTGGCCGGCTACAGCTCGAAAGGTCAATAGATAGATAGATAGAAATGAAATGTAACAATTAACAGTTATTTTCAAACACGTCATCTCACAACTTGTAATCTTCCTTTCTTGCACCTTAGATAAGGATCAAGTTTGGCATTGATAACAGATGGATGTCAAGTATACAGTATACACTATTAATTGTTTATTTCAAATACAAACTAACAACTGGATAAAAATGGTAGACAGACAACATACTTATGTAAAAAAAAAAGTAAAGTACCCCCATCATGCCAAGTGGCGTATAGGGAATATGGTGTTAGTGACCATAAATTTTACAGATCTTCGGCACATGATTTTTGGGGTAATGTGGTCGGTATTATGCCCGTGCCGCTTCACTTTCCAAGAAAAAAATCCGGTACCCATTAAAGGCTGGGTGAACCCGGAAGCCGTCGGTTGGGATCGAACCCTACCTCTTGTCCTTTGTAGTCCAGTTCACTAACCACTGAGCTATTGCGGCTCACATACTTATGTATTCATTCTTTATTATCTTCATCTAACCATTAACGAATCTTAAACTTTCATATCTCTTGCCCACAGCCACAAGAAGGCACTCAATGACAAGCCAAATGGTCGCAATGTGAATTCAGACAATGAACATACAGAATCAAGTGCCTTAAATGGAGAGAAAAAGAAAATGACCTTCTTCATGGGAGAGGAAGAAGCCTAGATAACTAGAAGTTGTTTTTGTTATTTGCCTTTTTTTTTAACAATTGTGATTTTTGTAATGGTGATCATTTATTATCCTGTATTAATGAGATAACAAATAATTATATCATGTCATTATTATCATGATTTTTTAAAGGATTTCTTTTGGTAGATGATGACTGTACACTTGTATGTTTAAAATGTATTAACATGTTAAAATTGTGAAATTTATCATTATTTGGGCTTGTAAAAAAATTATCGCATCCAGAGATTAGGATTTGATGGTCTGGAGTGGTAAAGCTGAAATATAAAGTGGTTATAAGTGGAGTCGAAGATGATAGAAATGCACAAATAATTAAGTGGAGTTGAAGATGAAAGAAATGCACAATTCTTACAAATTAATTCTATCTGTTCTCCACCCTCCATTATCCTTCCTCATTCATTCTTTCATGAAAATATAAGAACAATCCAATTCCTATTTTTTTGTTGGTAGTGTAAGAACTTGTTCACAGCTCCTTGTTTTAACCCCAGATTATGATTCCGTTGTAAAAATTACCCCACCCCATACCTTTATAATTGCTATTACTATTTTCTGTGACCCCTGAGTGTTGGATTTGTTTCCTTTGATGATGGATTTTTTTTTTTTCAAACAAACCATATTCTGTATAAAAGTGACTACGGTAATCGTAAGAACACAGGTGTGCCATTTTTATCAATTTCACCAAATTTCAAGAAATTTTTTTTTTTTTTCATTATAACAGGGGAAATCTTCTTGGCTGTCAGTGAGACATCAAAGAAACCTTTGTGACAAGGGATAGACAGAGAACAATGCTTTGAGGGAGTCAAACATACGGGCTGATCTAATATCCGATGGCCGCTATATGAATAGACAAAACATAACTTCTTCAGTGGGGTGTGTGCATTGTGTCTAAAAATCATCCATAAGCTAAGAAATGATGACAGCATCCAATCCCCATGTGTTGTCTTGGGTAAACACACAGCTGTGTAGCAAAAGTTCAAAGTAAATACTATTTGTTAAAACTCAACTGTAACATTTACGGCAGTAATTTTTACTATTGTATCATGAAAACGTGAACCTTACAGATACAAATCGTAATCTAGGATTGATCTAAAAGTGGCATTTTTTAGCTACAATCTTCTAAATGTTGCATCATTTTGTTGGTGTAGATGTATGGACATGGAACATTCTACTTATTCTTAAAATTAATATTTTTTAGAAGTGGTTACAATTTGAGACACCACACACAAGATTTACATTGTTTAGTTAAAGTAGATATTATAATGTTCACTGGAGGCTCTAGAAAAGTGGTTTTGCAGATGAATGTTGAGAATACCATGGACAGCTAAGAGCAATGAAGATGTTTTGAAAGAGGCCAAAGCAAAAAAAAGACGCTAATATCCAATATTAGGAAGAAATAATCATCATTTTTTGGCCATGTAATGAGAAGAGAACAACTGGAATATATTATAATAACTGGGAAAATTGAGGGATGAAGAGATAGAGGGAAGCAAAGAGAAAAGATACCAGACAGCTTAAGAGAATAACTTGGCAGAAGGTCAACAACAGAAATTATAAATAACTGTCAAGATCGAAAGTCGTGGAGAGACATGATCATCAATGCCAGTAGGTATGGTACTTGATCATGATGATGATGATGAAATAATTATGTATCAATGATATTTTAGTAGAGCAATGCTTGTAACAAAAAGATCAAAGATATGCAATTTTGAGAGTGTTTCAGGGGTGCTGTATTTAATTTTTTACCACAGAAGTGTTTAAAATTGTAAGATATAACTTCTTCTAATCAACTTCAGTGTTTTTTAGAAGAAGGCTATATATTCTATATTTCTGGAAAGACACAAATGAGCAAATGAACTAAAGTATCATTGACAAAGAACTGTGTGTGTAGTATGGAGCAGTAAGAGTTGGAGTCAGTCAAGTTTGACAGTCAGACCTGCCGCAAAGGGAAAAGTATGTGAACAAGTAGATAGAAAATAAAGACATACTCTGATATTAAAAAGTCATCCATTCCAAAAGAATAGAGCAGAAACTAGTCAATGATAAATAACATACACTTGACCAACTAGGACAAACTGATACCAACAGGTTTAGAGTGTGTCATAACAGACTGAACAAACACATGCATAAACTTCAACAGTCAAATACACAACAGCTATGCATGCAGCTAGCTATGGGTTAAAAGATCAAACTGTGGAATATATACCATAGGATTACCCAATACTTGACCAACTTTCCTTTGGTGTAGTTGCCAAGATGGCCACTTAGTTGAATCAGGTTCAGGACTAGTGGAAATTTTTGTTGCAATGTGGTTTCAAGTGATTCTTTCTGATTTGGATTTCATTTGTGGAGACAGCAATAATCCAGTCGCATTCACCTAACCACAAAATCAACATGGTTTTGGTGCTGTTGTTCTGAGATAGTGCTGCAGGTGACTTGCTGTTAGGTGTAGTGGAACATTTCCAGGTCTTGGTTTTGCCCAGGGATGGGATGTGTGATCTGTATTCAACTGCAAATTTGCTATCAGTTTAATGTGGTATGTTCAATAGAAAATATCTATGAACATAAAAATGTACAGTTTTACAGAACGCAACATGTTCAAATAAAACAGTATGGACTATTGGGATGAACACCTTGTTGGTTGCTGGAATAGGGGGCTGAACAGATATGGGAGTGCCCCACCTGCATTGAAGCTATTCTGTTCTAAAGTCTGAGCAGCTAATAAGAGTGCATGGATTCAAAGACTTAACACTGCCATGAAAGCTGCATGTAATAAATAAAACAGTAAATAAACATAATAAATTACTAAATATATTTAGTCTTTGTTATTTTTTTCTTTTTCTGCAACTTTTTTTTAGACTTAAGTAACATAGAAAAGGACAAAAACATCCAATGATTTTAAATTAAATTTTTCTATGAAAAATGAAAAAAAAAAAAATCACATTTTTTTCATTTACTGATTTCTAAATAAATAGAAACACATAATGTTTACATATTCAAATTCCTCATCCATTTTTCTTCAACAAATGTATATAAATTAAGCAGGTAGGTCAAGAGATACGTCTTTCTAAAGAATACATGTTATTTGCCCTATTTTTGGGCGGTACTAAGGCTCCTTTATTGTGGCTGAGAGTTCATCAAAATATGTTGTTGTCATCACTATAGGTGTCGTTGCATGGCACATATGTTTGAATATAAGTGGTATTTCCTCCTTTTTCTTGCCAAGAATATATAGAACAACAACAACTTAAATGGTTTGGCCACCTGGTCAGAATTAATCCGCACCAATCACCATTAACGGTTGGCTTACCACGGCAACAGCCGGGGTTCGTAATCCTGGCGAGGACACCTGGGTTTTACTAATTCCCTAAAAATTAGTAGGAGCCGCGATAGCTCAGTGGTTAGTGAACTGGACTACTACGGACAAGGGGTAGGGTTCGATCCCAACCGACGGCTCCGGGTTCACCCAGCCTTAAATGGGTACCGGATTTTTTCTGGGAAAGTAAAAGCAGCACGGGCGTAATACCGACCACATTACCCCAAAAATCATGTGTTGAAGGTCTGTAAAATATAGGGTCACTAACACCATATTTCCCTATACGCCACTTGGCGTGACGGGGGGTACTTTACTTTTTTTTAATCACCATTAAGGGCATTCTTCTCAAAAATGCATTCAAAAATACCAAGAGGAAGACCCAGAAGAAGATGGATAGATGCAGTGACAGAGACATGTAACAACAATGGAAAATCACTAATCCAGACAGTTCAAGCAGCTCAAGAACGACAAACGATATAAACCACGACACCTTTTAGCTATCAGTGAAAAGAGAAAAGAAGAAAGAAGACTAAGGCTCCTGGGTTCACCCAGCCTCTAAAATTGGGTACCAGAGATTATTCTGGGAAGTAAAGGCGGCCTGGCGTGATACCGACCACATCACCCAAAAATGTGCAGTGGTTATAGAAAAATATGGTCACTAACACCATATTCCCCATATGCCTAGCAAGGCATGAAGGGAACCTTTACTTTTACTTTTTACTAGGTGGCACTGTTATAAAGTTCATATAGGAGAAGGTGTATCTTGGTCTACGCCCTATGGGCCGGTTACGGCTCGAAAGGTCAATAGATAGATAGACTGTTATAAAGTCTGTTAGTGGAGAGGTTAATCCACCTCCACTTTCTGCTAATAATCTGTTGCTCAGTTTGCATTTGTTGTGATAATTCTCCAAGATATTTTCATTTATGATCTCCTCATACCATCTGATGTTCAGAATTTTTCTCAATAGTTGTCTACAGCATTTGAATCAGCCTAATTTTTGGTTATATATAAGGACAAATAATAATTCTGCCAATAATATTTGGTTAGATATAAGGACAAATAATAATTCTGCCAATAATTTTTGGTTATATATAAGGACAAATAATAATTCTGCCAATAATTTTTGGTTATATATATATAAGGACAAATAATAATTCTGCCAATAATATTTGGTTATATATAAGGACAAATAAAGACAAATAATAGGAATCCTACTCTGATTGAGTCTTGATCGCAGAGAGAGAGAGAGAGAATCAGCCTAATGAGGATTTTACTTTCATTTATCAATTATGTCTTAAAGTAATATCACATGATGAGCACTAGAAAACTTATCTGACTCTGGTCCCTTACTCATAGGAAAGAACCCAGTATGTTATCATGAATATTGCAACATTTAGATTGTAGCAGTATTTGTCCTTTGAGTATGTTACACTCGATTATGATGCTATCTTAGCCGACGTGTTTACGATTTAAAAAAAAAAAGTAAAGTACCCCCATCACGTTTCGTGGCGTATAGGGAATATGGTGTTAGGGACCATAAATTTTACAGACCTTCGGCACATGATTTTTGGGGTAATGTGGCCGGTATTACGCTCGTGCCGCTTTACTTTCCCAGAAAAAAATCCGGTACCCATTAAAGGCTGGGTGAACCCGGAAGCCGTTGATTGGGATCGAACCCTACCTCTTGTCCTTTGTAGTCCAGTTCACTAACCACTGAGCTATCGCGGCTCGTGTTTACAATACCGTATTAAAAATTACTATATCTCTTAAATGTAACATTAGGTGCTCTAATAATAGTATTTTCTCTGAACTTTTGACACACAGCCGTGTATTCACACAAGGCTAGATACAGGAACTCAGATTTCCTGGCTCAGGTTGACTTATGACCTAAATTTGATCCCATGGACCAGAGGTGTTACAATGTCTGTTGGTACATTCCCCTTAAGTCTGTCAGTGTGTTCAGCTACCACAAATTTCTTGAAAATTGGCAATTTATTTTCGCATTATACAAGATTGTATCTCACGAAATGGGGAAAAACATCCTGCATCAATTGAAACAAATCTAACACTCAGAGGTCACTGGAAGTAGTAGTTAGGGAGGTACACAGAGGGGGAATTAATGACCACAGCAAAATTTCAAATTTTGAAGAATTTGTGTTTTGATGCAGTAATATTTTTACTATGGTATCATAATATATGATTAAGAAAAGAAATAATATATATGTTTTTGCAGAAAACATTTTGAAGTGGTTACGTAAGTCAGGGCTCTGTTTGACTTTTTTTGTTCTTATAAATAGAACCATTGTACTCAGACAGTATCTGTTAACACTTTAGTCTGTTGACTGCTCACACGGCTAGGTCTTAACAGTAAAAAAAAATGTCAGTACTATAGCACCGATGATTGTCCTATCATATCATAGTCATATGTACATTTATGATGTTTTGTGAAGCTGAATATCTAATTGTTCTGTACGTCTGGTATTATTCATTATCATGTTTATTATTTTGATATACATATTTTTAAATAGCTGATAACTAGTAATATATGTTAAACAATTACTTGTATAGTTTTTTTAGATTTCATACCAGTTTCTCGTCTTCTTCTTAGTGCCTTGCCAAATAATATTGTTTCCAACATTCTGTCTGCAGTTTTAATAATGAACTTTGTTATTTAAATTCTTACAGGTAATGATATGTTCATTGGTTTAGTCGTTCCTTTAACTCTTTCTCTCACAAATGATTGTGTGTAGTCACAACAATAAACAGGGAAAATGAGAAAACAGATCAAATTTGCAAAAGTCAGAAATAGTAAATATTTAACTCTTTCTCTCACAAATGATTGTGTGTAGTCACAACAATAAACAGGGAAAATGAGTAAACAGATCAAATTTGCAAAAGTCAGAAATAGTAAATATTTAACTCTTTCTCTCACAAATGATTGTGTGTAGTCACAACAATAAACAGGGAAAATGAGAAAGCAGATCAAATTTACAAAAGTCAGAAATAGTAAATACCAATTGGAAGATAAAGTAAGGTATAAATAAAAGTATAATTAAAGATGTGAAAATTATCATATATTGAATGAGATTCATAGAGACCATGAATAGCATTGTCAACCTAATAAACTATAGGAAACCAATTGCAGAAGAACTAGGATCTGATGTAGCAGGAACATTATTTCTATTATCAAAAAGACATTAAGTTATCAAGCTCACATTGTCATAATAATATGTATCACATGTCCAGTATATATTTGTCATTATGCTCAAACAAGCTGGTATCTGTTTGTGCAGGACACACATCTACTCCAGAACTGTCAGCTTCATGAGACAAGCTAAGTCATCAACTATCCCAACACAAACCTGATTGAGGAAAGGTGGCTTCAGACCACGAACTTTTTAAGTATAGTTCTTCTTCTTCTTCTTCTTTTCTCTTTCACTTGTACCTAAAAGGTGTCGTGGTTTATATCATTTGTCGTTCTTGTGCTGCTCGAACTGTCTGAATTAGTGATTTTCCTTTGTTGTTACATGTCTCTGTCACTGCATCTATCCATCTTCTTCTGGGTCTTCCTCTTGGTCTTTTTCCATGCATTCTCGAGAAGAACGCCCTTGATGGTGATTGGTGAGGATTCATTCTGACCAGGTGGCCAAACCATTTAAGTTGTAAGTATAGTTAATGTGGTTATATTGAGTTATTTCCGGGTCATCATCATTGCACTCCGAACAAGTCCATAGATGCTCAGATCCCCTCCTCAGCAAGTCCCGCAGTGTCCAGCGACTGACGACTCCAGTTCTGTGTTGGTTAATTAATCTTCTTATATGCCCACTAAGTTTCTCATTTCTGGCTTTGCCAATCTTAACTACCATCTCTTAAGGATGAGGAGGATGAATTTCACTTTAACTTTGTCCGATATTAACCAAAAAATAAATCTATTTAGTAGACAATTTAACACACCACTGTGCTCAAAACTTCCCTTTCATGATAGTTTGGTGTCTGAACTTAAAACATAACAGTACCTTCTTCAGCTGTTTTTAGGGTCCTCCAATGTGCTTATATATGAGAGCCATTAACTAAAATGAAGAAGCAGACTCAGTATTCTCATCCCTTCTGACCTCAACTTCATCATCAACCTATCAGCACCTTGTTGAGTTTAGGACTTAAACAAACCTTTTGATTAAATATATTCTTTGTCCTTATATAAAGTTTCAATTTATATCCACTCCCTGTCTTATATTTCTCCTCAAATCATTCTTCAACACCCTTGTCCCAAATCTTTCTATTTAAGAAAAGGACAAATAACTAATCAAGACAAGTTTTTTTTCTTAGATATTTTTTGTATTCAAATTGGCTACTCTATGTTTTCATTAACTGAGCCATTTATTACTTCTCTGTCAAATCAGATTTCATTGGCTTCCGGTGATCATCTTGTCAGTGTTTTTAATGAAACCTTTTCATGTGTAGAGATGATTACAAATAACGATCATCGCCATTAACCTTCCAGTGCCTCGGCTGTCACATAGGGCTCAAAGTTTACCTCACAGCAAGTTCCTGTTGGGGCAATCTTCTCAATCTTAAAAAGGGGAGTTTATGCCTGTTGTTTATGAAAATAATGATAGCTGGAAACAAAACAAAATAAATCTCTAAACAGCATTCAAGATTCTACATGATCACAATAAATCTTTTTGCAAGCACCAATGGCAGTATTTCCCAGAATTCAGTATTTCAGTGAATATTATTTTTCAAGTATTTGCTTACTCTTTGCAATTAAAACTATAATTAAATCTTTATTCTGTGAACTCCTTATTTAGTGGTTAAGTTAACAAATAAAGTGTTAATGATATCCTCTCTGCACTAAAATCTCATTTAATGGTACAAGTTAACAAATGAAGCATTAATGAATATTCTATTTGAGGTTTTTATTATAGACAGATTTAACTGTTAAAATGATGTTCTTTCCATATTCTCTGATCTCATTCTGTTTCCTCATTCTGTGAAAAACATATAACCACAAGACAGTAATTAATTGCTTTTTAGCTATTGACTTTACCCATGAAATATTTTTACAGACACATAATGTACATGTTCTTCCTTTTACCCAATGTATTTTATTTAACCTTTTATTTTTGTTAATTTGTACATAATAATGATAATGATATTAAATACTGCAGTAATCAGAGAAATAATTTTATATTCATATTAATGATTACTAGATATTATGTTGATGTTCACTTTATCATAACAGTAATTGTTTTCTTTTCTTTCACATTATAAAGTACACAAACACACAGAACTTATTTTTCTTTATATGCATTCTCCTTATGATGACAACACTACATTGTCCATCTTGAAACCAAAAATGTACGTTGGAGTAGATGCATAGTGTCATTAGTTTATGGCAAGCCGTGATATATGTGCTTTTTAATCCCACACATCCATCTTGAGTATGGTATTTGAGGTATATCTTCCCACTTTGATCCCCACATGCTTGGCCAGACTAGTTAGTCTCATTTGAGAGAGAGCACTAGCTGATGGAGTAGGTTCTGGATCAGCTTTATTGTTAGCCAACCCAGATGCATGTAGTCAGTTATGATTCACCTTCAGCCCAAGTGCTGATGGGTGTCTGAGCCCCAGAACATATATTTTCACTTTTTAGCAAATGTTTTTTTTTTTTTCTATTTATGATTACAATTGAGGCAAGGGGATTAAACTCATTCTTTCTATTCTATTCATGGAATCAGTCTCATTACAGTTCTCTTACCCATTTCACAGTCGTCCAAACATTTTTTTAAATATACAG
This sequence comes from Megaustenia siamemsis, assembly GCA_032433765.1. Lineage (NCBI taxonomy): Eukaryota > Metazoa > Mollusca > Gastropoda > Stylommatophora > Ariophantidae > Megaustenia > Megaustenia siamemsis. Next base: position 20,339,536 of record JAVIAB010000145.1, read on the forward strand.
AGACTGAGATTGATTATTCCTGTTAGGTGTTGATTGTTGATCTGCTCTTCCCCACTAAGAACTTCAGATCAACAAGACCACCTTTAGTTTCCTCAGTCTCTCAATACATACATTATTGTTTCACCCATTCTCTTCCTCTTCTATTAAGGAATGAAGAACAAACTTTGCAATGTCCTCTTTGTCCAGAATAAGGCCACATGCAGTGCCAGAGCTGTCAGCGAACTTATTGGTTATTTCATTGCCGTGTACACCAGCGTGCCCTGGACAGCACACCCAGTTTAATGTCTTACTTTAAAGCTATCCAAGAGCTGCATCCACTCTTGCCACAGAGGAGTGTCTCTTTCAGCCACCTTCAAATATAAAAAAAAAAAGTAAAGTAAAGAGCCCCTGTCACGCCAAGTGGTATATAGGAAATATGGTGTTAGTGACAATAAATTTTACAGACCTTCGGCACATGATTTTTTGGGGTAATGTGGTCGGTATAAAACCCGTGCCGCTTTACTTTTCCAGAAAAAATCTGGTACCCATTTAAGGCTGGGTGAACCCAGAAGCCATCGGTCAGGATCGAACCCGACTTCTTGTCCTTTGTAGTCCAGTTCACTAACCACTGAGCTATTGCGGCTCCCTTCAAATGTAAGCACTACTGTTATTTTTGCTCCATAACTGAGACAATCACTTAAGTTCGCATATATTAATCAATCTTTAAGTGAACTGAATCAAAATAGGTAGAAATGCAATTGTTTTTGGTTGATAGCTCATCCTGCCTCCTCCATACTGAGGTGTAGAGATATCTCAGAAAGAAAGAACATACAACTGTCATCCTGTCATATCATTTTTCTTCTGCCCTTAAACCAATCCAACTTTTAATCTTTCAGGGACTATCTAGTATTATCTTTCTGTCTTTCTTTGTTTCTTGTCTTTTACTTTTTGGGGTCCTTCTGGGCTATATAGTTTCCCTCATCATTCTGACCCCATTATTCCATAAATGATGTGCAGAAGGTCTATAAAAATATGTGCGCTGACACCATATTCCTTATATGCCACATGGAATGATGGTGCCATTTACTTTTGCTTTATTACTTATCTCCAACTACTCTTTCAAGTTATGTCGGCTATCAAATTGTTATTTCATTGTTCAAACATTTATAATGAAAGCATTTTTTTGTGTTCATATTTGCTATGTTTGTGTAATAATTCTATGCAGGTAATCTTTTGTGGTATTTGTAGTTAATGAGAAATAAATGAACAAATAATCTACAGAGGAAACACTTCTGTTGGAGCTTACATGAAATGTAATATATTATCAATATAGATTTGTAAAATAAAATATATTTGTATTAAGTTGAAGATGTTTATAGATGTTCATATTATCTGTCATTTGAACATTTGTTCATTCTATGAAGGTTTTGTTTATGTACATACAAAGTAGCCTTTTTATATCACAAAAAGTCTGGTCTATAACTAACACGTACAAATAGAAGCTTAATACAACATGTTGTTATACTTCAGAATATTCTTATTGCCTGTTAATATTTTTGCCACCAAAAATCCATATTACTTCAAATTGCATGTTCATACTTAAAAAATCTGCACAGAATAGAACTTTTCTGTACTAATGATGTAAAAGATCTTCCATTTTTATAATGTGGTTTTTATCAATACATTTTATATTGCACTTTCTAATGGCAAAATAAGAACATTGTTTTGAATGTAATCATCAAGTCAGCTTGTGCTTGGTAAAATGATAGAATATACAGCTTTATAATATTAAAACAATATCCAGTGACATGTTTTAATATTGTCAAGTAGTGAAGTATTAAGTTTCACTTGACCAGGTTACAATATTTGGAGGTGAAGTAGGACCAGTCATCATCCTTGCTGTTATTTACCTTTCTCAACTCGTTGAGTCATGTACTCATTTTTTTCTTTCAGCTGGGCTTGACTGGACATTGTCTTGTGATAATCAAAACCTTGTTTGCTTTCTGTGCACTCTGTTTTGACCCAACACTTGCAATTTTAGCTTGGCATATTTTGTATACTGGTTCTGACTTCCTTCTTTAATCCCTACATGCTTGCACTGACTTGTTCTATCACTCAATATTGACCAGTTCTGGTGCACACTGTGCATGAAGCATACAGTCGACTATGAGTAACTGACCACTTTCGTTCCTTGTATTGTTTAACACATTCGCTACCAAGGGGTTTAACATGCAGTGGCTATGCCATTTTTTACTATTTTTTTAAAATTTGAAATAACTGAGAAAATCAGTGAAAATTGATCTGAAACACTTATTTTGTTGGGACAATTTTTTTATGAAGTCGGAAAAGCACTTAAATAAGAGAACTAAAAGATTTTAGCGGAAATAATTGCAGTCAATTGCAATGTCAATCAATAAACAGTTGCAAAACACGACTTTTGGGCTTCACACGGCAGCCTCTGGAGCCTTATTTTGTGACTCATGGTAGGGAATGTGTTAATGTCTTGGCCCCATCAGGGTTCAGCTCCAATCTGACACATTCCAGTTGACCCAGCACACAAAAAATTGAGTCTTGACTCACAAACCTGAAAGAAGTATGAAAGGCACTGGTCCCAAATGCTGTAGAGCTCATGTACTATAGTAGCATTTAATACTTTGCTCCCTTATGATACTGTTATTTTTATATATTTTGGTGAGGGGAAGGGGGGTGTATTCTTATCAGCAATGAAATATTTTAGATTAACCAGGTGCTGGTCAAAAGTTGAGAGCTAAAATACTGCAAATTTTGATTTGCAAAATATTAATCTTAGAGAAGATAGTTTATTATTAGATTTTTAAAAAAAATAACTTACAGGCTCAGATAATTTATTATCAGATTGTTAATGAATAACTTACAGGCTAGAATAATTTGTGATTAGAATGTTATGAAGTAACTGACAAGCTTAATTAGTTTATACATATTTAGGTTATCATGGAATAACTTACAGGCTCTTTACTATTCAGTGCTGACCAGTTGATCTTATCGAGAATGATATGGACAATCTGATGTCTGGATAAATATACTTGTCATTCATTTCTTACTCTTACAAAATTGTGATTGTTGAAGCTCCATCATTTTTGATGGACTGATGTTGGCGTTGATGTATTTAATTCCTGAAACAACACACATGTTTGAAATAATAAGTTTATTCCACATAATAAAACTATCAAATTATTCACATATATTCATATTTTACTATACTCACCAAGGCTATCATATTTTGCTATGTACTTATGTATGCATTCACTAAATTACGTTACTTAGTTCTAAAAAAAATACCACTAGACCTTATTAACTGCCTTTCAACACAACCTGGTATTTTTATAAGCAAGAGGCTTCAGTGCTACAACGGTCCCCTTCTTGTTACGCCTTCCACATTTCTGAGATTTTCAACTGGCTCATGTAACCTCTGACATATTATTTTTATTAGAAGGAGGTGTCCTACAGACATTCTGATTGATATGTACAGCCATTTGTTTTTTTAAGATTACAACAAAGTTTGAAGGCGTATTCTTGTATGTTTTATAAATTTATTACATACAAAGTTTGAAGGCGTATTCTTGTATGTTTTATAAATTTATTACAACAAAGTTTGAAGGCGTATTCTTGTATGTTTTATAAATGTATGACATACAAAGTCACACAGAAACTGGTAAATTTTGTGGATAAAGGTGCTCATTTTATGCCTTTCTAAAAAAAAATAGGAAGATTAAAACTGCATTTATTATCTAGTTTTTTAGTGTCAGCAAGACGTTTCTAAAGAAATGTTCTATAGATAATTTAGTTTTGTGAAATGTCTTCTGCTACTTTTTTAAACTGGCTAAAATTGTGTTTAAATAGGAAATAGCAGTCCAGATTTGTGGGGTGTTTGTGTGGAGAAGAGGTGCATTAGAACACTTGGTAACAGCAGGAAAGGTAGAAGGGTGGAGAGATAGTGATAGATGAAGAGGAAAAAAAATGTTTGATGGCACGGCACAGGATCAACGGTGGAACTGTTACAGCTCACAAGGTCGAGGGTCATGGAGAAACATGGGAACAGCCTGGATAATGAATGAATGAATTATTGTGTGAGAAATCAGTGGTAGAGCAGGGGTTATTGAACTGGTTTACTGGGGACAGTAGGATGGTTTCTTTCCACTAATTGACCAGCTTCTAGTTTCACTCAATCTTAAAAAAAGGAGATGAGACCAGGAAACACAAATGCATCTTGTTCATTCTGCAGTTAGATCTGTCTATCTCAATATTAGCATATTCAGTCACAAGTAACAACAGATAAAAATGGTTTGGCTCGTGACAAGGCAGAAAGATCAAAACACAACACAAAGAGCCTTCAATAAATGTTGTGAGAACACCAGACCCAAACGTCGACCACGAAAAAGATGGATCGATGGAATACTGGAAACACTAGAAAACATAACAGCAGCAGAGGCAAACAGAAGAGCAAAAGACCGTAAATTATATCTCCCCTCAACGTTGAAAGGAAAATGAGGAAGGAAAGAAGAAAACGTCACAAGTAAAGCTGTTCAGTAAAACAGCATCCACCATAAGACACTAATATATTACTAAACTACTGGCACATCAAGATAATTGCTACCAACCATCTGTCAAGATGCAAATGGCCATATAAATGTGTACCTAAAATAATGTTTTTTCTGGGACAGCAAGATGGCTTGTCATAGTGCTGACCATACTGCCTAAAAATGTGTGATGGTAAAATTAACATCATATTCCCTATAAGCCAAGCTTGAGGTACGACAAGATGTTTTCTCTTATCACTGTATGGAGAATCAATAGTTGATTGGATAAAAGCCTGATGTTCTCCAAATAAGACGGTTCGATCCATATCTAGCTTTTTTCTATAAGGAGTTAAAAAAAAGAAACTCATTACTCATTCATCATGTGGTTACTGAAGCATGCTGCCTTTATTCTCTAGCTCCTACAAATACCCCATTGGCAGACCACAGAAGATGTCTTAAAAGATATTTTTTTTTCTATGCGATTGGTCAATGAGATTATGACATGTACAAGAATTTGAATTCTGAAAGAGATGTGCTGTGTCATCCCTCATGTGTTGTCATAGACACATACACATGTTATTGTTTTCTGAGAGAGATGTGCCGTGTCTTCCCTCATATTTTGTCATAGACACATACACATGTTATTGTTTTCTGAGAGAGATGTGCTTTGTCTTCCTCATGTGTTGTCATAGACACATACACATGTTATTGTTTTCTGAGAGAGATGTGCTTTGTCTTCCCTCATGTGTTGTCATAGACACATACACATGTTATTGTTTTCTGAGAGAGATGTGCAGTGTCTTCCCTCATGTGTTGTCATAGACACATAGACATGTTATTGTTTTCTGAGAGAGATGTGCCGTGTCTTCCCTCATGTGTTGTCATAGACACATAGACATGTTATTGTTTTCTGAGAGAGATGTGCTTTGTCTTCCCTCATGTGTTGCCATAGACACATACACATGTTATTGTTTTCTGAGAGAGATGTGCTTTGTCTTCCCTCATGTGTTTTCATAGACACATAGACATGTTATTGTTTTCTGAGAGAGATGTGCTTTGTCTTCCCTCATGTGTTGTCATAGACACATACACATGTTATTGTTTTCTGAGAGAGATGTGCTTTGTCTTCCCTCATCTGTTGTAATAGACACATGCATTATATTTCAGGATCTCACAACCAGTACAAAATGTCCTTATAGCAATGACCCGCACACTTGTAATGTTGTTTACCCTAGATGCTGTTAAAGTATTGATGTAAATAATGAATAAACAGCAATTATTTCTATAAACTCTCAAAACATCATTACTGTATTCTGGGCTTCTAATTATTTGTGTTTTTATCCAAGAGGGCTAGTTTTGACCATAATCATCCCCAAAACCAACAATGTGACAACTGTATACATTAAATTATCAATTTTAAAACTATTTTTATATGGCCTGTTGGATAGAACTGTCCAGATACCAATAGGAAAGGAGACCAAGAAAAGGGAAATGGGGATGGATTGAGCACACATTGCAAAGACCATCAAGCAATATTGTAAGATAATGAGCTGGAACTCACAAGGAACTAAGAAAGTTCAAAGGCTCGAACAGACCTGGAGAGGAACTGTCAAGATAGAAGCAAAGGCTGTAGGATGGGTGTGGGCTCAGTTGGAGAAGATAGCACAGACCCCTGGTTCTGTTGAAAGACCGTGGTTGTAGCCCATTACTCTATGAGGAGCTGGAAAACATAAATAAAGTAGGACCTATGTGGCCTGATTAAAAATTATAACCATTTGAAGTCAAATTTTGTAAATCCAAACATTTGTGTGCATTTATTTCCAAATTCTACTTACATTCTGGTTCCACATATATTTTTATCCAATCCAGCATTTTAATCTGACACTAGATTTGTACAATTTGTCTGTTTTTGTTTAACTTCATAGTATATTTATGAAATCAAACCCAGGGTTTTTTTGTGATTGATTCCTCAATACTTTTACCACAGTTTGTAGTATTTGGTCCCATATATATTTTTACACTTAACCCCATATGTAGATTGTGTCACATTCCTAAATTCAACAAAACAATATGTTATTGAATAACCAGGCCACTCCTCCAAAATATTTGTTTTCTTTAATATTTGTTTTCTTTGAACCCAAGAAGATGTTCATTGACAAACATTTATGTTATTGTAAGGTTTTGACTACAATGTTAGTCAATGCCCAAAAGATGATGAGCACACCACATATGAAACAGATGACATATTGTTGGGCTTCATCGTTAATCATATTTCTGTCAACAACAAATGTATTTAATTAATGAAGTTGCCATAATTGATCATCTTGTAACTGTTCTTCACAGCAGTCACTTCTCTTTTTTTTGTTTTCTAGCTTTCAAAACCTTTTTACAAAAACAAAATATAAATCTAAACTCAAACGGGCAATGCATTTCTCACAATTATTCTTTAAAATGAAACAAACAATAACGCACATATTTAGAAACTAACAAAATCTCCACAGATTTTTTTACTTTTCTCTTTCTCACAATATCTTTTCTTATACAAACATTTCTTTCTTTCTTTCTTTCCCTTAAATTTATATTCTTTCTTTCTCTTTTCCCGTACATTTACATCCTTTCTCTCTCACTTTCTCTCTCTGTTTCCTTCTTTCTCTTTTCCTTATATTTATATTCTTCCTCCACTGCATATGAAATTTGTTTAATTACTTGAATTCTTGTCCTGTTTTTGTTAAATTGAAGCATTCCAAATATACTACCTTTGTGAAAACCTGACAGAACAGAAATAAAAATGTATTCCTTCTGGTGATTCCAATTAATTCATTTCATTTTGATATGTTTTGTTACCATTTCACAAGTCACATGTGTGGGGATTTCATTGTTCATTTCATACTTTCTTTCGTGGGTTCATACATTTAAATTAGACAAGCAGGGAGGACTTCCGTTTCTAAGATGGCGGATATAGTCCACGTTCTCTCGGTCGCTGCAAAAAGTGCATTTGATGTCTGATTAATTTCAGTTCTCCATCGCACTCCTATGCGTTAAAGTCAAGATAATGATCTACTTATTACATCTGCGCTGATAAAACATTGTCGTACGCCGGCGATATTCCATTTTTGACAAATCAAGTGTTGTGAATGCGACATTCCATCGTCTAGGCTTGTTCTGTGCTTTACGTCACATTGGTGCTGTTCATGACCGTTGTTGGATTTGCTTGACGCAAGTTATTTCCATGTTACTTATTAATGTGAAATGCTTCGTCAGCCGCAGTTTTATCTCTTTAGGGAATTTGCACCGTGTTCTATTCGTCGTAGGCTATATTCACTAGAGTAATCAAGAATCTAAAGTGCGCGTCATTGCTGTGCTTGCGCCATTGTTAAATGTGCTACGTCATCGTAATGGCTCATCATAAATCCCTAGACCGGCCGCACGCTAATCTTACGGTCTGTTGTTTGATGTGCGACGGGGATAATCTGACGACTAACTGTGTGTTTATATGTTCGAAATTGGAGTCAACAACGATGGCCTAACATCATCGAGCGCTATACATTTTTAAATAAATATGACGATCATCACTTTCGGGAGGATGTGAACTTCGGGGTATATGGTGGATAGGCGGCAGGAACCATTGCAGGCTATGTATGAAAAGTGTTCCTTGTTGCAGTTTTCTCATATTCCAGGTCCATGGGGGACTGGTTGGTCTCGAGGCAGGACGCCGGCCTCGGGACAGAGAGGTTGTGGGTTCGAATCTCGACTCCACTGGTTGGGATTTTTATTTATGATTTCTCTCTGCGACAACCACCCCTGGTCTCAGCAGCGAGGCCCGGCTTGAAACGTCAGTTACTCATCGACGGAAAAAACATGAGTACCTCCGAAGTCGGAGTTATCTGCCTGTGTGGCGAGGGACCCCTGTGCACACGGCTGCCAGGGGAAAATGGATTAACACGCAAAATTCAGTTCCTAGTCTCTAAGGACTTCGTCAGAGTTGAAAGCTGTTTTGTTTCTCGTGGCATGGTGCTGTGTCGAGGAGTACTGGTTCGATTCTGCTTCAGGCTGTCTATTGTTCTGTTTTTTTTTTTCTGTTGTTGATTATTTGTGATTTTTTTTAATAAGTGTTGTAAACATACCTCTCCCCTGAAATGATTCACTGATATATCACCTTTGAAGTTGCCCTCCATAATAATATTCATTTATTATTATTTATCTCCATGTCCACATGTGGACAAAGAGATGAAAAAAGGAATTCTACCGAAATGGCTGGTCTGAAAGCCATCCAGAGAGAGAGATAATAAAATATTTGTTGCAGACACTCCTACCCCAGCGATCATCACTGTTTACATTCTGTACGTGCTATAACGTTTTCAACATAGACCAAGAAAACATTTGACCGAGTAAACAAAGAACAGTTATGGGAGATACTAACAACGTATGGAGTAAGCCAAAATGTAACCAATCTGTATAAAAGTGTTTGCATCAACAGCAGCTGCACAGTCAGAACAACTGCAGGCTACTTCCGGTTGTATGAGAGTTATAGCAACCCATAGCTGATCATGTGCATCAGGATTAGCGAATAACGGAGCTCATCCAGACCATATTTCACCTCCCCGAGATGCTACTGGAAACACAATAACCAGCCGAGTCAAACAAGTGGGGATATGAAGAAAGGCAACCTGGTATGTAAATTGTTATTCGGAATCCAGATGTGTCAGGCCGAAAGGTGTGTATACCCCAGTGTGCTGTTGACTGGCAGCACAACGCATCTACGGGCATTAAATATACTTTTCGGTGGATATGCGGCAGGAACTGTTGAGGCTCTGTCTGAAAAGTGTTCCTTGTTGCAGTTTCCTCATATTCCAAGTCCGGCAGCAAGCCGGAACTACTGAGTTCAGTGCTCTGTGCACACTGTGAGCTGTGTTTTTCATTCGGATCATGTTTCGATATTTTGAGTGTTTATGATGAATGATGATATCATATAAAGTAAAAAGTAAAGTACCCCCCGTCACGCCAAGTGGCGTATAGGGAAATATGGTGTTAGTGACCCTATATTTTACAGACCTTCAGCACATGATTTTTGGGGTAATGTGGTCGGTATTACGCCCGTGCTGCTTTTACTTTCCCAGAAAAAATCCGGTACCCATTTAAGGCTGGGTGAACCCGGAGCCGTCGGTTGGGATCGAACCCTACCCCTTGTCCGTAGTAGTCCAGTTCACTAACCACTGAGCTATCGCGGCTCCTACTAATTTTTAGGGAATTAGTAAAACCCAGGTGTCCTCGCCAGGATTACGAACCCCGGCTGTTGCCGTGGTAAGCCAACCGCCTATCGATTGCGCTAACCGGACACCCCGATGATATCATATGGCGAAGAATATTTTAGCTGCATTCATTTTCTGTGCCGTTTGGCCTTATGTCTTTTGGCGTGTGCTGTAGCTGCTAACATGGGGACTGCAGCTGCCTTTCTTCATTTGGATCCTTTAATGAGATGAATTTTATTAATTTAGATGATTCCACTGGCACGGGCGGTTGAGCAATTATGGATTTTAATTCCTTTGCAGTGATACAGGGGCCTTCTACCAACCAACCAATGAAGAAGAATAGTTTTTAATTCTCTGTTTTGTTTACTATTTGTCCCCATTGATGCGCTTGACTTGAAACATTGACTAGTTTTTGTCTCTTTTCTGCAAGACGGTATTGAGTTATTTAGTTATTTGTGGGTCATCATCATTACACTCCGAATGTTCTAAGGATCTTTCTAGAGATCAGCTATCTACTATTTGTCAATACTTAGTTCCAAGCCATCTGTAGGTATTCATAATAAAACGATCTTATCTACGGAGTGATGACAGTCTAATATTGAAAGGGATCCCACCTCTGTCTACAGTCTAATGTTGAAAGGGATCTCACCTTTGACTACAGTCTAATGTTGAAAGGGATCCCACCTCTGTCTACAGTCTAATGTTGAAAGGGATCTCACCTTTGACTACAGTCTAATGTTGAAAGGGATCCTACCTTTGATTACAGTCTAATATTGAAAGGGATCCCACCTCTGACTACATTCTAATGTTGAAAGGGATCTCACCCTTTGATTACAGTCTAATATTGAAAGGGATCCCACCTCTGACTACAGTCTAATGTTGAACGGGATCCTACCTTTGATTACAGTCTAATATTGAAAGGGATCCCACCTCTGACTACAGTCTAATGTTGAAAGGGATCTCACCTTTGACTACAGTCTAATGTTGAAAGGGATCCTACCTTTGACTACAATCTAATATTGAAAGGGATCCCACCTCTGACTACAGTCTAATGTTGAAAGGGATCTCACCTCTGACTACAGTCTAATGTTGAAAGGGATCCTACCTTTGATTACAGTCTAATGTTGAAAGGGATCCTACCTTTGATTACAGTCTAATATTGAAAGGGATCCCACCTCTGACTACAGTCTAATGTTGAAAGGGATCTCACCCTTTGATTACAGTCTAATATTGAAAGGGATCCCACCTCTGACTACAGTCTAATGTTGAAAGGGATCCTACCTTTCATTACAGTCTAATGTTGAAAGGGATCCTACCTTTGATTACAGTCTAATGTTGAAAGGGATCCTACCTTTGATTACAGTCTAATGTTGAAAGGGATCTCACCTCTAACTACAGTCTAATGTTGAAAGGAATCCCACCTTTGACTACAATCTAATGTTGAAAGGGATCCCACCTCTGACTACAGTGTAATGTTGAAAAGGATCCCACCTCTGACTACAGTCTAATGTTGAAAGGGATCCCACCTCTGACTACAGTCTAATGTTGAAAGGGATCCCACCTCTGACTACAGTCTAATGTTGAAAGGGATCCCACCCCTGACTACAGTCTAATGTTGAAATGGATCCCACCTCTGACTACAGTCTAATGTTGAAATGGATCCCACCTCTGACTACAGTCTAATGTTGAAATGGATCTCACCTCTGACTACAGTCTAATGTTGAAAGGAATCCCACCTCTGACTACAGTCTAATGTTGAAAGGGATCCCACCCCTGACTACAGTCTAATGTTGAAATGGATCCCACCTCTGACTACAGTCTAATGTTGAAATGGATCCCACCTCTGACTACAGTCTAATGTTGCATTGAACAAAGTCAAATGGAACCACAAGCTGAGAAGACTCCCTAAAAGGCATTAAATAAACACAAACAAATGGTATTAAGCATATAAACCTACAGAGAAACAAAGGCTTTTGCAGAAGTGTCGGCGTTTGTCTCGTGTCTCTATAGTACAGTGGTGGCCAAATGTTGAAAGGGATCTCACCTCTGACTACAGTCTAATGTTGAAAGGGATCTCACCTCAGACTACAGTCTAATGTTGAAAGGGATCCTACCTTTGATTACAGTCTAATGTTGAAAGGGATCCTACCTTTGATTACAGTCTAATGTTGAAAGGGATCCTACCTTTGACCTGCGAGCTAGATCCGTCCCGCCAATCTATTTTCCTTGACCCTCGAAGCTTTCACAGAAACCACTATATTAAATATCTATAAATAAAACACAAAGTTCCGGTGGAGTAAAAAAAAAAAAAAAAAAGAAGAAAGAAAATATTGATACCGACAATAATCAAAGGTTTTGTTTATAGTTGGTTGTAGTTATAGTTATAGTTATAGTTATTCGAAGGTACAACCACCACCATCATCATAACCACCATCACAACCATAATCCCAACAACAACCACCAACAACATCATCATAACCATCATCACAACAACCACCATAATCACAACTATCACCACAAACATCATCACAACAACCACCATAATCACAACTATCACCACAAACATCAACAACCACCATCATCACAACAACCACCATAATCACAACTATCACCACAAACATCAACAACCACCATCATCACAACAACCACCATAATCACAACTATCACTACAAACACCATCACAACAACCACCATAATCACAACTATCACTACAAACACCATCACAACAACCACCATAATCACAACTATCACTACAAACACCATCACAACAACCACCATAATCACAACTATCACCACAAACACCATCACAACAACCACCATAATCACAACTATCACCACAAACATTATCACAACAACCACCATAATCACAACTATCACCACAAACATCATCACAACAACCACCATAATCACAACTATCACCACAAACATCATCACAACAACCACCATCATCACAACAACCACCATAATCACAACTATCACCACAAACATCATCACAACAACCACCATAATCACAACAACCACCATAATCACAACTATCACCACAAACATCATCACAACAACCACCATAATCACAACTATCACCACAAACATCATCACAACAACCACCACCATCACAACTATCACCACAAACACCATCACAACAACCACCATAATCACAACTATCACCACAAACACCATCACAACAACCACCATAATCGCAACTATCACCACAAACACCATCACAACAACCACCATCAACATGATCATAACCATCACCATCACAACAACCACAATCATCAAAACCACAATCATCCCAACCACCATCACAACAACCACCACCATCATCACAATTACCACCATCATCACAACTACCACCATCATCACAACTACCACAATCATCACCACCACCATCATCACAACTACCACCATCATCACCACAATCATCACAACTACCACCACAAACACCATTACAACAACCACCGTCATCACTACTATCACCACAACCACCATGATCACAACCACCAACAACATCAACACAACTACTACCACAACCACCTCCAACAGGACGTTGTTATACAAATGTGTGTAAGTCTATTCGATTATCTCTTGTCGAATGTTTGACATCTCGGATTCACCCAGAGACAGAGTGAAAGAGAGATAGGGGGAGAAAAGAGAGGAATACATTAATACCGGGAATTTCTGTTATTATTTAGGTCACCATTTTCTTAGAAATCGCGTCATTTTCCGAAAAGCTTTCCTGGGAATAACACAGTCATCTGCACTAGTTCGGCCATCTTACATGTTTGATTCTTCAGGCAGATTTCGAGCTGCAGTTTCGAACAAGTTTTTGATGAAAGCTTTCTAAGGTAAGCGAAATTTATAGTTTGAGGTATCAGTGTATGTGTTGGTAGTACAACTATAAATAAGTCTACAAAAGTTAAGGTTAAATATCATATCAAAATCTACATCTAATTCCGAGGCCACAAGACGAGTCAATTTGTCCTTTGTTAATAATAATAAATTACTTTGTTATTGTTTTCATTCGTCATAGCCACTTACTTAACTGTTGTTATTCAGTGCTCGCTTCCTTATGTACCGTGAAGGAAATACATGGGTCAGGGCGTAATATTAAACAAAGTGCATAGTAACTTATTAACAGTTATATTGGAAAAGAGAATATATACAGTATTTATATATATATATATATATATATATATATATATATATATATATATATATCATCATTAAGTACCGGGCTTGCTGGCGTAGGTGATCATGTCTCTCCACAACTTTCGATCACGACAGTTATTTATCATTTCTGTTGTTGACCTTCTGCCAAGCAATTCTCTTAAGCTGTCTGGTATATTTTTCTCTTTGCTTTCCTCTATCTCTTCGTCCCTCAATTTTCCCAGTTGTTACAATATATTCCAGCTGTTTCCTTCTTTAAAAAATGGCCAAAAAATGATGATTGTTTCTTCCTATTATTGGAAATTAGCTATCTTTTTGCTTTAGCTATCTTTCAGAACATTTTCATTACTCTTCTTAGTTGTCCATGGTGTTCTCAACATTCTTCTGTAAAACCACATTTCTACAGACTCCAGTGATTTTCTTGTTTGTTGTCCTATTGTCCATGATTCACATCCATATGTTAAGACTGACTCTACATAACAGTTAAGAACCCTTTTTCTTGTTTCGATTGTCAAAAATGGATTGCATAGTATCTTCCTCATTTTTTGGAACATATATATATATATATATATATATATATATATATATATATATATATATATATATATACTCGCATATGGTATATAAGGTTATATATATATACTCATATATATGGCTATTATATTGCTGTGCAACATGGAGAACAACAAACTTGACAATCACAAAGATACAGACTTTCATTAATGGATGCTTACGCAGAATAAAAGGATGGAAATGGCAGGACAAAATCACTAACATAGAATTATGGAAATGTACCAGTCAAATACCAGTGAATAAAGTGATACAGCGAAGACGATGGCGCTGGGTAGGACACACACTATGGAAGCCAACTGAGAGTATTACACAACAGGCCCTTTTTGGAATCCCCAGGGGAAAAGACAAAGAGGAAGACCAAGGAATTCTTGGAGAAGACAGATAGAAGCAGAGATGAAGATGATGGGGAAGACATGGAATGAAATTAAAGAATGGCAAAAAACAGAATGACTTGGAAAATGTTTGTTGAAGACCTATGTTCCACTGGGAGCTAAAAAAAATGTAGAAGAAGAATAGATATACTCATATAGGGTATAAGAAAGAAAATACTCAAAACTCACAAGTGGATATCAAAATTGAAGGAATAGACCTGGAGACAGTTCAGAACTACAACTACCTTGGACATACTATAACCAGTGATGGAAAATGTACAACTGAAATAAACAAAAAAATAGGAATGGCAAAAAATAATTTTAATGTCACGAAGAACATACTATATATAACATCAAAACAAATAACACGAGGGCTAAAACTAAGAATAGCAAAATGTTACATCTTTTCAATATTCCTATATGATGCAGAAACATGGACATTAGACAAGAAAACAGAAGAGAATTGAAGCCTTTGAAATGTGGATATATAGAATAGGTAGAATTGGATGGAAAGAAAAGAAAACAAACAATGAAGTCTTAAAACAACTGAAAATGAAAAGAGAACTACTAAGCACAATTCAAACAAGAAAAATGTGATTTTTTGGGCCATGTTAAAGACACAACAGCCTACTAAAAGTAATCCTGGAAGAGAAAATACAAGATAAAAGAAGCAGACCATGACTAGGTACAAATAATAATACATAAATATTATTATATGGGGAACTTCCGAGGCGATAATAGGGAATAATAGAACAAAGAAGTATGTGTTAGCACTCGGAAAAATTGACAGACAAACATCAATAGAAAAAAACGAAGAACAATATATGGTCCGAAGTGGGATCGAACCCGTACTCAGTGGCACCGCGCCTTGCCACGAGAAGCCGAACGCTTGGCACACTACCACGCAGCCAACTAAAAAATTGGCTATTGCAGTAGTGTCTTACACGATGACGTTCTCAATGACTATAGCATAGGGTAACGATCACAGACCAACACAAGTATTCAGCCCTACTGGGAGATACTTGCATTAATAGGAAAGTACAAATATACAATTTATTTCCGGTCTGTGATCGTTACCCTATGCTATAGTCATTGAGAACGTCATCGTGTAAGACACTACTGCAATAGCCAATTTTTTAGTTGGCTGCGTGGTAGTGTGCCAAGCGTTCGGCTTCTCGTGGCAAGGCGCGGTGCCACTGAGTACGGGTTCGATCCCACTTCGGACCATATATTGTTCTTCGTTTTTTTTCTATTGTTGTTTGTCTGTCAATTTTTCCGAGTGCTAACACATACTTCTTTGTTCTATTATTCCCCAGACCATGACTAACATGGACGAGTAACTTCAAAAGATGGACAAATCAGCCAATGACAACCTGCACCATCAAAGCAAGAGACAGAGCAGAATGGCGCTCCATGGTAGCCAACCTTCGATGCGGAGACGGCACTCGATGATGATAAAGAGGGTATAAGTAGAGATAGCAAAGTCTTGAGTGAACTCAGACAAGTTCGTTTACATGATCGAGACAAGAATAAACCACGATAGCGTATCATGAAGGCAAGAGAGCTCGTGGGAAATGGCGCTCAGTGATAGTCAATCTTCGATGTAGAGACGGGACAAGAAGATGAATCAATAATAACATTGGGTGTTTACTGTAGTTTATAGAAAAGTCGCGGTTAGCGGGGTAGAGTTCAGCCCTACCAAAGGAGGAGTAAGACGTCCCCTTTCCTCCGCTAGTCTTCGAGTCACCCTTGGACAAGGTGGAGCTCCCGTTTAGCCCCCCCCCCCCCCCCCCCCCATCAGGGTCATGCAGCATAAACATAAACATGACAAATATGAAACAAGTGCAACGCGTCAAATACTTGGACACAATAATAACATGAGATGGAAGATGCACCACGGAAATAAAAAGCAGAATAGCTCAGGCAAAAATAGCATTTCAGAAAATGGAAAATATCTTATGCAACAAATCTATGCCAATAGAAATGAGAAAATGAGTTTATCGGTGCTATATAGAACCAATTCTGACCTATGGAAGCGAATCATGGACAGTAGACAAACAAATGAAAAGACTATTAGAGGCCAGAGATGGGATTTCTCAGAAGAATGTTGAAAGTTCCCTGGACAGCTAAAAAGACAAATGAGGAAATTCTCAAAGAGGCCAACACAAAAAGGCAGCTCCTAAAAAAACATCAGAAAGAAACAATCAACATTTTTCGGGCACATCATGAGAAGAGGAAAGCAGGAATACTTGGTTACAACTGACAAAATAAAAGAAAAAAGAGATCGCGGACGACAAAGAGATAAAATACTGGAAAGCTTGGTGTCATGGCATGGAAAACAGTCAACAACAGAACTGATACGATGCACTGTAGATAGAAGATTGTGGAAGGACATGATCACCTACGCCAACCGGTATGGCACATGATAATGATAGAAAAGTCTGACGTAGCCTACTAATTTACAGTAATTATCATTTATGATATTCGTTCAGTGTCGTAAAATGTATAGCTATGTTTAAATTAGGATCACCACAACACTCCGGATACATCCATAGGTGCACCGACCGATGTTCTTTTCAAATGTTCACTATCATCAGCTCACGTCGACAGTGACATCTTCTGTCCATCGTTTCATTATCTTCTCCTGTCCCATTATTATATTTCATTCCTTTGATTTTACACATCCTGAAACTTTGACTTCTTTTCTTCCTGTTAATTCATTTTACTGATTGTGCATACATTTTGAGTCTTTCTTTTTTATTTGTTTTTCCATTTCTTCACATTTCTGCTTTAACCATCCTTCCTTTGCTTCACTGCACTTGTTTTGGATCTCTTTGTGCAATTTTTTGTATGTCCGTTCTTCTTTCTTATGTTTTCGTCTTTCGTCCATTAGTTCTAATATTTCTTTTGTCATCCATTTCTTTTTGTTCATCCTTTTAGTCACTGGTATTACTTCTTTTGATGTTTGTTGGGTCGATTGTTTGAGCATTTCCCACTGCTCCTCGATGTACTGTATTTTCTCAATAACATTATATCTATTTTTCGTACTATCGTACTGTATTTATCACTCATCTGTCTATCTACTTTAAGCATATCTAGTTCTAATTTCACATTTCTAGGAGATTTTTGCATCTTCCACAGTTTTATTCTTATCTTTCCAACTAATGGTACATGGTCACTATTGCAATCTGCTCCTGGCCTTGTTTTAACAGATGTCAGCCCATTCCTGAATCTTCGCTGTACCAGTATAAAATATATGTGATTGTGTACGTTTTTGTCTGGGCTTTGCCATGTCCATAGTCGCCTAGAACACAACTCGGGAATAAGTTGTGTATCTATATTTTCCCATGAAGACAACTATCTTCCGTATAGGGTAGGGCAGAATACTTGCGTTACAGACAAATAGTTATAGGACTTGTTGCAGGAGCTACTGAGTTAAGTGCTCTGTGCACACCGTGAGCTGTGTGTCTCATCCGTTTTGATCCTGCTTCGATATCCCGCTTGTTTACGATGAATGATGATATCGTATGACGGGGAACAGTTGGCTGTGTTCACTTTCTGCGCGGTTTCGCCTTATGTCTTTTGGCGTGTGCTGAGACTGCTACGATGGGGACTACAGTTACCTTTCTTTGTTTGGGAGATGAGTTAGTAATTCGGATGATTCCACTGGCACGGGCGGTTGAGCAATTATGGATTTTAATTCGTTTGCTGTGAGACCGAGGCCTTCCACAGCCAATAATAATAGCCAATAGTTATAGGACGGAACAGCACGAATAGAAGTAGTTTCCAGTGTTTTAGACCGGAGACAAATGATAATAAATGAATATTATTAAAGAGGGAAACTTCCAAGGCGATTATTTTCTCATGAGTCTTCTGTTTGTGAGTTTTGTCTGGAAGGATTTGCCTACTTTTTGTCGGAGGCACGACTCCTTCAACCTCAGACAGTCTTCTAGGTTATATTAGACCTCAATTTCCATCCAAAAATAACAGTGAAAATTTCTTTTTGATATGCATTACATTTGTTTAAAAATTGTTTGTAAATTGTTGTCAGGTGCTGTAAAAATACATGTTCCTATGTAATTTATGCCCATCTCTCCCCAACAAAGTTTCCAGCAATATTAGTTAACGGACATGCCTGGGTTTGTTTTGGACAGATCCAATTTCCCAGCGATCTATAAGTTTAAAGTTGATGCTATCATCCCAAAATAATTTTCTAGGAAAGTGACGTCATACAATCAGGTAAACAACTTTGACCTTGAAAACAGTCTGGGTAAATTATATTCTTTTTCTTTCTTCTTTTATCCTATGGAATCATGGATCGTGTCGTGAAGCATAACAGAAAGGAAGAATACGTAATTTCTTACCTTCGCTATTCGTTGTGTAGCTTGGTTGTTGTCATGTCGTAGCCTTTAATTAATGTCTAAATATATTCGTCTTTCTTCTAGGTTTCTCCTTGGCTCTAGACTAAGAGTGGAATGTTTTCACAGCATACGGCGCTCAAACTGATTGATTTAGTTTTGGTCAGAAATGAGATTGAGTGTTGATATCCGCAGCTGGGAGGTTGAGTGTTGATAATATCTGCAGCTGGCTAGTTATCATAACTTTTAGATCGGTTAGGTATGAAGTCACATGAGAGCCGATTAAAACGTAAAAAGGGTGTTGGGTGTTAGGCCCTAATTACGCTGAGACCGTAAGTGAAGGAAATATTGAGTGCAAGTGAAAGAAGCTCCGATGCTAGACACATACCATATATATATATCATCATCATCATCAAGTACCGGGCCTGCTGGCGTAGGTGATCATGTCTCTCCACGACTGTCGATCTCGACAGTTATTTACCATTTCTGTTGTTGACCTTCTGCCAAGCCATTCTTTTAAGCTGTCTGGTATTTTTTTTTCTCTTTGCTTCCCTCTATCTCTTCGTCCCTCAATTTTTCCAGCTGTTACAATATATTCCAGCTGTTCTCTTCTCATTACATGGCCAAAAAATGATGATTGTTTCTTCCTCATATTGGAAATTAGCTCTCTTTTTGCTTTGACCTCTCTCAGAACATCTTCATTACTCTTCTTAGCTGTCCATAGTATTCTCAACATTCTTCAGTAAAACCACATTTCTACAGACTCCAGTGATTTTCTTGTCTGTTGTGCTGAAAACCACCGTCGCAAATTATTTGTACAATCATGAATCGCGACAACAACGTTAAGGGGGCTTCAAATAGAAAACCCTCTTTCGGTAGGGACATCATGTGCCACAGGTGATACCCGATCGTTATATAGCTCCTGTAAGCAAAATAAAGATAAAACAGACTCTAAAGATAGGTACTTGGAAAGTGAGAACACTCATGCAGAAGGGTAAACTAAAAACCATCATACAAGAAATGAAAAGAATGGGTTTACATTTATTGGGACTTTGCGAACTGATATATATATATATATATATATATATTTTTTTTTCTAGTCTTTATCTTTCCAGTGCAATTAGACGGCACATAGGACTCGTAAAAGTCTCCACAATCCCCCCTCCCCCTTTTCCCAATTGTCTCAGATTTTTGCGAGATGTTATAGCTTGGTTGTTGTCATGTTGTAGCTTATTTATTAAATTCATTACTTAATTAATGTCTAAATCTATTCGCCTTTCTTCTAGATTTCTCCTTTGCTCTAGAGTCGGATGTTTTCATGACATTCGACGCTCGAACTGAATGATTTCGTTCCAATCAGAAATAAAATTGTTGTTGTTGTTGCGTTCGCCAGCTTTCAACTCTGACGAAGTTCCTAGAGACTAGGAACTGAATTTTGCATGTTAATCCATTTTTCCCTGGCAGCCGTGTGCACAGGGGTCCCTCGCCGCATAGGCAGATAACAGAAATACAATTGAACATTGATATCTGCAGCTGGCTAGTTATCATAACATTTAGATCGGTTAAGTACGAAGTAACATGAGAGTTACATACAACTTAATAAGATGTTAGGGCCTATATCATTTAATTACGCTGCGACCGTAAGTGAAGGAAGCTCCGTGGCTAGACACATACTATACCATATATATATATATATATATATATATATATATATATATATATATATATATATATGACATCATATGTGACCCGGAAAATGCAGACTGTACGTGCAAGGAAACGTACTACGGGTCAGACAGCGCTCTCAAATGTCCGGACAAGTTTCAACGACACCTGTGAACAACAGTCAACCGGGAACTGTGCATGCAAGGGAACGTTCTACGGGTCAGACTGCACTCTCAAATCTCCGGACAAATGTTTGAACGAAACCTGTGAACAGTTAATCGGGGCCTGCGTCTCGTATGTCGATGATTCCCACGTTAAGAAGAGTCTGCCGACTACAACAAACCCAAGCATATGGATACCTCAATGTGTTTATGTGCTAGACTTGGTTCATTTCTTGGTGTTTTTCCGTGAAGCCATGGCTCATATCTTAATGTGTTTCTGTGCTAGTCATGGCTCATATCTTGGTGTGTTTTTGTGCTAGCCGTGGCTCAAATCTTAGCTTGTGTGTGTGCGTGTGCTAGCCATCGCTCATATCTTGGTGTGTGTCATGTTAGTCATATCTCATATCTTGGTGTGTCCGTGTTATTCATGTCTCATATCTTTATGTGCGTCTGAGTTTAGTTATATCTCATATCTAAGAGTGTATCTGTGTTAGTCATGTGTCATATCTTCGTGTGTGCATGTCTGGGTTAGGGACATCTCATATCTTGGTGTGCATGTTTATGTTAGTCATATCTCATATCTTTGTGTGTGCATGTCTGTGTTTGTCACATCTCATATCCTTGTGTGTGTATGGCTATGTTAGTCACCTCTAGTGACTCGGGCAGATGGTGCTCGTAAACCTGGGACGGCAGACCATCTAAGGGCAGAATCCCCCTACAGAAAAGACAATCTGCTGCCTTGCAGGAAGATTGGGGACAATCAAAGGCTAAGGAAAGCAAACCTGAATAAAATGCTGGCTGAAATCGGATGCACTGGGCCACTGGCACAGTACAACGTTTTTAACGGGTGTTCAATCAGAGTGGATCTGGCAGACTCTAAATGTGATGTTCCGTCTGTGGGGGGCGATCAACACACTTAACCTGACAGCTGACTTCATGTGAGTGTCTGGAATCCTACTCTGATTGAGTTCTGATCGCAGAGAGAGAGAGAGAGAGAGAGATACCATATCTATTTTTTTTCTTCTAGAGTCTTCATCTTTCCAGTACAATTATTATAGACAGCACATAGGGTTCGTAAATGTATGTCTCCTTATGGCCCAAAAATTATGATTGTCTCTTCCTAATATTGGAAAGTAATTACTCTTTAGTATTCAGAAATCTATCAATCAGGATAGAACTGATAGGTAGTTCGTGAATGAGAGAGAGTATGTGTGTGTGAGACAGACAGACAAACAGAAAGGCAGGCAGACTGACATGTAGGTAGGTAGGCAGGCAGGCAGATAGAGAGAGAGAGAGAGAGAGAGAGAGAGAGATGGTTGACAGGGTTAATTTACTCATCGCACTTAGAATTCATGGCACAATGATAAAGTTACTGAGTTGGCAGTGAGGGAGTAGCAGAGATTGGAAAAGAGAATGAATGTTAACTCTTTAACTCACGGTCGATACACATCTATGACACTTTCAGAAATTACAATGAAGAAACACAAAGATAGGACAAGTTACAATGAAGAAACACAAAGATAGGACAAGTTACAATGAAGAAAACACAAAGATAGGACAAGTTACAATGAAGAAACACAAAGATAGGACAAGTTACAATGAAGAAACACAAAGATAGGACAAGTTACAATGAAGAAACACAAAGATAGGACAAGTTACAATGAAGAAACACAAAGATAGGACAAGTTACAATGAAGAAACACAAAGATAGGACAAGTTACAATGAAGAAACACAAAGATAGGACAAGTTACAATGAAGAAACACAAAGATAGGACAAGTTACAATGAAGAAACACAAAGATAGGACAAGTTACAATGAAGGAACACAAAGATAGGACAAGTTACAATGAAGAAATACAAAGATAGGACAAGTTACAATGAAGAAACACAAAGATAGGACAAGTTACAATGAAGAAACACAAAGATAGGACAAGTTACAATGAAGAAACACAAAGATAGGACAAGTTACAATGAAGAAACACAAAGATAGGACAAGTTACAATGAAGAAACACAAAGATAGGACAAGTTACAATGAAGAAACACAAAGATAGGACAAGTTACAATGAAGGAACACAAAGATAGGACAAGTTACAATGAAGAAATACAAAGATAAGACAAGTTACAATGAAGAAATACAAAAATAGGACAAGTTACAATGAAGAAATACAAAGATAAGACAAATTACCATGAAGAAATACAAAGATAAGACAAATTACAATGAAGAAATACAAAGATAAGACAAATTACAATAAAGAAATACAAAGATAAGACAAATTACAATAATGAAATACAAAGATAAGACAAATTACAAGGAATTTAAGAAATACAAAGATAAGACAAGTTACAATAAAGAAATACAAATATAAGACAAATTACAATAATGAAATACAAAGATAAGACAAATTACAAAGAATTTAAGAAATACAAAGATAAGACAAATTACTAGGAATTGAAGCATTTAAAAAATAGGACAAATTACAAAGAACTGAAGAAATACAAGGATAAGACAAATTACAAGGAACTGAAGAATTAAAAAATAGGACAAATTACAAGGAATTGAAGAATTAAAAAATAGGACAAATTACAAAGAACTGAAGAAATACAAGGATAAGACAAATTACAAGGAAGTGAAGAATTAAAAAATAGGACAAATTACAAGTTATAGGAATCTCTCAGGCTAAATAAGTTTTTATAATTATCATTAAAGGCTAATAGCTTTTTAGGAAAAAAATCCTCTGAATATTAAAACTAGTGCATAGAGAATTATATTTATTAAATTTATTCATTCTTTCCCTCAGGTTTGCCCAACCACTATGGCCATCAATTTGATTGTTGTTGGAAGGGGTGGAAATGGCAAAAGCTCCACCATAAACTCCATTTTTGGTAAAAAATTATCTCAAAGCTCAAGTCAAGCATCTGCCAAATTGGAGTGGCGTAAATTTGAATCAGATATAAACGGACAAAAGGTGACAGTGGCAGATGTAAACAAGTTAAATGTGATAGCAACTGAAGTATCAGGTCTTGAATTTCCAAGTGCGGATAAATCTGAAGATTTTGAACAAACTTTTGCAACAATAGAAAAAGAAATCAGAGACTGTGATCATGGATTCTCTGCCATTGTCATTGTCCTGAAGTATGGTCTTCGCTATACCAAGCAGGAAAGGGAGGCTATTACAATGATTACATCAACTTTTGGTACAGATGTTCTAAAAAAATATGGTGTGATTGCCATGACTAATGGAGACAGTTTTGCTGTAGACATGGAAGAGGAAAATCAGACTTTTGAAGCTTGGTGTCAGTCACAAACTGGAGACTTTCATGCGTTGCTTAATGAATGCGAAAACCGATGTGTTCTGTTTAACAACAGGACAAATGAAGGCCAAATATTAGAAGATCAGCGTGAAAAACTCTTTGCTATGGTTGATAGCATTATTAAGTCTGAAGTTGGTCCCTACACCATCGCTGAATATGAAAAAGCTGAAGACAGTCGTACTGTCATTCTGGTAACCTCCAAAGTTCCTGAGATTAAGAAAAAAACCACAGATGTGTTGGCTAAGATTGGAGATAAATTAACACCTTTGAGTAATTGCATGATTTTTACATCTGAAGAGAAGGCACAGCTTGAAAGCCTGCTGAAAGAGCTACAGGAGCACCAAAAAGAAATTCAAAATGAAGACAAAAATACAAAGATCCTGAATTTTTTACTCCTGGAAATGTCTCTGTTAGAAAAGAAAATCACATTGAAGTTGATGATTGCTGAACTTTCACACATTGACATGGATGAATGGGACACTTTTAAAGATGAGGTAATTTTTAAACTGTATTCTCTGATATTTTTTTTTATGCTTCAAATTTGTTTGCTTGATTATATAATTTTTAAATTTTTTATTTTTAATTGCATTAGATCAAAAGGTACAAAACATTGTTCAACATAATCATTGTCAGGTTGTGTCTCCCTGTAGAATATTGCACTCACCACAGCCCATCTGAAAGAATTTCTGTCTCTATCCAGATCTGCCACAGAACGTTACATTCACCACAACCCATCTAAAAGAATCTGTCTTTAGCTAGATCTTCCTCAAAACATTGCATTCACCATAATCCCTCTAAAAGAATCTGTCTCAAGCCAGATCTCCTAAAGAACATTGCACTCACCACAGTCAATCTGAAAAATTCTCTGTCTCTAGCCAGATCTCCCACTTCTTCTGTTGTCATATTCAAGGTCTCTTTGAGTCTTGAAGTCACCTTCTTCTTGGTATGTCCCTTATGTGTCATCCATGCCTTCCATTATTGTTCTTTCCAGCCCGCTGTGTATTTTGATGTGGTCAAAGTATTTTAGTTTCCTCTGTAGAATGGTGTTTATAAACCAGTTCTTTTTAATGTTTAAGTCTTTTAAAATAAACACAATTATATAATTAATAAATGAACAAAGAAGAATATTTTTTTAAAGGAGAACTAGTACGTAAGAGAACTATTGATGCACAAAATATGATATAGGAAACCTGTAGATGAGAAGTACAGACAAATAATAATAAATAAATATTATTATGGAGGGAAACTTCTAAGGCGATAGATCAGCGAATCAATGTAGGGCAAGAGGTGTGTTTACAACACTTGGAAAAAAATCACAAATAATCAACAAAAGAAAAAACCAATGAACAATAGATGGTCTGAAGCAGAATTGAACCCATACTCCTCGGCACAGGATGAAAGGTGACCACCAATTCCTCCTCCTTACTCTTCAGTGTTCAGTTTCTAAGCTCAGCAGATTACATAGAAAGACGAACCACTTCTGTGAATTTGATGGTTTCCTGATAAGAACTAAATTCACAGAAGTGGTTATTCTGTTTGTCTACAATTTGCAGACAAACAATGGTGTACTTTGATGGTTTCCTGCTAACAACTAAAGTACCCCATTGTTTGTCTGCAAATTGTCTATTCTGGGGGCCATAATTAAAAGTGGGGGAAGGTATAATCATTTACATTCTGTATAGGTGAAATTCATAAATGAAATTCCTTGTGGAATATCTTGAAACATTACGAAACACTACCAAAAACTATCATCATCATAAACGTTTTCTTTAGGAAACATTAGGATACGGAAAAAGAGGAAAACATAGAAAGACACTAAAAAAACATTTATAAGAGAGGCAAAGTTGGTGGGCATAGACTCATTAGATAAGATTGAACATCTCGCCAAGAATATAGATGGATGGCAAAAAACACTACGAGCCCAATGTGATGTCTAGGGGATCAGAAAGAATAAAAAAAAACAAGAATGTGTCAAATTCATTTAATGGTGCTCTGATCGAAGTGATAAGTTGTTGTCGCGCAATCTTGTGAAATGTTCTAAGTTGGAGATACTATGACATGAGGCTAGTGATGCAATGGATCTTAGGACACTCTAACACACCAGGAAATGATAAGGCAGATACATTAGCTAAGGGAGGATCCAGACAGACACAGTTCCACAATGACATCTCTTTGAACACAGCCAAGCAAATCATAAACATCACCAGCAGAGAAGACTAGCTGAATGGATGGGCCATGGGAAAAAACAAGGTGAAATGGTTTTAAATGCATGACAAGGCCAAACCCCAATGACAACATTTAAAACCTAAAAAAAGAAACTAACCACCATCTTCAGACAGAACCAGTCATGTACAACTGAGCAATCACATCAATAGAATACAAAGAAACAAAACTCCAAAATATCCACTCTGTGAGCACTCACATGAAACAGTAGAACATCACCTTTCTGAATGTCCAAACCTCACTGACATCAGAACGGCTCTATTCCACCAAAAACCTGATAAATGGAACACCTTGTATGGAACAATGGAACTTATAAATACCTGCAGATATAATTTTACATGCCATTAGGCCAAAAAACATCAGCTCACAAGCTTCTGAATCCATAACAACAAGTAAGAGATGCCCAGAATCTTGGAATAACATTTCATCTCCGTAGTCTAAATTGTATTCTGTAGCTCTGCTGTAAGAATTCATGTTTCATGTGCAGAAAAACTTCACATAACTTCAGCCTGATTCTAGAGCCAAGAGTGTCATTGTTATCATTCCAAATAGGTTCAACTCTTTGCATACGGAAGCTTTTTAATCAACGCAACGGAAGAGATTTCAGTTACAACATTTGTCATGGTTGTAAGAATCAATCTACATGTTTATATTTATCTAACATATAACATATTATATATGAATTTTTAGATAATTGAACAAGGTATTAGATTTCACCAAAACCAAGATGATATAAGACATGTAAAAAGAATATAGTTTGGGTGATGGTTCACGCTATTCAAATTGAGAATGACGCACTATGCAGCGAAACATACATGGCCTAAATTGACATGGCACACAGTGCGGCGAAATGTATTGAAAGAGTTAAGCAAGGGCTGCTGTTTTATGTGTGATAATCTAACAATAAATTTCAGGTTTTGAGCCTTTTTGACACTTGATCCTAAATATTTAAATTTATCAACTCTTTCTAGTTCTTGTCCATTTATTTTGATTTTTGCTACGTCGCCATAAAGGTTTAATTGTCTGAAATGTTTTTTTTTTTCAGCTTTAATGTCCCTGCAATATGCTCCATATGTTTTATCTAGCCTTTTTATAATGGGTCAGTTCTTGTAGTGTTGCTACTAAACCATTCATGTCATCAGCAAACCACAGATTATTAGTACTTTTTTCTACCAGTACTAACAGTACTTTCATCTCTAAAGTACCTGTCATGAATATTTCCAAGAAGATGTTTAATAACCTTGGAGAGAGTTGGCAGTGTTGTCAAACTCCAACCATTACTCGTGGTATCTGTTGATAAATTGGCAACTGTGCCAATGAAAATAGATGCCAGTGAAAATAGATGTCAGTGAAAATAGAAGCCATTGAAAATAGATGTCAGTGAAAATAGAAGCCATTGAAAATAGATGCCATTGAAAATAGAAGCCATTGAAAATAGAAGCCATTGAAAATAGATGCAAGTGAAAATAGAAGTCATTAAAAATAGATGCCTGTGAAAATAGAAGTCATTAAAAATAGATGCCAGTGAAAATCTATCTATTGACCTTTCGAGCCGTAGCTAGCCCATAGGGCATAGACCCAGATACTCTTTCTCGTATCTAAATTTTATTCTAGCAGTTTTCAATCTGTGTAAAGATATTTTATCAAATCTCGCCATTTGTCTCTGTTCTGTGCAAGCAACTCTACCTAATTGAGTGAGCCGATTCCTGCTGCTCTTACCTCTCTGATCAATATTCTTCTCAGTGTCTCTCTGGGTTGGCCTTTTTACCTCTTACCTGTTGTTTCCCACATGAGGGCTTGCTTTGTTATTCAGTTATTATCTCTCCTCATCACATGTCTAACATATGACCATCATCTTTTCTTGATTACTGAAGATATTAGTGGTTCATTGGCGATTTCTTTAATTTCTTTGTTTGTTTTGAATTCGCTCCATGCTATACCAAGTATTTTCCTTAGACATTTATTTTCGAATGCGTTCAACTTGTTTCTATGTCTCTTGTTATTTTCTAGCTCTCACATGCATACATAAGGGTAGATAGTACGTTTGATTTGAATAGTCAAAGTTTTGTGTTTGTGCTGATGAGTTTTGATTTCCACAACTTTTCAGGGTTTCTGAAAGACATTGCTGCTTCAGCTATTCTGATTCTAATTTCTTTACTTGTATCCCCTTCCCGATCAATGTGACTACCATGATATAGAAAATAGAAAACAGTGAAAATAGACGCCAGTAAAAATGGAAGCCATTGAAAAGACTGTGTTTACTCCTGGGACCTTGCTACAAATAGAGGTCATTAACAAAATCTGGTGGTGGCTCATAAACCGTTACAAAGCAAACTCATAATCCCATTCCTCCATTCTTACAATTCTGTAAGGAATGACGATGGATGGACAAAAACAAACTTGTAAGACCTCAGTAAAGATGAAAAAAACAACACCAGAAAATGAACCAATCTTGTCTTTATCAGAGTGAGTGGAGTGAGTGAGTGGGTAAATGAGTGGGTGGTGTAAGTGAGTGAGTGGAGTGAGTGGGTGGTGTGAGTGAGTGTGTAAATGAGTGGAGTGAGTGTGTGAGTGAGTAGAGTAAGTGAGTGGGCGGTGTGAGTGGGCAGTGTGAGTGGAGTGAGAGGTGTGAGTGGAGTAAGTGAGTGAGTGGTTTGAGTGAGTGGTGTGAGTGAGTGGAATAAGTGAGTGAGTGGAGTGAGTGTAGTGAGTGAGTGGTGTAAGTGAATGAGTGAGTGAGCGGTTTGAGTGAGTGAGTGGTGTGAGTGGGTGATCGGGTGGAGTGGGTGAGTGAGTGAAGTGGGTGAGTGAGTGAGTCAGATGAGTAAACTATCCAAAAAAAGTGCGATCGAAGTGGAGGAGACTGGGTGGTCTAGCGATTAGACATTACCCTCTGGACATGAAGATCCAAGGTTTGAATCCTGCCACAGGCGGTGGGAACTTGTCTCTTTAAATTAATAATTTCTTAATGACTTTACCACTCCCTGGCAGTAGTGGGATCAGATGTCTATTTCTCTCAGAAAATGGTGAAAAGCACAGGGATCCATGTGCACATGTGTATGTTAAAAAACCATTGGTCATTGGTGGTTACAAATTGAAAAGAGCAAACCAAAAATGACCGTGATAGTTATGGTTGTGGAAGGCCTTGGTATCTATCTATCTATCTATTGACCTTTCAAGCCATAGCCGGCCCATAGGGCGTAGACCAAGATACTTCTTCTCTTATCTAAATTTTTGTTCCACCAGTTTTAAATTCTTTTGAAGATATTTTATCAAATCTCGTCATTTGTCTCTGCTCTGTGCAAGCAGCTCTATCTCATTGAGGGAGCCGATTCTACTGCTAATTTACACATTCTGTATCAGTTCTATGTTTCATTAACAAAATCGTTTTTACGATAGCGGCTTGTTAAACCTCTGCTCAACGGTTCTATACCAAGCAGGAGAAAAATAATTCCTCCATTTTGGATCCAATCGGAAAAGTAGTTAGTGAGTGAGAGGGAGCCTCGGTATCACTGCAACCAAATTAAAATCCACAGTTGCTCAACCAGCCGTGCCAGTGGAATCATCCGTATTAGCATCTCATCTCCCAAACAAAGAAAGGTAGCTGCAGTCCCCATCATAGCAGTCTTAGCACACACCAAAAGACGTAATGCGAAACCACACAGAAAGTGAACACAGCCATCTGTTCCCCATCATATGATATCATCATTCATCGTAAGCAATCAAAATATCGAAACACAATCAAAAGGGATGAAATGCACAGCTTACGGTGTACTGCTTACGGAGGAAACTGCAACAAGGAACACTTTTCAGACACAGCCTTTAAGGGTTCCCGCCGCCTATCCTCCATATTGACTGGAAGTAAATGACCATTGTCGGGGCAAAGATTGCTAAGCAAATCTACTAATACTGAAGATGGATGTGTGGAACCAAAAGATGTTAATGTTGGGCTCTTTCATAAAACTAGAAACACAGTGCATCTGTGCCCGTTTACTTAATGATAAATGCTGAAGAGAAAGAGAGTGGCAGATTAGTGGTAGTCTACTGCTTTTGTTAATCTGAAGGTTAGATCTATTTCATTTTGCATGCCTGTCATGCATTTTTTGTGATCGTCATAATTAAAAGCTTATAATAAATCTATTGAAATCTATTCCTTCAGATTTCTAATGGCCAGGATCACTCGGGAACAGATCACAACCAACCACCAGCAGATGGATCTGAAAATGACACTTTTGACAACCATGACACAAATGACAAAACTTTGGTATCTTCCGAAAGTGATGGGGACAAAAATGTGAAAAGATGGGACCTATGGACTTACATAGAAGATTACTTAAAGCGATTTAGGATTTATCAAATCTTGTTTGGTAAAGAAGAAGGCTCACAAAAAACAGTTGAAACCTCAGAGTCAGAGCTCAAAACATTTTAATTTGTATCAAGTCTTTGACTCGTAAAATTTCAGAAATATTTTTGTTCTTTTTTTTATTTGCTAAGATCTGTATCTGCAAAGTTGTATTTTGATAAATTTGGTTGTGTGTCAGGTGTTGTCCTCATATGGTCGATAGGTCCACACTCACTACATAAATCTGGAATGATATGCAGGATATGATAGTTGCCAGTGTTGATCCAAGATGGAAGTTTGTTTACCTTCCGTTTGGCAAAGAACCGTTGATCAGAGGTCTAATAAGTCACTGTCATAAAAACGCCCTTGTTAATGAAACATAGGCCTGATAGTCAGCAG
The DNA here is from genome assembly GCA_032433765.1 of Megaustenia siamemsis. Classification (NCBI taxonomy): domain Eukaryota; kingdom Metazoa; phylum Mollusca; class Gastropoda; order Stylommatophora; family Ariophantidae; genus Megaustenia; species Megaustenia siamemsis. The sequence goes on from JAVIAB010000145.1 coordinate 20,370,892, forward strand.
GAATTAGCTCCCTCAATGAGATTGAGATACTTGCACAGAACACAGAAAAATGGCGAGATTTGATAAAAGACCTTTGCAAGGATTGAAGTGCTAGAAAGAAACATTTCGAAACAGGGAAGTGGGAAGAGTATCCGAGTCTATGCCCTATGACCTGGTTATCACTCCAAAGGTCGATAGAAAGACAGACAGTGAGACAGGCAGGCAAATAAAATGGAAACATTGGCTCTACATTTATTTCTTAATGACTTCTATGTCTTTACTACAGTTAACAATATTATTTGTTGCTACAATCGTGTTCATCATTATTTATATTTGTAAAACATATTTCTTCACCATCTGGTAAAAGTATCAACACCTTTAGGAATGCGTCACTTCAATGAAGTTTGGGTAATCACTGTTTTACAATGTGCCACATTGTGTGGCTTGAGGTTGTAGACAATTTTAAATAGTTAAATTTAGTTTTAATCCAATCCACATATTATACACAAGTAAAAAAAATTTCTGGACTTCTGTTTTTTTAAACCACATGACCAGTCTGTTGCCATTTTTATTTATTCTGTTCCACTAAATTTAGTTTTAAAAATCAACAACTTATATTTTTGCAAGTATTATTTCTTAATTAAAAAAATGTCTTCTTGCATTATAGATGGTCATACACATTTTATTTTTTTTTTTTGCTTCAGAAGAGATTTGTGCTCGCTTCCTGACCTGAGGGGTCCGGGTTCGATCCTCAGCAGTGGCAGAATTTTTTTTGCACCGACAAGGCTCCGGGGTTAACCCAGCCTCTAAAAATAGATACCAGAGATTTTCTGGGAAGTAAAGGCGGCCATTTTTAGGCCTACTTTTTTCGATTTCCAACTGCCAAGGGTTCTTCAATGTACGCAAAATGCACTCGGAACCTGTTTTTTTTCATTTTCCGAGAGGACTAGACATAGGATGTCACTACCCAGCGACCGCTTTACTTTTCCAGAAAAAAATCTGGTACCGATTAAAGGCTGGGTGAACCGGAAGCCGTCGGTTGGGATCGAACCCTACCTCTTGTCCTTTGTAGTCCAGTTCACTAACCACTGCCCTATCACGGCTTCCGCTACCCAGAGAAGGTGTATGTTTTTTCCCCCAACCGCCTGTGGTGGGAATCAAACCAGGGATTTTCTTGTCTTGAGGCAAACGTCTTACCTCTAGACCACCCAGCCTCTGATAAAGTTATTTTAAAATTGAGAAATTTAATATTTAAAACTATTTTTTATTTTTAAGTTTAGGTGAGGGACCCCTGTGCACACGGCTGTCAGGGAAAAACGGATTCAGTTAACGAATTCAGCTAGGAAAATTCAGTTCCTAGTCTCTAGGGACTTCGTTAAAGGTAAAAGCTGGCGAAGGAAAAAAAAAAAGAAAATTTTATTTTTTACGTTTTTGATAAAGGTCTCCCAGATAATCTGCTTCCCAGTTAATCCACGTAAACACAATTAGAACAAGAGAAATGAAATTTTTGGGGCATGTTACGAGACACAGCAGTCTAATAAAAGTAATATTGGAAGGAAAAATACAAGATAAAAGAGGCAAAGGCAGACCAAGACTAACATGGCAGAGTAACATCAAAAGATGGACAAGTCAACCTGTGACAATCTGCACCATCAAAGCAAGAGACAGAGTGGAATGGCGCTCCATGGTAGCCAACCTTCGATGCGGAGACGGCACTCAATGATGATGATGATGATGAGTTAATCCACTCCCGGATAATTGAGAGCCTACTGTATAAGATTCAATTTTTTTGCATGTGGAATTTGTTGAAAACCCAGTACATGAATCTCTGGTCATGGCACATGTTCTCTAAGGGTTAATTTTTTTAGAAACCAACATTGTTAATTAGATTTTTTCATTTGTCTAAAGTAAAGTAACATAAAAACAAAGTTGAACGCATTCGAAAATAAATGTCTAAGGAAAATACTTGGTATAGCGTGGAACGAATTCAAAACAAACGAGGAAATTAGAGAAATCGCTAATCAACCACTAATATCTTCAGTAATAAAGAAAAGACGATGGTCATATGTTGGACATGTGATGAGAAGAGATAATAACCGAATAGCAAAGCAAGCCCTCATGTGGGAAACAACAGGTAAGAGAAAAAGAGGCTGACCCAGAGAGACACTGAGAAGAACATTGATGAGAGAGGCAAGAGCAGATAAGAGAAGGAGTATCTTGGTCTACGCCCTTCATCAGAGGTAAAAGCTGGCGTACGCAAAAAAATTTTTTTTAATGTCATTGCTAATACTTTATAGCACTATTTAGAGCCGCGATAGCCCAGTGGTTAGTGAACTGGACTGCAAAGGACAAGGGGTAGGGTTCGATCCCAACCGACGGCTTCCGGGTTCACCCAGCCTTAAATGGGTACCGGATTTTTTTCTGGGAAAAAAGCGGCACGGGCATAATACCATTCACATTACCCCAAAAAATCATGTGCCGAAGGTCTGTAAAATTTATGGTCACTAACACCATATTCCCTATACGCCACGTGGCGTGACGGGGGCTCTTTCCCTTTTTTTTACTATTCTTTTTTATGTGTATAAAATTGCTATAATTGTGCTTGGACAGAATACTATAACACCATCCATTACTAAACTACCATTATGTAGCACTAATCTTCTTAGAACACCTATCATTGTACTCAAGATAGCACCCATTATCATCATCACATTGTTAGCACTTTTATCTAGCACTAGCTTTGTTTTTATACATGGACCCGCTATTATTGTATTCAAACAGCGTACTTTAGTACTCCATTCTCTTTCCTGATTACACAGGAAGATTTCAGCAAAGAGCATGAACTCTGTAGCACCACTGGTGGATTATTGAGCCTTTTGTGAGCTCTGTAGCATCACTGGTGGATTACTGAGCCTTCTATGAGCTCTGTAGCATCACTGGTGGATTATTGAACCTTTTATGAGCTCTGTAGCATCACTGGTGGATTACTGAGCCTTTTATGAACTCTGTAGCATCACTGGTAGATTACTGAGCCTTTTATGAGCTCTGTAGCATCACTGGTGGATTACTGAGCCTTTTATGAGCTCTGTAGCATCACTGGTGGATTACTGAGCCTTTTATGAACTCTGAAGCATCACTGGTGGTTTACTGAGCCTTTCATAAACTCTGTAGCATCACTGGTGGATTACTGAACCTTTTATGAGCTCTGTAGCATCACATGGTGGATTACTGAGCCTTTTATGAGCTCTGTAGCATCACTGGTGGATTACTGAGCCTTTTATGAACTCTGTAGCATGACTGGTGGATTACTGAGCCTTTTATGAGCTCTGTAGCATGACTGGTTGATTACTGAGCCTTTTATGAGCTCTGTAGCATCACTGGTGGATTACTGAGCCTTTTATGAGCTCTGTAGCATCACTGGTGGATTACTGAGCCTTTTATGAACTCTGTAGCATCACTGGTGGATTACTGAGCCTATAGGTTATTGATTTAGTTGTGAATTAATATGGAGTTCATTTTTTCAATTCAGACATTGCGTGAAAGTTTTTATTCTGCTTGATTTATTTCCCTTCAAAGTTCATTTTTTAAAAATGTCTTAATTTATGTACACTTTTCTTATTAAACATATGATGTAGTGAGACAATATACAATGTGTATAAATATAATTCCACAACATGTGTCAGAATAAAGGGTTAAATAAATTGAAGTAACAGTCTCCAGGATCATTTACTTTAGGGACTATTTTTGACATTGCAAAGATGACAGCAAGAATATTGCCACCAGGTGCCAGGTTTCGTTATTAGTTTTACTTACATATCCGTGTGTGTGTTTTTTTTTTTGTTCCTGCTGAAGGCCTATTGGGCCGAAACGTCGTTTAATCTGTGTCGTCTACTAATCACGTAAAGCTTCTAACATACCATTTTTTTTCTATTTTTCCTGCCAGGCCTAGAGGCATTGAGAATTGTGTTTCATTTTTCTCTTCTACCAATGCATCTTAACAATTCCCCTATTCATTTCTTTCCATGTCACATTGGTATATTGTCTAATATCATCTCTTATCTTTCTCTGTCTACTTTTCTCTAAATCTTTCCTGTTGTTATTTTAAAATGTTCCTCTTCCGTTACATTTCTAAAGAAAGTAACTGTCCTTCTGGTTGAGTTTAAAATATCTCTTTGTTTTGTAGCCTTTCTCATGACCTCTTCATTGCTCCCTTTAGTTCCTAGATATTCTTAACATTATTCTTTGAAACCACATCTCTCGCTATGGCCTCACCTCACAAGTACCTGCTTATTTATATTTTACCAATCGTCCATGATTCACTTCAATATGTAATGGATTGGCTCTATGTATCATTGGAGAATTCTTATTCATACTTCTATATAATGCGCACAGCATAAAATGCTTTTCATTTTATGGTGGAACACCGCATTGCCAGGGCTATTTTGCATTTAATCTCAGAATGGACAAGAGTATTCATTTAATTAAAATTCCTTTCAGGCCAAAGACGGCACATAGGGTAGAAGTCATAGTTCTCCACGATCGACGATTTGCTGCCAGTTATTGTAGTTCTTGGTTGTTTCTTAGTCCCATGGTTGAGTCTTCCCTAATTCTGCAAGATGATTCTCTTTATCTGCCTTGTTTTTTTTTACCAGACGGTTTCTACATGAATGTCTGATGGGGAAGTCTTTCTCTGATTTTTTTCTCTCAGGCTATTTTCTGTTATATGTTTAGCTCATTTAATTTCAGTAGTGGTTATTTTTCTAGCGTTAGTTAGCACAAGTAAAAAAGAAAAAAATATGCTCCTGGAGGAATAACTGAATCAGGAGGGAATGCATGTGTGTGAGTGGGGGAGAGTGTAATGACATCACTTAAAAGGATGCTGAATGTTAACCTTGGTAAAGGTACCTACAAGTACAACTAGGTGGGAAACAACAGGTTGGAGGAAAAGAGTCTGACCCAAAGAAACACTGAGAAGAACATAGATCAGAGAGGTTAAGACAGAAGAAATAGGCTCCTTCAATGAGATTGAGGACAAGCACACAAATCCAGTAATTCTTTGAAACAGCAAGATATAGTTTACCAAGATGGCGGAGTGACCGTGCCGGTGTATATTTTTGATTCAGTGAAACATCAATATTTCTATTCTATATGGATTATGTGTCAAGTTTCCAATTCCAGAGAATGATATAATGTGATCTCAAATATCATTAAGCAGGATAGACATATAACATTTGTTTTTTAATGGTGTATAATAACAGTTTGTGTGTGAAAACAACAAAGATGTAGAGAAACAACACGAGTAGAAAATGGGTCATGGCCAACAGTACAGTAACCTCAGTGCGCGGGCAAGCACTGGTAGCATAAACAACAGCCCTTACTCTGCGACAGAACTAGCACAGCGGCAGAGGACAATGTAACATACACGCAACAGTGCTCAGAACCAAAATTATGGAGAAACAATCATGATCATACAGAGAGGCCAACATAAGAGCAAAGAATCGCAGATTGTTTCTCCCCTCGACGCCAATGGCAGCAGAGGAAGGATAGAAGAAGAAGAAGAAGAAGAAAGAATGAGATTGAGAACATCAATAAGTTAAAAACTACAAAACCCTGATCCAGGGTTTCACACAACAGTTACTAGAGCCATGATATGTGGCTCTTGGTACAGAATGTGTTCAAGTAAATAAAAAGCATATTCAGTTTAACACTCACTTAAGTAAACACTTTTCTCCATTAACAACCAGTTGAATCTTTCAATACACAGTTTATTCGTTAACTGCTGGAGAATCTCCTTACATTTTGTGGTTTATAATCATGCAAAGTTGTGTGTTTACTTTTATTTTCTTTATATTCATTTTAAAAAAACCAAAGACAAATAATAATAATGCAGTTGCTATATATTTCCATATAAACACATACATTGAAATCAGCACAGACACATCATGAGAGATTGCAAATATAAACATATGACTAGGTTCATGAAGTGCAACAAAATAACACTGAATGTGTCAACAACAAATTGAAAACAATATAAAAATTACAGAACAAAATAATAAAAGATGGATATTATAAACATAACATGTGGTGGATAAATTAGTTCTGTAAGATTATTAAAACATATCAACAAACTTATCAACAATCATTGTCAAGGCACAAAAGACAAGAAAACAACATAAGAAAATCAACAACAAAATTCAAGTGAACTCATGCCTAGCAAAAAAGGACAAAATGCATTTGTCCTAACATAGAAGGATAATTAAAGACAGCTCAAATTCATTATGGAGGCGAAGGCGCACCTCACAGCACCAGAGCTGGAACTTGTTAGCAACCCACAGCTGATGGCTTGTGCCAGGATCGGTAAACCAAAACCATCCAGACCCTGCTCCACCTCTCCGTGGTGCCTCTAGTAACAGACTAACCTGTCTAGTCTGGCCAAGCGAGTAGGGATCAAAGAGGGAAGTTCTTTTATTAAACTTTTGTTCCTCCTCCTCAGCAAATTGTCTCAACAAACTGCGTGTTTTAGATAAAATTTCACTAATTTTTACTCAGTTATTTTAAATAAAAAAACAGCTGTACCACAGTAAGCTAAACCTCTTGGTGTTCAAATACATTAACAGTGAGAAAGAGGCCCCTATACACCTCCAAAAACTGTGCCCTAGTAAGATAATGTTAATACAAAATTTCCCCGCAAAATTATATGTTCAGGTTTGCAGGGTCTGCCATTGCACCAGAAACCTTAAAAATAGACACATTTGACATGGCGAAGGCTTTCAAGGGACACCTCTCACTGGATAGCGACAAGGAAGTTGAGGATAACCCACATGCCAAAAAAATGGTGGAGCACAGTGCCATGAAGGGTGAAAGAAGAAAAAACGTCCTTAGTGGAAATGTATGCAACATGGTCAATCAATGCAGACAGGAATAATCAGTAGGCAAACACTTCGATGGTTGCTGGAACGAGCAGCAGAGCAAATATGGGAATATCCCGACTGAGATGACGCTAGTCCGAACTAAAAACTAAATATAATTATATATTTTTTTGAGGACATCCTCAACCATACAGTGTGAAATTAATGACAGACACTCATTCCAAGCAAGATGCTCCTTTTTATAGAAGAATAGGGAACCATATCATGACCTGTGACATGCAATGGTGCTACATATAAACATGGGAGCCGCGATAGCTCAGTGGTTAGTGAACTGGACTACAAAGGACAAGGGGTAGGGTTTGATCCCAACCGATGGCATCCGGGTTCACCCAGCCTTAAATGGGTACCGGATTTTTATCTGGGAAAGTAAAGCGGCACGGGCGTAATACCGACCACATTACCCCAAAAATCATGTGCTGAAGGTCTGTAAAATTTATGGTCACTAACACTATATTCCCTATACGCCACTTGGCGTGACGGGGGCTCTTTACTTTTTTTTCTTTTAACATATAAACATATTTTAAGTGTTTATTTTATTTTACCAAAAGCACATTTTTAGGTAAGGTGGCCAGCATTACATCAGTGCCGTCTTTCCAAGAAAAATCTGCTACCAGTTGGATGAACCTAGAAAACATCAACCAGGATCAAACCAAACCTCTTGCTCTCCCAGTAGACCACTAACACCAGCCTTCACACAACTCCCAAATCTGTTTGACCAGTAAACAAATATTTGTAACAAAGTTCTAAGGTAAAGTGTTACAGAAGTCTAAGAAAAAAAAAATCACCAATGAAAACAAACAGCATAAAAATTACCAGCTAAACTAAAACATTTGGAACATAGACACACCAAAATTCATCATGGGTCCTGGAATTTAATTTTAAAAAGTAGAGATAGACCAAAAAATGGATATACAGACGTGCCCTAACTGACTATCGCTAGATTTAAAATTGTTTGAAGTTACAATACGAGTTCAAGCAATGGGAATAGATGTATTGAGATGAAAGGTAATACTATATGATGTCATTTTATATATTTAGCCATGTCTATTTTGTTAAATCTAGTCACAAAATGAAACAAAACAGGGATGTGTGTAAACTATATAGTATTCCAGAAGTTAGATCCACAATTGGCATTAGCCAAGATACATGCTACTTTCAAATTAGTATATTTCTGATTTATAATGAGTTTTTCTGAACATAACCCCACCATAAGTCAAGGTATCTCTGTAGAAAACAATTTCCTTCACATATAAGATGTGAAACTATTTTTTTTATCACTTTTAGCTCCTTATACTCAGTTTGAATATATATTATGTTACATATAATGTAGTTGTTAACATAAGGAATGTAATGTGGGCATACTGTGCATTCACAGATAAACATAATGCATAAAATATTGACATCTGTGAAAATATGACATTTAAAAATAAATACATGGACCAGTTTACAAGCCTGACTAGATGTAACAAATTTGGATTATCTGAAATTACAGTTCACAAGTTTGGTTAATATTGACAACTTGGCATGTCTTACTGTTGTAAATAAAAATCTGGCCCCTTGGTGGTATGTGGACAGATTTTATAGTAGGGATCTGTTAACTTAGATGAGAAAAAAAAAATATATTTTTCCACAAGTGAAATTGTATAATAGTCTGTCACTGTTAAGTAGCTGTAAAATCATCATAAAGAGAAATCACCAGAAACCTGTCTTGATCAGGATGTCACGTTTCATCTGAAGATTTATATTTTTCTCATTGAGTACTACCTACCTCAATGAGTGCATTCTGAAAGGAGCTCTTGATGTTCTATAATCTTTTAAGTGACCTCAATCTTCCAATATTGTTCTTTCAAAGCCTTTATATCATTTGATGTAACAGTTTTAAAAAAAACCTATCTTTGCTTAATAATAATAAGTCCACTAGCATGAAGACCCTGGTATGTAAAGTTTGGCCACAAAGGCATGTCTGCACAAAAACTACGGACATCCTGAGAGACGTCCAAGTACACTGTCCTATTTGTGATCCTTGCCTGTCTTGTTATTCAGCAAAGGTTGATTACTAAAGAAGATTTTGCCAAAGCTATCACTTACTTTCAATAATAAATAATATAACTCCATACAGTTTTATAATGCCTTAACTGTGGTTGGTGGTTTCTCCAAATATTCTTGATATTTATCATAAACTACTTTTAGTTTAAAGGAAACATTTAAATCTTTCACTTGATTGAATGGGATGATACTATTGTTATTGTTATTGGCTATGGAAGGCCTCGGTCTCACAGCAAACGAATTAAAATCCATAATTGCTCAACCGCCCGTGCCAGTGGGATGATACTAATGTTTATGAACAAAGGTAAAAGGTTTTATTTGACTTCAAAAAGGTCCACAAGATACACTACCAAAGAGATCCACAAGTTAAACTCTATTGTCAAAGATGGACCACAGATATTATCAAACTTCCAAAAAAAACTATTTAAAGCTATTATTAGACTGCCAAAAAGAGTTCATAGAATATTATTAGACTACCAAAGAGTTCATAGCTATTATTAGACTACCAAAGAGTTCATAGATATTATTAGACTACCAAAGAGTTCATAGAATATTATTAGACTACAAAAGAGTTCATAGATATTATTAGACTACCAAAGAGTTCATAGAATATTATTAGACTACCAAAGAGTTCATAGACATTATTAGACTGTCAAAGAGTTCATAGATATTATTAGACTACCAAAGAGTTCATAGAATATTATTAGACTACCAAAGAGTTCATAGACATTATTAGACTGTCAAAGAGTTCATAGATATTATTAGACTGTCAAAGAGTTCATAGATATTATTAGACTACCAAAGAGTTCATAGCTATTATTAGACTACCAAAGAGTTCATAGATATTATTAGACTACCAAAGAGTTCATAGATATTATTAGACTGTCAAAGAGTTCATAGATATTAATAGACTACCAAAGAGTTCATAGCTATTATTAGACTACCAAAGAGTTCATAGATATTATTAGACTACCAAAGAGTTCATAGATATTATTAGACTGTCAAAGAGTTCATAGCTATTATTAGACTACCAAAGAGTTCATAGCTATTATTAGACTACCAAAGAGTTCATAGATATTATTAGACTACCAAAGAGTTCATAGATATTATTAGACTACCAAAGAGTTCATAGATATTATTAGACTGTCAAAGAGTTCATAGCTATTATTAGACTACCAAAGAGTTCATAGATATTAATAGACTGTCAAAGAGTTCATAGCTATTATTAGACTACCAAAGAGTTCATAGATATTATTAGACTGTCAAAGAGTTCATAGATATTATTAGACTGTCAAAGAGTTCATAGATATTATTAGACTGTCAAAGAGTTCATAGATATTATTAGACTACCAAAGAGTTCGTAGATATTATTAGACTACCAAAGAGTTCATAGATATTATTAGACTACCAAAGAGTTCATAGATATTATTAGACTGTCAAAGAGTTCATAGCTATTATTAGACTGTCAAAAAGTTCATAGCTATTATTAGACTAACAAAGAGTTCATAGATATTATTAGACTATCAAAGAGTTCATAGCTATTATTAGACTGTCAAAGAGTTCATAGCTATTATTAGACTACCAAAGAGTTCATAGCTATTATTAGACTACCAAAGAGTTCATAGCTATTATTAGACTATCAAAGAGTTCATAGCTATTATTAGACTACCAAAGAGTTCATAGCTATTATTAGACTACCAAAGAGTTCATAGCTATTATTAGACTGTCAAAGAGTTCATAGCTATTATTAGACTACACAAGAGTTCATAGATATTATTAGACTGTCAAAGAGTTCATAGCTATTATTAGACTACCAAAGAGTTCATAGATATTATTAGACTGTCAAAGAGTTCATAGATATTATTAGACTGTCAAAGAGTTCATAGATATTATTAGACTGTCAAAGAGTTCATAGATATTATTAGACTACCAAAGAGTTCGTAGATATTATTAGACTACCAAAGAGTTCATAGATATTATTAGACTACCAAAGAGTTCATAGATATTATTAGACTGTCAAAGAGTTCATAGCTATTATTAGACTGTCAAAAAGTTCATAGCTATTATTAGACTAACAAAGAGTTCATAGATATTATTAGACTATCAAAGAGTTCATAGCTATTATTAGACTGTCAAAGAGTTCATAGCTATTATTAGACTACCAAAGAGTTCATAGCTATTATTAGACTACCAAAGAGTTCATAGCTATTATTAGACTATCAAAGAGTTCATAGCTATTATTAGACTACCAAAGAGTTCATAGCTATTATTAGACTACCAAAGAGTTCATAGCTATTATTAGACTGTCAAAGAGTTCATAGCTATTATTAGACTACACAAGAGTTCATAGATATTATTAGACTGTCAAAGAGTTCATAGCTATTATTAGACTACCAAAGAGTTCATAGCTATTATTAGACTACCAAAGAGTTCATAGCTATTATTAGACTACCAAAGAGTTCATAGCTATTATTAGACTACCAAAGAGTTCACAGATATTATTAGACTGTCAAAGAGTTCATAGCTATTATTAGACTACACAAGAGTTCACAGATATTATTAGACTGTCAAAGAGTTCATAGCTATTATTAGACTACACAAGAGTTCACAGATATTATTAGACTGTCAAAGAGTTCATAGCTATTATTAGACTACACAAGAGTTCACAGATATTATTAGACTGTCAAAGAGTTCATAGCTATTATTAGACTACACAAGAGTTCACAGATATTATTAGACTGTCAAAGAGTTCATAGATATATTAGGCTACCAAAGAGTTCATAGATATTATTAGACTAACAAAGAGTTCATAGATATTATTAGACTACCAAAGAGTTCATAGATATTATTAGACTGTCAAAGAGTTCATAGCTATTATTAGACTGTCAAAGAGTCCATAGATATTATTAGGCTACCAAAGAGTTCATAGATATATTAGGCTACCAAAGAGTTCACAGATATTATTAGACTGTCAAAGAGTTCATAGCTATTATTAGACTACACAAGAGTTCACAGATATTATTAGACTGTCAAAGAGTTCATAGCTATTATTAGACTACACAAGAGTTCACAGATATTATTAGACTGTCAAAGAGTTCATAGCTATTATTAGACTACACAAGAGTTCACAGATATTATTAGACTGTCAAAGAGTTCATAGCTATTATTAGACTACACAAGAGTTCACAGATATTATTAGACTGTCAAAGAGTTCATAGATATATTAGGCTACCAAAGAGTTCATAGATATTATTAGACTAACAAAGAGTTCATAGATATTATTAGACTACCAAAGAGTTCATAGATATTATTAGACTGTCAAAGAGTTCATAGCTATTATTAGACTGTCAAAGAGTCCATAGATATTATTAGGCTACCAAAGAGTTCATAGATATATTAGGCTACCAAAGAGTTCATAGCTATTATTAAACTGCCAATGAGGTTCAAATGTATTATCAGAAATCTAAAGGGAGTCATAAACCTTATCAGACTGTCAAAAGGCATCATAGCTATTAACAGATAGGAACCATTCAGTCCTAATATATGGCTGTAAAACATGGAGAACAGAAATGACAATCTTGAAGATACAAACCTTCATTAACTCTTTCCATACGTTTGGTCGCACTGTGCGCCATGCTCATTTCGGCCGCGTACATTTTGCCACATAGTGCGCCACTCTCAATTTGATTAGTGTGAATCATCAAACTATATTCTTTTTACATGCCTTGTATCATCTTGGTATTGGTGAAATCTAATTCCTTGTTCAATTATCTAAAAATTCATATATAATATGTTATATGTTAGATAAATATAAATATGTAGATTGATTCTTAAAACCAAAAACAATTTTGTCTCTGAAATCTCTTTCTTTGCATCGATAAAAAGCTTCCGTACGGAAAGAGTTAATGAATACTTGCACAGAATAAAAGGATGGAAATGGCAGGACAAAATCACTAACATAGAATTATGAGAAAGTACCAGTCAAATACCAGTGGACAAAGAGATACAATGAAGATGATGGCACTGGATGGAATACACACTTCAGAAGCCAATTGAAAGTATTACACGACTAGTCTTTTTTTGGAATCCCTGGGGGCAGAGACAAAGAATAAGACCAAAATATACTTGGAGAAGACAGGTAGAAACAGAGATGAAGAGATCAGGGGAATACATGGAATGATCGTAGCCCTTGATTATGATACTGCTGTAAACCCCCCCCCCCTTGCCTTCCTTACTACTACTTCTGGTGACTCCTGAGCGTTACATTTGCTTTTGTTGATGTAGGATTTTTTTTCATTTTGTGAGATACAAGCTAGTATAATACGTAAAAAAATTGTCAATTTTCAAGAAATTGGTCGTTTTTCCTTTTTTTCGCTGTGACCAGGGAATTTTCCTTGGTCGTCTGCTCACATCAAACAACCTTTGTGACTCAGGGAACATAGTAAATAATGTTATGAGGTAGCTGAACATACAGACAGGCATTGTAACATGCCCAGTCCATGCGGTCAGATTCAGGCTATAAATCATCCTGAGCCAGGAAATCAGAGTCCTCATGTCTTGCCTAGTATAAACACACAGCTTTGTGTCAAAATTTCAAAGAAAATACTATTTTTTGAGCTCCTAATGTTACATTTAAGTGGTAGTAATTTTACCATGGTATCTTAAACACAAAGTCATGAAAAGCTGAATTCCAACAGATGACAGAATATACATGGAAAACAAACCTGTGGAAGAGATCGATCACTTTATCTATCTTGGAAGTCACATTGATCGAGAAGGGGATACAAGTAAAGAAATTATAATCAGAATAGCTAAAGCAGCAATGTCTTTCAGAAACCTTGAAAAGTTATGGAAATCAAAACTCATCAGCACAAACACAAAACTTAGACTATTCAAATCAAATGTACTATCAACACTTACATATGCATGTGAGAGCTGGAAAACAACACGAGACATAGAAACAAAGTTGAACGCATTCGAAAATAAATGTCTAAGGAAAATACTTGGTATAGCATGGAGCAAATTAAAAACGAGGAAATTAGAGAAATTGCCAATCAACCACTAATATCTTCAATAATAAAGAACAAACGATGGTCATATGTTGGAAATGTGATGATGAGAGATAATAACCGAATAACAAAGCAAGCCCTCATGTGGGAAACAACAGGTTAAAAGGAAAAGAGGCCAACCCAGAGACACACTGAGAAGAACATAGATGAGAGAGGCAAGAGCAGTAGGAATCGGCTCCCTCAATGAGATAGAGTTGCTTGCACAGAACAGAGACAAATGGCAAGATTTGATAAAAGATCTTTACAAGGTTTGAAAACTGTTAAAATAAAAATTTAGATAAGAGAAAGAGTATCTGGGCCTATACCCTATGGACTGGCTACGGCTCAAAAGATCAATAGATAGATAGATCTTAAACACATCAGTCACAGAAAAGTATCACAATTAAGGGTTAAAGAATGGCAAGAAACAGAATGGCATGGAAAGTGTTTGTTGAAGACTTCTGCTCCAATGAATGGGAATCATAACTCAGATCACTGCCAAAAATGTTTATAGCTACTATCAGATTGTTAAAGGTATCCATATTCTATATCTGACTGTCAAAGGTGTCATATCCTTTACCAGACAGCCAAAAGGATCTGCAGCAGATTGCTAATGGAGTCAATAGGCTTCACAATTCTCTCATGACACACACAAACGTTGAAGACCCCACAGGCTAAATCTAAAAGATCCCTGATTGTCAGGTATAATAATACATACATCTATGAGACCTCACATTATACCAAAACTTATATCTTGTAGACTCAAGGACTAATTTTTGCATCCTCAGGAATGGTTAACCTATGAAAGACAGGTTTAGTTTATAATAGAAGTATTCATAATGACATTTGGTGTGATGTCAACTTGTACATGTCAAGTTTGGAATGATAATACTGCGGGTAGTAGTAAATGATACATTATAAGCTTGACAACTTCAGAAGTGTGTCACTGTAACGATCAAGCACAAAGTGTTTGATAATGACAATCCACATATGTCAAGTTTGTAGTGCCCAGTATATACAACCCACAAATATCAAATTTATAATACACATGATCAACAACTGACTAGTGTCCAGTACTGACAACCCACAAATGTCAAATTTATATTGTTCAGGACTAACAACCTCCATATGTCAAGTTCAATGTTCAGGAATGATAAATCAACACAAATGTCCACTGTATCTGAAAATGTCAACAACCATCAAGAATACTCATTGTGCTCAGAAATTACAACCCACAAATATCAAGAGTACACATGCCAAAATATAAAATTCTATGTTTGATTCAATTTGTCCAAAATAAAGTCACCTAATTGTAATTTGCCAAAAATAAAGACACATATTTTTTCAATTTAAAGACACAATGTAATTTGCTCAAAATAAAGACACATAAATGTAAAGTGCTCAAAATAAAAGACACATAAATGTAATTTGTCCAAACTAAAGACACATAAATGTAATTTGTCCAAAATAAAGGCATACAATTAATTTGCTCAAAATAAAGACACATAAATGTAATTTGTCCAAACTAAAGACACATAAATGTAATTTGTCCAAAATAAAGACACATAAATGTAATTTGTCCAAAATAAAGGCATACAATTAATTTGCTCAAAATAAAGACACATAAATGTAATTTGTCCAAACTAAAGACACATAAAAGACAAGCTCTCATGTGACAAAGAAAGATGATGACATAAAAATGCAAAGTTCAAGTCTCCCATGAAGTGTAGAGTTTGGCATGCCCATAAATGGCTTACATATCTCAGGACCTTGTCTTTACACATATAGTATAAAAAAACATAAAGGACATTCATCAGACCTTATGGCTTCTTTGAGAAATATGGTGTTAGTGTCTATATACTTCCATGACAATCTTAACACTTTATGGGTGATGTGGTCAACATCATCCCAAGGTGTCATAATTTCCATGAGAAAAACTCTGGTACCCATTTTTAACACATTCCGTACCATGAGCCGCAAATCATGGCTATCACAGCCAGTGAGCCGAGCCCAAAAGCGGCGATTTGTGGCTTTTAATTTATCTACATTTTCACAATTATTTCAGCTGAAACCTTGTAATTCTCTTACTACTCGTTTGTTTGACTTCGTGAATAAATTGTCCCAACAAAATGAGTGCTTTAGGTCAATTTTAATTAATTTTATTTATTAATGTGTTATGTGTGTTATTTATGATGTGTTATTTCAAATTTTAAAAATTATGAAAAATGGTGCATCCCCAGCTTGTTACACCCCTTGGTAGTGAATGTGTTGAAAGGCTGGGCGAAAGTTGGTTTGAAAAAACTTGGCCACATTTGGGAAAGAAATCTGGACCCACATGGTTTGTAGATAAGAACACTGATCAAATCATCAGCATGGCCTCTTTTACATAAACAGTGACAAAAATATCACAGTTGTGATGCCAACTGTAACTTATGTCATATTTCAATTAAACATTCAATAATTATCCAATTCTTCTTTACAATATCATCATTCAAGTGCTTAGAATTGATGAAACAAGACTCCCTTGTCAAACTTCCATGTGGACACCAGTTGGCAGCAAAATAAAACAAGGCAGACCAAATGAAACCCTATATAGAACCCATCTATGAACGTAATACTACAAGAAGACCTAGGAGTGAATCATCTCACAAGATGAGTTTTTATTTCTGTCCTATGTGCCATCTTCTATCTGAAATAAGCTAACTAATATTATAATACAGTCCCAACATTTTCCCATGAATATTGTAACTATTTAAGATCAAGACTTCATGTCAATACATTCTATGCTACACTAAATAATCATCCAGTAAAAATCAGCTAGGACACATGTTAAACATCATTTAAATGCACCAATCAGGGCTTCACACACAAATATATCATTTTACTTCACATTAAACACATAATTATCATTCTGTGACAAAGAATTAATATTTTTATAAGTGAACACCATATAGGACTTCATGTGCCATGTTAAACATTTAGTAAATACACCATTTAGAATTTGGTGTTTTTAAATTTGAGAAAAGTTTCAACTTTAACACACTTAAGCTTGTTACTTCAGTTCAAATCAACTGCAGTTCCATGTTATATCACCTGTCCAACTCTCAATGTTCCCAGTTATGAGAACCCTTGTCATAATATTCCACATTAAGTTCTCATTCATCATTTCACTCACCAACAACAGCTCCACATTATAATTTGTTGTTTTAAACACTCATCCATTAACTTGGAAAACACCGGCTACAGATTAACAACTTAATTCCCCAAAGTTAAACACTCATTCAATATCAGTGAGCACCAAGTGAGACATGCCAATATTCTCCACACTCTTTCATTTATTTAAGTGAGACTGTGCAATTATTCACTTTGTTAAAACACTCATCCAATATTAAGTGAGTGAACAACAAACCCAGACTTCATGAAATTATTTTTCATAGTAAACATTCATTCATTATTTAAGTGAACATCCAATTATTATTTTTGTTTTGATAGTAAACATTCATTCATTATTTAAGTGAACATCCAATTATTATTCTTTATAGTAAACATTCATTACTTAATAATTTATCAGAACACCAGCTGGGACTTACTGCCATTACTCTGTTAAACACTCAATAACTAACAGAACACAAGGAAAGACTTCATATCTTTGTTCTCCATGTCTCATCTGCCATGTTCAAGTGAATGCCATTTAGGATTTTAAGCCATTATTCTCATTCATTCATTATATTTAACTGAACACCAGCAGGAACTTCAAGCCACTATTTTCCACATTAAAAGCCAATTTAAAAATAAGAAAATTGTAACAGATATTAAATGCTAAAAATTAACTATCTCTGGAACCTGCTACATCCCAGCATTCTCAATAAAGTCTTTAAAAATGCTGCAGTAAGTTCTCTCAGATATTAGAAACCAAACATCCAGTCGTTTTCAGAATAAAACAAAATATTTAAGAATCTTATAGGTTAAGCATTCATTACTCCCTAATGGTGGTAATGCTATAGGATTCCTGTAACTTTCATTCATTATTTATCATTAACTTTTAGTTAGGCAAACACATAGTTTGACAACAATGGTGTCGGCCGGGTATGTTCAACCCGAAATGTGAAAAGTCTGTGACAAGAAAACAGAAAAGAAAATTGAATCCTTTGAAATGTGGATTTATAGAAGAATAGGTAGAATTGGATAGAAAGAAAAGAAAACAAACGATGAAGTCTTAAAACAACTAAAAATGAAAAGAGAACTACTAAACACAATTAGAACAAGACAAATTAAATTTTTGGGGCATGTTAAAAGACACAACAGCCTAATAAAAGTAATATTGGAGGGGAAAATACAAGGTAAAAGAGGCAGAGGTAGACCAAGACTAACATGGACGAGTAACATCAAAAGATGGACAAGTCAACCTATGACAATCTGCACCATCAAAGCAAGAGACAGAGTGGAATGGCGCTCCATGGTAGCCAACCTTCGATGCGGAGACGGTACTCAATGATGATGATGATGAACTTTTAGTTCTCAGGCATGAACAAGTTACTCACTTCAGTTATCACACTGACCAATCAATCTCTAATACAACACACAGAACAATCATTGATCTCAATGATAAAGGCACTGACAAATAATACAAATCTCAATTATTAGACATTGATAAGTTATTAATTTCAGTCACTACACATGACCAATCAAGAATCTCAGTTATTACATATTGACTAATTTAAAAAAGACACATATTACAAATGCTGGTGTATGTTGGGGGAGGCTCTAGACATATTGACTAATCATTAGTTTAGATTATTGTTGTTGTTGTTGCGTTCGCCAGCTTTCAACTCTGACGAAGTCCCTAGAGACTAGGAACTGAATTTTGCGTGTTAATCCATTTTTCCCCGGCAGCAGTGTGCACAGGGGTCCCTCGCCGCACAGGCAGATTAACTCCGACTTCGGAGGTAAAAGTAAGTAAAGTGCCCACGTCACGCCAAGTGGTGTATAGGGAATATGGTGTTAGTGACCATCAATTTTACAGATCTTCAGCACATGATTTTTGGGGTAATGTGGTCGGTATTACGCCCGTGCCGCTTTACATTCCCAGAAAAAAATCCAGTACCCATTAAAGGCTGGGTGAAAACCTGGAAGCCGTCAGTTGGGATTGAACCCTATCTTTTGTCCTTTGTAGTCCAGTTCACTAACCACTGAGCTATCGCGGCTAGACTTCATGTTTTTTCCGTCAATGAGTAACTGACGTTTCAAGCCGTT
This sequence comes from Megaustenia siamemsis, assembly GCA_032433765.1. Taxonomy (NCBI): domain Eukaryota; kingdom Metazoa; phylum Mollusca; class Gastropoda; order Stylommatophora; family Ariophantidae; genus Megaustenia; species Megaustenia siamemsis. Next base: position 20,390,147 of record JAVIAB010000145.1, read on the forward strand.
TTTAGATTATCAAACCAATCATCAATCACAGTTATCACACATCACCTAACATCAATTTCACTAAGAAACATGGCAGTTATTGATATCTGCTATAAATGTCAGTTATCATATATCAAACAATCATTAATTTCAGTTGTCACACACTCACCAATCATAAATCTCAGTAATCATATATAAAACATTTATCAATATCATTTATCAAAATATAAACAGATCCATGAACAGATCAATCTAGTCAGAAGTCTATAATATACTCTTTAGTAGATCAAAACATATTCTACTCCATCTAAGGAATAAGTTTAATAGCAGTTAATGTATTTCCATATCCACTACACCTCATGATAGTCACATCTACCTCAAAACATATCTCGACTGATTGACAGTCGAGTAAGAAGAGATAGATGATAACATATTTTATTGAGCAAAATATTTTCAGGAAATATTTTTATGTTTTTTGTGACCATTACATTTTGTTCTACTGTAGAGCTTCTGGATTTCATTAATCATTGACTTTTAAACATAATTCCCACGGAATACCAAACACATTTTCTTTAAACATAGGCTATCAATAATCACGTAACAAAATCACAGCCATCTCAATTTAAACAGACACAGAAGATCATGTCATATTTATACTGTCCCTTTCATAGATAAATCTGAAATTAGCTGAACTAGAAGTACCATCTCATACAGTTTTTCTCCTTACAAAGATACGTCTTAAGTCAGTTAAACTAGGAAACCACTCGTATTTGAACCGAACATTTCCTATATGAACTATCCTTCTCAGATATGTCTGAACACAGTTAAATGAGAGAATCATCTCATATTTGAACTGTTCATCTAAAAGAAATGTATTTGATCATAGCTAATCTCATCAATGTAGAACCATCTCCATGACACCAACTTATCTTATGTGTCCGCTTTGTACTGATGGGATGGAAAATCTGAAAAAAAGGAGTAAATTATAAAAATTAGAAATCACAATCAAGATATCTATTGTCATTTCAAGCCAAAAACACAATCAAGATATCTATTGTCATTTCAAGACAAAAACACAATCAAGATATCTATTGTCATTTGTAGCCAAAAACACAATCAAGATATCTATTGTCATTTCAAGCCAAAAACACAATCAAGATATCTATTGTCATTTCAAGACAAAAACACAATCAAGATATCTATTGTCATTTGTAGCCAAAAACACAATCAAGATATCTATTGTCATTTGTAGCCAAAAACACAATCAAGATATCTATTGTCATTTGTAGCCAAAAACACAATCAAGATATCTATTGTCATTTGTAGCCAAAAACACAATCAAGATATCTATTGTCATTTCAAGACAAAAACACAATCAAGATATCTATTGTCATTTGTAGCCAAAAACACAATCAAGATATCTATTGTCATTTGTAGCCAAAAACACAATCAAGATATCTATTGTCATTTCAAGCCAAAAATACAATCAAGATATCTATTGTCATTTCAAGCCAAAAACACAATCAAGATATCTATTGTTATTTGAAGTCAAAAATACAATCAAGATATCTATTGTTATTTCAAGCCAAAAACACAATCAACATATCTATCTATTATAATGTCAAGCCAAAAATGGCACTTAGGGGAGATATAAAAATAACTTTCCAATGTTTGATGATTCATTGATGTTATCAATCAAAACATATCAAACAAATATCACTGTCATGTTTCCATCACAAATTGTCCAAATTGGACATATTTTCATTATAATTATGTCCTGAAAATGAAATGTCAACTTTCCAACAGTTTTTGAGAATATGAGGCATTATCTTTTCAACATCTGTTTGAGAATATGAAAAATCAACATTTCAACATCTGTCGATAATTATAAACATCAACTTCCTAACAGGGGTTTGAAAATATGAGATGTCAATATTTCCAACAGGTGACTGAGAATAGTATATGCCAACTTTCCAACAGCTATATGTGGATATGAAATGTCAACTTTCCATCAACTGTTTGAGAATATGGAATGCCAACATTCCATATGTTGTTTAAAAATATAAATATGTCAACTTCCTACTGGTTGTTTGAGAAAGATTAAACATCAACTTTCCAACAGCTGTTTGGGAATATGAAATGTTAACTCTCCAACAGCTGTTTGGGAATATGAAATGTTAACTTTCCAACAGCTGTTTGGGAATATGAAATGTTAACTTTCCAACAGTTGACAGCAAACATAAAAGTAAACTTTCCAACAGATGTTTGGGAATATGAAATGTTAACTTTCCAATAGCTGACAGCAAACATAAAAGTAAACTTTCCAACAGATGTTTGGGAATATGAGATGTTAACTTTCCAATAGCTGACAGCAAACATAAAAGTTAACTTTCCAACAGCTGTTTGGGAATATGAAATGTTAACTTTCCAATAGCTGACAGCAAACATAAAAGTAAACTTTCCAACAGATGTTTGGGAATATGAAATGTTAACTTTCCAATAGCTGACAGCAAACATAAAAGTAAACTTTCCAACAGATGTCTGGAAACAGGAAAAAACAAACTTTTCAAAAGTAGCCAATGAACATGAATGCCAATATTTCCACCAATTTCTTTGTTCTCGAGAAATGTTGCTGCAAAGTTAAGTAGTCATCAATTGAATATTAATGTTTTTGGACTCGACAGAAGTCCCTACAAGAATGAAACATGATCAATTCAACAAATTAGAAAAATATATATATATGTTACCTTTCCCTAGACCCATCCAATTATCAGGCACATGAAGAAAGTAACGATCCATGGCTTCTAAAAACCGCCCTCTGTATAACTGTGGGGAGACAACTGTGGGCATCTTGCCTAAACATAAGAAAAAGTAAATCTGTTAATCAAATAAACTCATCAAAGTTAAAATAATGACCCAATATGACAATTCTTCTTCTTCTGTGAACACTTTGGATTCCAGTATTGATTATTTCAAAATAGGCAGTGGTTGCAGAAGGTTAATGACAACCTCGTACATCATCCTAATGTAGTTTATATTCCATGCTGTAAATCCCACTCCGGGTGAACTTCTCAATTTCATTAAGAAAGCCTATGCCTACTGCATTTGCATCTCTTGTTGGTGTTCATCTAAATATTTGTCAAGGTTTCTGCTATTGTTTCTAAATCAAGTGTTTGCTTTGTGATTCCCTATTTCGTATTCTCATCACACAGCAGACATATACCACCACTTTCTAAAAATAGATGTCAATTTTGCTTGTTTTATCATTCCTCTTATTTCTACACAAGTCTTGAATTAATTCCATTTGTACACAAAATATTTTTCTTAGACATTTGTCTCCAAATGCATCAAGTTTATCTTCTATTTCCTTAACTTATTACCAGCTTTCACATGCATAATGTGAGGATTTATAATACATTTGAGTTCAGTGTCCTCAGCTTCACTTTACTACTTAAGTTGTTATTCTTCTATTTGGTAAAGTTTTAGAAAACTAATGCTGACTTTGCTATTCTGGTTCAGATTTCTTTTTTGTGTCTTCTTCTTGATCTACACAACTTTTTAAAATAAACAAAGTGGTCTATTCCTTCCAAGTGTAGTTTTTTACCTTTGAGTAACTAGATTTTTCACTACTTTTTCAACGTGACCTGTCCTGTCACGGTACTGGTGATGTTGTAAAAGAAAGAACTAGAATGACAACATATTCGTCTTCCTTCTTTCCTCATTCTCCTTTCAGCATCAAGGGAGATATAATTTGTGGTCTGTTGCCCTTCTGTTGACTTCTCCTGCTGGTATGTTTCTTAGTGTTTCTAATATTCCATCAATCCATCTTCTTCAAGGTTGGCCCTTGGGTCTCTTGTTCTCACAGTCTTTACTGAAGGCTTGTGTTGTATTTTGATCTTTCTGTCTCATCATGTGGCCATACCATTTTATCTCCTGTTTCTTTGTATTCTATGATGAGAAATAATTCTAGCATTTTTCAGGAGAATTAATTCTAGCATTTTTCTTAGTTAGTGTCCAGTCTAGCATTGGTAGCACAATGTTGGAGTGAAGATCATGCTGGAGAGTGCCTGTTTTGCCTCTTGTGCTATTTTTGTTGGATGACAACATATTCATCATCATGTGCCATACCGGTTGGCGTGGGCGATCATGTCCTTCCACAATCTTCTATCTACAGTGCATCGTATCAGTTCTGTTGTTGACTGTTTTCCATGCCATGACACCAAGCTATCCAGTATTTTCTCTCTTTTAAGATTAGACAACATATTAAGACTTTTAAACTCCTAATACTGTTTGTAGAAGAGCAACAAGCTCAGAAGCTCTTGTTAGATGTTAACAATAATATAACTTAAATGTATGAGAACATACATAAAACAGTGGTAATGTTTCTTACAAATCTCATGTGAGTAGTAGTTGGAAGAGTCAAAGCAAAATAAAAACATGTAGCCAGTAAGGAAGAAAAAGTCAGGAAGAAACAATCAACATTTTCTGGCTAAGTAACATGAAAGGAACAGCTTGAATATATTGTGACAACTATAAACATTTAATGAAGAGATGGAAACAGAGAGAAAAGATACCAGTCATTTTAAGAAAATAATTTGGTAGAAGGTCAACAACAAAAGTAATAGTTGTGGAGAGACAAGATCATCAAAGCCAACAGGCATGGTAATTATTGATGATGATGATGATGTGAAGTTGGAAAAATTTGCTATTGACTATCCTAACCTTGACCTCCCAAGATTCCAGAAGACTTGACAACCATCTCCAGTCTCTTGTCCCAGGTAAAGGTGCGGATATAATCTGTGAGGAACAGCCGAGAAACAAATGTCAATTCATGCAGGGATTAACTCATTATCTATCTAACTATCTATCGTCCTTTCAAGCCGAAGACGACACATAGGGCAGAACCTCAAAAAACAGAAACCTTGCGTGCCAAAGTGGCACATATTGCAGAGATGCACTGCTCTAAAATCTATGGCGCTGTTTCCATAACAAAACTTTTTACAATGACAGCTTGTCAAGCCATCAATCAACCTCCTTCGTCGCCTCTTACGACATGCCTGAAAGGTCACAGTGTCACTATTCTTTACTTCCCTCATAATGAGGCCCCAGTAACACACAGGATAACTCATTATCTACAAGGGGTATAATCAATGGAAAAATAGATTTTTTTTTGTTTACAGAGTATTTATCGCAAGCACTGAAATAATTATGTTATCACTATTCAACATAGTCCCCTTCTCGTTCAATACATTTATGTCAGCACTTGTCAAGCATGTAGATACCACAGGAAGAAAATTATTTTGAACGGCTGTGCAGCCACACTTTTGCATCACCCATCTTGTAAACTTTATAGAATGGTTGTTATGAAAGATGTAACAGGCTGATCCAACGCTAATACCCAATAGTAATGCCTCTTCCTTGACTGTAAATCACGGATTTTCCTTTTCATGTTTTCCAATGTTGCAATGTTGTCTTCTGCGACTGCCTGTATGCTAGACTCAGGCAAGGAGAATCCTCTACACTAATGATGCCAATCTTGAACTTCCCACTCCATTCATAAACTAGTATATAACTTACACACTTGTCACCAAATGAATTCTCATTATAAATCTCAATAAGTTTCACGCCTTCACTAAACAAAATCACCAAATGATTCTCATTCGATTGAGTTATTTGCAGGTCATCATCATTGCACTGCGAACATGTCCATAGGTGCTCAGATCCTCTCCTCAGCAAGTCCCGCAGTGTCCAGCGACTGACAACTCCAGTTCTTTGTTGGTTGATAATTCTTCTTACATGCCCACTAAGTTTCTCACTTGGGGCTGTGCCCATCTTAACTTCCATCTCCATCATCCGAAGAAGTGACGTGGATCTGTGTTTGTTGAAGTCCTGTGCTCTTCTCACATCTCTGAGAGCATTGATGATGTCCGCCTGATCCATTGGTTGCCCATCCTCAACGACAGCGCACCTGTCTGCTATTTCATTTCCCCATACTCCCGCATGTCCAGGGACATAGACAAAGGTGACCTTACGTATTTTGGACTTCTGCAATGACTCTACCCATTGCATGCGTACAGAGCCTGCCTCCACTTTTTTTTATCATTCTCATCAAATCACTCAGTATACATGCGTGGGTGTAGTCTTGTGACACTAACCATTTGAATGCCTTGATCACTGCCATCACCTCCATTGTCATGCTACTCGTGGTCATGACGTATGCATCACTGTCTTCTTTGACTATTCTGCCTGCCGAGTGTGCTGTAAATGCCAATGCACTTCTTTGGTGTCGTATTACAGATCCGTCTGTATAGATGACTGCATCTTTCTCATCGGTGTTATCGCAGATGAGACAGTTAACCTCTGAATTAACCATGACCGAGTTTTGTTCCCTACTTTTCCTGTCGAATGTGACAATACACGAGAAAGTCCCCTTGAATGACGTAGGCACTGGTATCCACTCCTCGCCAACGTTGATATTGGTAAGCCCACAGATCTGTTTGATGACATCTTCTGCTCGGCCCACCCATGATTTGCCTCTTTTTAGCCTGGTACCTTTCCCTGTGTTGAACACGTGGTGCAATGGATGCTCTTTATCTGCACTAATCTTCAGGTATGCTCGTGCTCTCCAGATCTTGATTCTGTCATCCATGGTTGGAAAGTCAAGAAGATATCTCATTGCTACACAGGGAGTGTCCCTTGTACATCCCAAGATAATGCGCATGGCTTCATTCTGTATTTTCTCCAGCCTATCAATTTGAGCCGTACTGATAGTAAGAATTGCCAGGGCATACTCGATTGGTGCGAGGACTAATCCCTGGAACAGAAGAGTAAGTAGCCTCTGCTTGATGTTGGCAGCTGCCATGACCTTCAAGGCGGCTAATCCTTTGCGGGATTTTGTTATCACATGGTTGATGTGGTCCTGAAAACACAGGCTGTGATCAAACTTAATTCTGAGGTATGTCATCAACTTGTCCCTGGTCACCTCATCAGCTCCCATTCGTACTACCGCTGTGTCCGTATTAACAATGTGATTATTAAGGGAGAACCATGAAACTGATGCATAATTTGTAAAAGGCTCACAGTGTATCCGTGTGCCGCAGAGTGATTTACTGGAGTTGGTCAGTCTATAACGTGGAAACGGGTTCTGGACCATGTGACTGAGTCACGTGAGTCTGCACCATCCATAGCATCAACATTCTCATTCGATTATAAATCTCAACAGGTTTCATGCTTTTGCTAAACAAAGTCATCAAATAAACCTTCATTCAATTATAAATCTCTAACAGGTTTCATGCCCTCGCTAAAAAAAATCACCAAATGAATTCTCATTCGATTATAAATCTCTAATGGGTTTCATGCTCTCGCTAAACAAAATCACCAAATGAACTCTCATTCGATTATAAATCTCTAATGGGTTTCATGCCTTTGCTAAACAAAATCACCAAATGAATTCTCATTCGATTATAAATCTCTACAGGTTTCACGGCTTCACTACACAAAATCACCAAATTAATTCTCATTCAATTATAAATCTCTACAGGTTTCACACCTTTGCTAAACAAAGTCATTAAATGAATTCTCATTCAATTATAAATCTCTACAGGTTTCATGCTTTCACTAAACATAGAATATAGAAAGGTGCGCGTGGGCATGCGGCTAAAACTATGCTCCGCTGGCTGAAAAGCCGGCGTATGGTGTTCGAAGTCTGCGGTAGACAGAAAGGATTTTTGCTATCAGGGGTGAAATAAAAATCCTGAGTCTCACACGTCGTGGTGACTGCTTGACCAAGCAGTCTTTATCCCTCTGGTTCTATCGTTGCCCCCCGACATACAACAGCAATGGTACTAAGTGTCGTAAAGATAGTTTTACTAAACAAAACCACCAAATGAATTCTCATTCAATTATAAATCTCTACAGGTTTCAACTCTTCGCTAAACAAAATCACCAAATGAATTCTCATTTGATTATAAATCTCTACTGGTTTCATGCCTTCACTAAATAAAATCTCACATACTTTGCTGCTTTTGTTTGGTGAAATGTTGCATTGGAGCTGCAATCTTCTATGAACTGTTTCCCAGGTACCACAGGTGTGCCAATGCCATCTAATAGGATCTCAAGGTTACTGCCTCCACATACACACAATATCAGTTGTACATGCAATTTTTAATACAACTTATCTGGTTTCTCAATGATCGACTCTTGTGCCAAAGAAAAAACGAACAGTATACAGCCATAATATTAATTATCTTTAAACATCCAAATAATGCTGCTGGCGACAATTTGAACCAATTTTTGGCACCAGCTGTAGAAGTGAAATTTTATGCCTTTCAACCCAACACATCCAACTTCAGCAAGACATTTTTGGATACTGGGTTACCTTCACTAATCAATCTCTATTTGCTTGGACAGATTGATTAGTCTTATTTCCTCACTGCTGTGAGGTGGAGTAGTATCTAGATCAGCTGTTCCTGAAACATACACTATGCTATGAGCCACTGACGACTTTTAGCCCAGATGCAGCCCCTCCCCCAGTAGAGATCAAAACAGGAAGTTGAGTTTCATCACAAAAAGGTTGTTACAAAGTCAATGTGCCCAGCTGAAATGATTGGAGGAGATAACATTTAGGAATGAGACAGGAGAAGAATTGTCATATAATTGGATAATGCCTTGTAACTCCATACCATGCAAAAGATCATACAAAATGAGGAAAAAGAATCAAAATTGAGGCTGATGTAGAATAAGATGGAACAACATCAAGGAAATTGTACAAAAGCATCAAATGACAATGGCTAAGACTGTTAGAAGAGCGAGAACTAGAACTTAGTATCTATAAAGGTGTAGAAGTTAGCACACTAGAGCTAACATATGAATGTGAACACTGGACATCCACTCAAGATCTAGAAAAGAGATTTTCTCTTTCTCTACAAGCTCTAGAAAAGAGATTTTCTCTAATTCTTAGCATTCACCCATTAACTCCCAGTATATATTAACTTCACATACATTTTTATGATGGTCATCTGATGTTTGCCGAGCCTTTATGAGATTTGGGGGGGGGGGGGGGGGGATTATGAGAAATCATATAATGTCAACATTATTATGTAAGACTCTAATCAAATGCAAAAAAAAAAAAAATGTTTCAATTTTAGTTTATAAAAATTTAATTTAAATACCACACTAAATTACAGTTTGGGGCTCTTAGACCGCGTGTGTCTAAAGTTGTTTTACTACTATTTTGGATTTAAGTACCGAAAGTGATGATATAGCTTGTGGATATGATCAATATGCTGGAGAAATTAAACATTTATGGCAATGATCTGCGAATCATAAAAAAAAAGTACTGGCAACAAACAGCAGCCATAAGAATTAGCAACCAAACAGGACAGTTCCAATATATAAAACAAGGAGTTGGACAAGGCTGTGTTCTGTAGCCGGATTTGTTTTCACTTTACAGCGAAAATATTATGAGATCAATAGTACATATAAAAGGGATTTAAGTCCACAGTCACAACATAAACAATTTGCAATATGCGGATGACACAGTCTTAATAGCAGAGACATAGAATAAATTACAAGAAATGATAGACATAATAGTAAAAGAAAGCAACAAGAAAGGTCTCAGTCTGAATAGTAAGAAAGCAGAAGTAATGGTCATATCAAAGAAACAATCATCACCAGCATGCAGCATAAAAATAAACAGGACAAATTTGAAACAAGTGAGACGTTTCAAATACTTGGGCACAATAATAGCAGATGGGAGATGCACCACAGAAATAAAAAGCAGAATAGCTCAGGCCAAAATAGTATTTCAGAAAATGAACAATATCTTATGCAACAAATCTATGTCAGTAGAAGTGAGAAAGAGTGTTCATCAGTGATATATAGAGCCAATTAAAGGCCACAGAGATGGGTTTTCTCAGAAGAATGTTGAAAGTTCCCTGGACAACTAAAAAGACCAATGAGGAAATTTTCAAAGAGGCCAACACAAAAAGGGAGCTCCTAAAAAACATCAGAAAGAAACAATCAACATTTTCTATGATCGCCTATGCCAACCAGTATGGCACATCATGAGAAGAGGAAAGTTGGAATACTTGGTTACAACTGGCAAAATAAAAGAAAATAGAGATCGCGGATGACAAAGAGAGAAAATACTGATCGCCTACGCCAACCAGTATGGCACATGATGATGAAAATTATCATACACATGAGTCGCAGATAGATATCGTAATCTAGGGTTAACAAGACCTAGCAGTGAATTGTCAGACACGGAGAGTTATGGTTTCTATTTCATGTGTCATCATCAGCCTTAGAGAAACTAGCTATAAAAGGAAGTCACGATGAAAATGGCCACATTAGGGCAGTGGTCAGTGAACCAAACTACTAAGAACAAGACATAGTGTTCAATCCAAATTAATGGCTTCTAGGTCCATCCAGTCATAATTGGAGGATTTTTCTGGGAAAGAAAGATGACAGTGGCATAATGTTGAACACATTACCTTAAAATTGTGTTTATGGGTACTAATACCATCTTCCCTATTTACCACAGAGTATAACAAAGTTGTTTTTTTCTTCAAAGAAAGAGCTGTAATGCTGGGAGGATAAAAATATTTTATTTTATGAAGAAAAATATGATCCTGGAAGGTTTTACAATAGACAGACCACACAAACCTATAATTCCAACCACAAGTTCTTGAGTATCTTCATCTACACCAACCAGGAGGGAGTAATCCATAACAAGGTTGGTAGACAGGAATGCTGAGTCGCTTGTGATGGCTGACTTTAGAACATGCTTACTGTGTGGTCGTAAGTACAGTGGGTTCTCTACACTACCTGTGAATATAATATTATGCTCACTACATAAATGAAGCATAATTTAAATATATTTAAACTGTCCATTATGGTCTTCACTGTAACCTATCAGAGAAATTTGCGGATGAATTCTACAGGCTGTTTAAGTCATTATCTATCTATTGTCCTTTTGAAGTGAAGACATAAAATATGGCAGAAATTCTAGACTCTATGTGTCCCAACATTATTTGTTATCAAGCATTAAACCTTGCATTGTATCTCACCACAAATCTCTGATCTGCATGAGTTGTTCAGTCTCGGCAAGGGAGCTAATGCCTGCTGTTGTTGCATTTCATTTCAGGATTCTTTTTAGTGTTTCTCTAGGTTTGCCTCTTTCTTTTACCTTCTGATTTGAAGATATTCTTTGAGATTTAGACATAATGAAACATGATATATCTATTTTTCCCTTCTGACTATTCTTCATCATCTGTTCTTAGAAGGACTATAAATGACCATAGTTTCATTGTGGTTTACAATAAAACAGTGATATCTGTGTTCCCTAGAAGCCTGTCCAGAGTGATTAATCTGTCAGTAGAGCCACTTTGGAGGTAGAGTAAGAGATCTTGATTAGCTGTTAGTTGCTGATCTTGATGCAACAGTCAGCTATGAGTCTCCGGCCACTTTCAGCATTGGTGATGTCTTGCAGCTTGGCCCCAGAGATTAAATCTCACAGTGGATATCATAAATGAATCAGTGATATTTTAAAAAAAAACAGACCGGTGATCAAGAAGACCAGATATCGAGGTTAAGATGCCTCTACAATAACAGAGCTGTATGTGGTCTGTGACTCATAAGTAAAGTAAGAAAAAAGTAAAGTGCCCCTGTCCCGACAAGTGGCGTAGAGGGAATATGGTGTTAGTGACCATAATTTTTACAGACCTTCAGCACATGATTTTTGGGGTAATGTGGTCGGTATTACGTCCGTGCCGCTTTGCTTTCCCAGAAAAAATCCAGTACCCTGTTTTAAGGCTGGGTGAACCCGGAAGCCGTCGGTTGGGATCGAACCCTACTTCTTGTCCTTTGTAGTCAAGTTCACTAACCACTGAGCTATCGCGGCTCCCTCTGTGACTCACAGCTCCCTAAATACATCAGAATCAGCAGCAACAACAGCTGATCAAGACCCTACTCCACCTCCATGTGGTGCCTCATGAAACAGACTAATCAGTCCTGGCCAGGCTAGTAGGGATCAAAGAGGGAAAAAACATGGTACTCAAAAATATCTTGTTGAAGCCAGATGTGTTGGGCTCAAAGGCACAAACATCAGAGGTCGCTGTAAACCACAACACAACGCATCTCCACCCACTTAGCATCCTATTAAGAGTGGAAGAAAAAGAGCAGCCATCGTCAGGAGAACATGAGGAAGCAAAGAAAGAGAAAGAAGAGATCAGATATATTAAATATGTCTATAAAATATGGCCCAAACCACTTAAAGCTCCCATGGGAACTTTTGAGGAGCCAACATGAAGAATTATTCAAAATATTTCTCTATATTTCTCTTTTGTGTGCCGGTTTCTAGGTTTATTTGAATGTTTTCCCTCAGCCAGTCATTAATGTCCATTTTCTCTTTAGTCTACCTTTATGCCTTCCACTGTTTCCTGTTATTCGGTTTTGGCCAGACCATGGATCATGTGAAATGCCCAAACCAGCATCATTTATTTTCCTTACTGATGTAAAAAGCTCTTTATGTAGACCAATATTATTATTATGATAAGCAGCTAAATGTCAGAATCATGCATGCCAAATTAAATAAATGGCAAAGTATTCAGATCATGTATGCCAAATATGGCTATAATAAGGTGTTAACTAAGTCACAATGCATACCAATCTATCTATTGACCTTTCGAGCCGTAGCCGGCCAATAGGGCGTAGACAAAGATACTCCTTCTTTTATCTGAATTTTTGTTCTAGCAGTTTTCAATTCTTTTAAAGATATTTTATCAAATCTCGCCATTTGTCTCTGTTCTGTGCAAGCAGCTCTATCTCATTGAGGAAACCGAATCCTGCTGCTCTTGCCTCTCTCATCAATGTTCTTCTCAGTGTCTCTCTGGGTCTTCCCTATGTTTCATTAACAACATCATTTTTACGATAGCGGCTTGTTAAACCTCTGATCAACGGTTCTATACCAAGCCAGAGAAAAATAATTCCTCCATTTTGGAAACAACTGGAAAACAACTAATAAGGCATGTTAAATATGTAAATAATATTATATATTAAAAGTGAAATATGATATGCTACCAGTACCAGATCTGACACAAGACTCGAGAGCAATCAGAAAAAAACCATCACAAAAAGAAGTGTATTACATACATGACATGAAACAGTTTGAGAGATAAGATTAGAAGCAAAGATTGAAAGAAAAAAGTGAGGAATAATTCGTGCACTGAATACATAAAGAAACAACAGATAAGATGTTTTAGTTACATGGTAAGAAAGAAAGAAAGAACTCAATATAAAACAGAGTCATCATCAACACTTTGAGAATACTAGATCAAAGAGCCAACTAAGAAAAAGTGGGACTGATGGAATATTTCCTTATTTCTTTCTCATGTTCACGGCTGTATGAAGAAATACTATAGAAGCAACGGCAGGAGAGGCCAACAGATGAGCCAAAGACCGAAAAATATACCTACCCTTGATGCAGAAAGGGAAAAGAGGAAGGAAAGAAGATGATGGTAAAGTATCAAGATTAACAATGTTAAATTCCAAATATAACAAGAATAAGAAATGAGTTAAAAAGGTTAAATAACAACAATATTGATAACGAGCAGCAATATCATAATTTGATAAGTTAACTATGTTAATATTATAATAAACGAGTATTGAAATATCATCTGGCATGTGTTGATTCTGTGATAACTCAGTGGTTAGTGAACTGGACTACAAAGGACAAGAGATAGGGTTCGATCCCAACCGACGGTTTCCGGGTTCACCCAGCCTTTAATGGGTACCGGATTTTTTTCTGGGAAAGTAAAAAGGCACAGGCGTAATACTGATCACAATACCCCAAAAATCATGTGCTGAAGGTCTGTAAATTTTATCGTCACTAACACCATATTCCCTATACGCCACTTGGCATGACGGGGGTACTTTACTTTTTTTTTATGTTTTGATTCTGTCAGTATCGTCAAGTAATAGAGAGACCAATGATGTTAAGAAGAACACTCACATTTCAACAAGTTTTCATCCAAGAGCACCAACTCATCCTCTGCTCGTTTGCTGGCAGTGTTCACCAGACGGTTTCTCATGGACCCTTTCAGATCAAATTTCTGTACAAATATCAAAGTGGGACAATCATGAAAACAGAATAACCGCAGCACTGCAAATATTTAATTTTTCCCCCAAACAGAATAACAGCACAACCTGTAAAGGTTAACTCTTTCCATACGGAAGCTTTTTATCGAAGTAACGGACAAGATTTCAGAGACAACATTTTTCATGGTTTTAAGAACCAATCTACAAATTTATATTTATCTAACATATATTAATTTTTAGATAATTAAACAAGGTATTAGATTTCACTAATATCAAGATGATACAAGACTTGCAAAAAGAATATGGTTTGATGGCGTTCACACTAATCAAGTTGAGCATGGCGCACAGTGCGGCGAAACGTACGGAAAGAGTTATAGCTATGTGATATGAGGCTATAAATTTGGACACTGCTGGGCCAAATTGTTAGCACAAACCTACCCACACTGTGGATCCCAGGTTGTGCTATGGAGCAGGCAAATAATAGTAGTGCTGCGGTAAAGCTGATAGCAAAGAGCCAGTAGTGGGGTGTAGTGTACACTCCTACAAGGTATGGTGACAGCTTTACAAAAAAGGAACACTACAAAATACTGACGTTTCGGCTTACATGTGGCCTTCTTCAGAAAACGAGAACATCAACAAATAATGAGATACAGATAAATACTACTACATTTAGGATGAGCGAGCAGGTAAGTCAAGGAGAAATAAACAGAGGGACAAGAGATGAAATGATGAAACAAAAAAGAGAGATGTGCTACATATCGGAGGATAAAAAAATATTATATGTGAAAATGTGTAAGTTAAAATATGTATAAAATGAAGCAAAATTTTCTTCTCAAAATACTGAAAACCTCCAAAGAGAACCCTGAACCATGTGCATGAACTCTCTGGCATGGGCAGGGATCCATAAGTTCTATGGATGCGTTACGGGTCAGATTTCAGTGCATGAAACCTCCTAACTTGAGAGTAACCTCCATCTATTAAGTTTTACTGTTTTATGGTGTTAGATCTGACAGGTCATATAAAAAATATCACCACAGCTGGCTCATGTCAAATCATCATTATACTTGGACAATATCCATCTAATCATTCCAGTCTAGATGTTCATGAAGTGAATATTTCCTGTCTTTAAACAACCTATATTTTCATTACAACTGTGAACAAAATTAAAATATTCAAACAAATCATTCAAGAAATTAATCCTGTTTTGGGGAACAGGGTGGTTTAGAGGTAAGTCGTCAGCCTCTGGATGAGAATGAATCTGTACAAAGGTTTGAATCTGTACAAGAGGGTTTGAACCTGGACAAGAATGTTTGAATCTGGACAAGAGGGTTTGAATCTGGACAAGAGGTTTGAACCTGGACAAGAATGTTTGAATCTGGACAAGAAGGATTGAATCTGGACAAGAATGTTTGAATCTGGACAAGAAGGATAGAATCTGGACAAGAAGGATAGAATCTGGACAAGAGGGTTTGAACCTGGACAAGAATGTTTGAATCTGGACAAGAGGGTTCGAATCTGGACAAGAATGTTTGAATCTGGACAAGAATGTTTGAATCTGGACAAGAATGTTTGAATCTGGACAAGAGGGTTTGAACCTGGACAAGAATGTTTGAATCTGGACAAGAGGGTTCGAATCTGGACAAGAATGTTTGAATCTGGACAAGAATGTTTGAATCTGGACAAGAATGTTTGAATCTGGACAAGAATGTTTGAATCTGGACAAGAGGGTTTGAATCTGGACAAGAATGTTCGAATCTGGACAAGAATGTTTGAATCTGGACAAGAGGGTTTGAATCTGGACAAGAAGGTTTGAATCTAGACAAGAGGGTTTGAATCTGGACAAGAATGTTTGAATCTGGACAAGAAGGATAGAATCTGGACAAGAAGGTTCAAACCTGGACAAGAGGGTTTGAACTTCACCATGGGCAGTAGGAATTTTTCCCTTCAATTCCATGATTTTTTTGTGGCTTCACCCTTCTGTCTCGAGGTTGTGAGATCTGATGTCTAGTCAACTCAGATAATGGCAAAACACAGGAGGTCCTGTGGGCACTTGCGTACATTAAAGAACCCTTGGCAGTTAAGGTCAAAAACAGTAGCCCAAAAATGGCTGCTGCCTGAGCAATCATCCTCATCATCGAGTGCCGTCTCCGCATCGTAGGTTGGCTACCATAGAGTGCAATTCTGCTCTGTCTCTTGCTTTGATGGTGCAGGAGCTGAGCAATATTGTTAAGCAAATCTTCCCATGTCGAAGACTGGCATTGAGTTATTTGCGGGTCATCATCATTGCACTCCAAGCATGTCCATAGGTGTATTGTAGTGTAGATATCATAACTTTGCTACGTGCAAACTAATGACACAACACAAATATGCAACTTTACAGGTGAGTGCTAAGAGGAATCCTGTCTTAAAGCAACTAATGTATTAAGCCTAACCATTCAAGAAATTATTTCTGTCTTAAAGCAACTAATGTATTAAGCCTAACCATTCAAGAAATTATTTCTGTCTTAAAGCAACTAATGTATTGAGCCTAACCATTCAAGAAATTATTTCTGTCTTAAAGCAACTAATGTATTGAGCCTAACCATTCAAGAAATTATTTCTGTCTTAAAGCAACTAATGTATTGAGCCTAACCATTCAAGAAATTATTTCTGTCTTAAAGCAACTAATGTCTTCAGCCTAACCATTCAATAAATTATTCCTGTCTTAAAGCAACTAATGTCTTGAGCCTAACCATTCAAGAAATTATTTCTGTCTTAAAGCAACTAATGTCTTCAGCCTAACCATTCAAGAAATTATTTCTGTCTTAAAGCAACTAATGTCTTCAGACTAACCATTCAAGAAATTATTTCTGTCTTAAAGCAACTAATGTCTTGAGCCTAAGCATTCAAGAAATTATTCCTGTCTTAAAGCAACTAATGTCTTCAGACTAACCATTCAAGAAATTATTTCTGTCTTAAAGCAACTAATGTCTTCAGACTAACCATTCAAGAAATTATTCCTGTCTTAAAGCAACTAATGTCTTCAGACTAACCATTCAAGAAATTATTTCTGTCTTAAAGCAACTAATGTCTTCAGCCTAACCATTCAATAAATTATTCCTGTCTTAAAGCAACTAATGTCTTCAGCCTAACCATTCAAGAAATTATTCCTGTCTTAAAGCAACTAATGTCTTCAGACTAACCATTCAAGAAATTATTCCTGCCTTAAAGCAACTAATGTCTTCAGCCTAACCATTCAAGAAATTATTCCTGTCTTAAAGCAACTAATGTCTTCAGCCTAAACATTCAATAAATTATTCCTGGCTTAAAGCAACTAATGTCTTCAGACTAACCATTCAAGAAAGTATTCCTGTCTTAAAGCAACTAATGCCTTGAGCCTAACCATTCAAGAAATTATTCCTGTCTTAAAGCAACTAATGTCTTGAGTCTAACCATTCAAGAAATTATTCCTGTTTTAAAGTGACTGTTTCCAGTCTAGCTGTTCAAGCATTTGAAATTTCTCGCCAATAATTATGATATTATAATATTCTTCAAATAATAAGCGTTCTCTAATTATTTAAGTAACTACTCATCATCAGGTCGCATGTACTTCACAGAATGTTGCATAAACCACAGCCTATCTGAAAGAATCTGTCTGTAGCCAGATCTCCCACTACTGTTGTCATGTTCAAGGTCTCTTTGATGTCTAGACACCTTCTTATTGGTCTGCCCCTGATGTGTCACCCAGGAACCATGCTCTCTGTTATTGTTCTTTCTAACCTGCTGAGTCTTTTGACCAAGCCATAGTATTTTAATTTCCTCCATAGAATGGTGTTTTATAAGCCATTTCTTTTTAATATTTGAATCCTTTAATATGTCTTCATTGCTCTTTTTCATTATCCAAGGTATCTTAGGGATTGTGTAACATTTTGTTTCAAATGAAACAATTTTCTTCCATGCTATTTGTGATTTTAGCCAAGATTCACAATTGTATATTGCTATTGGGAAGATACATGTCCTCAGTAGTTTTAATTTACTGCCTTGTTGGTATTGGTAGCACATGTTCTCCATGACATTTAACCCTAGATCACAATGTCAATCTGTGATGTGTTTATGATACAATTGTAAAAATGACTACCACTTAAATGTAACATTAGGAGCTCTAAAAATTGTGTTTTCTGTGAGCTTTTCGATACACAGCTGTTTACACTGTTTGTTTACACTAGGACAGACACAGGGAACTCAGATTTCCTGTCTCAGGTTGATTTATGACCTGAATTTTACCTCAGGGGTCGGACGTGTTACAAAGCCTATCGATATGGATGGCATAATTCCGTCAGTATGTTTGGCGACCTCATAGCATTATGTACTCTGTTTTCCGAGTTACAAAGAGTTGCTTGATATTGGCTGACAACCAAGAAATTTCCCTAGTTTTAACAAAAAAAAAAGAGAGAAAAATCAATCAATTTCTTGAAAATCATCACATTTTTTTTTTACCTAAATATGAGATCATATCTCACAAAGCCTTTGAAATGTGGATATATAGAAGAAAAGGTAGAATTGGATGGAAGGAAAAGAAAACAAACGATGAAGTCTTAAAACAACTAAAAATGAAAAGAGAACTACTAAGCACAATTCAAACAAGACAAATGCAATTTTTGGGCCATGTTAAAAGACACAACAGCCTACTAAAAGTAATCCTGGAGGGGGAAAATACAAGGTAAAAGAGGCAGAGGCAGACCAAGACTAATATGGACGAGTAACATCAAAAGATGGACAAATCAGTCTATGACAATATGCACCATCAAAGCAAGAGACAGAGCAGAATGGCGCTCCATGGTAGCCAACCTTCGTTGCGGAGAAGGACTCGATGATGATGATCTCACAAAATCAGAAGAAAAAAAATACAACACCAGTAACAAATTAAACACTCAGGAGTCACTAGAAGTGGTAATTAGGAAGGTATTAGGCTTTTCATTTTGTCAATTCAAATTATCTTAGTTTTTTGTATGTTTAGGTAGAGGTTTTGCTCTTCACTGTGTTTTTTTAACACTCAGTTCTCTCTTAATCCTTCTGGACTGTTTGAGAGGAAAACTGTGTCACTGGCATATCCGAGTTCTGGAATTATGTAGCCATTTATTGTTAATTAAATACTACACAGTTTTATCTACTAAACCTTTCATACCCAACAATTGGAGACACTCATTTTATCTCTTACACATTGTAATCACAACTCACCTGTGAGATTTTGCGGTTGTAAAACAGATTTTCCATGACCAGGACATCCTGTCTAAGTGCATGGTTAGTCTGAGTGTTGCGGAAACCAATACGAAACACACCCATGATCTTTGCCAGTGCCGTAGGTTGCTGCCCCATGCAAGGAGAGAAAAATGACTATTGATATAAAAATTAACACTATCTTCAAATATCTCTCAGTTTATGTAATAAGAATGGGTCAAATAAATCCTATTCATCTCTCAACATCCCTACCTTAACAACTACTACAGCAAAGAGCCAGGCATACAAAATGGATATATTTATCGTTCAACATAATCTACAGCAACAATTACTATAACATATTGAAAGGTGTGAAAATCTCTCAACAAAGAATATGCAATGGATTGGACACGCACTAAGAAAACCTGATGCTATAATATGGATTACCATCTCATGTATTTATCTTCACTTTTTTTATAGTTCTATCTTTTCTGGCATGATTTTGTTATACTGTGCTTGGACTTGATGTGAGGTAGATATTGGGCAGTTGTGTGCTTGGACTTGAAGTGAGGTAGATATTGGACAGTTGTGTGCTTGGACTTGAAGTGAGGTAGATATTGGACAGTTCTGTGCTTGGACTTGAAGTGAGGTAGATATTGGACAGTTGTGTGCTTGGACTAGATGTGAGGTAGATATTGGACAGTTGTGTGCTTGGACTTGAAGTGAGGTAGATATTGGACAGTTCTGTGCTTGGACTTGAAGTGAGGTAGATATTGGACAGTTGTGTGCTTGGACTTGAAGTGAGGTAGATATTGGACAGTTGTGTGCTTGGACTTGAAGTGAGGTAGATATTGGACAGTTCTGTGCTTGGACTAGATGTGAGGTAGATATTGGACAGTTGTGTGCTTGGACTTGAAGTGAGGTAGATATTGGACAGTTGTGTGCTTGGACTTGATGTGAGGTAGATATTGGGCAGTTCTGTGCTTGGACTAGATGTGAGGTAGATATTGGACAGTTGTGTGCTTGGACTTGAAGTGAGGTAGATATTGGACAGTTGTGTGCTTGGACTTGATGTGAGGTAGATATTGGGCAGTTCTGTGCTTGGACTTGAAGTGAGGTAGATATTGGACAGTTGTGTGCTTGGACTTGAAGTGAGGTAGATATTGTGCAGTTGTGTGCTTGGACTTGAAGTGAGGTAGATATTGTGCAGTTGTGTGCTTGGACTTGAAGTGAGGTAGATATTTTGCAGTTGTGTGCTTGGACTTGAAGTGAGGTAGATATTGTGCAGTTCTGTGCTTGGACTAGATGTGAGGTAGATATTGGGCAGTTCTGTGCTTGGACTTGAAGTGAGGTAGATATTGGGCAGTTCTGTGCTTGGACTTGAAGTGAGGTAGATATTGTGCAGTTCTGTGCTTGGACTTGAAGTGAGGTAGATATTGGACAATTGTGTGCTTGGACTTGAAGTGAGGTAGATATTGGACAGTTCTGTGCTTGGACTTGAAGTGAGGTAGATATTGGACAGTTGTGTGCTTGGACTTGAAGTGAGGTAGATATTGTGCAGTTCTGTGCTTGGACTTGAAGTGAGGTAGATATTGGACAGTTGTGTGCTTGGACTTGAAGTGAGGTAGATATTGGGCAGTTCTGTGCTTGGACTAGAAGTGAGGTAGATATTGGGCAGTTCTGTGCTTGGACTAGAAGTGAGGTAGATATTGTGCAGTTCTGTGCTTGGACTAGATGTGAGGTAAATATTGGGCAGTTCTGTGCTTGGACTTGAAGTGAGGTAGATATTGTGCAGTTCTGTGCTTGGACTTGAAGTGAGGTAGATATTGTGCAGTTCTGTGCTTGGACTAGAAGTGAGGTAGATATTGTGCAGTTCTGTGCTTGGACTTGAAGTGAGGTAGATATTGTGCAGTTCTGTGCTTGGACTTGAAGTGAGGTAGATATTGTGCAGTTCTGTGCTTGGACTAGATGTGGTGTAAATATTGGGCAGTTCTGTGCTTGGACTTGAAGTGAGGTAGATATTGTGCAGTTCTGTGCTTGGACTTGAAGTGAGGTAGATATTGTGCAGTTCTGTGCTTGGACTAGAAGTGAGGTAGATATTGTGCAGTTCTGTGCTTGGACTAGATGTGAGGTAAATATTGGGCAGTTCTGTGCATGGACTAGATGTGAGGTAAATATTGGGCAGTTCTGTGCTTGGACTAGATGTGAGGTAGATATTGTGCAGTTCTGTGCTTGGACTAGATGTGAGGTAGATATTGTGCAGTTCTGTGCTTGGACTAGATGTGAGGTAGATATTGTGCAGTTCTGTGCTTGGACTAGATGTGAGGTAGATATTGTGCAGTTCTGTGCTTGGACTAGATGTGAGGTAGATATTGGGCAGTTCTGTGCTTGGACTTGAAGTGAGGTAGATATTGTGCAGTTCTGTGCTTGGACTTGAAGTGAGGTAGATATTGTGCAGTTCTGTGCTTGGACTAGATGTGAGGTAGATATTGTGCAGTTCTGTGCTTGGACTAGATGTGAGGTAAATATTGGGCAGTTCTGTGCTTGGACTAGATGTGAGGTAGATATTGGACAGTTCTGTGCTTGGACTTGATGTGAGGTAAATATTGGACAGTTCTGTGCTTGGACTAGATGTGAGGTAGATATTGGGCAGTTCTGAGTTTGTGCTTGAAGTGAAGTTGATATTGAGAAGGATAACATCAACAAGAGAACATAATAATTACCTGTTCAGACACACACTGCTTGATATACTGAAAATACTGTGGCCCAAATTTTTCAAAAGACTCCACCTCCATACTGGACATTTGTTTAAGGATGAACCGATCGTCTGGAAAAAATTAGAATGATGTCATTTCAGCAATCCTCGATGATAAAAAGACTGAAATAAAATGTGAAATTTGAATAATTTTTCAATTAATAGCTAATCTAAATCTTTATATTAGATGTGTCCCCTTCTTCTTAAGTGAACAGGTTTCTGCTATGCATTGAGATGCCTGAACTAAATTGGATTGTGAACAGGATGGTGTGTTTGAAGTCTTCATCAGATCCTCAAAGCATGTTGTGCTGGGCTGCTTCTATGAGCTATTTATTTCATTCTTAGGGTATTGAGTGTGATGAAATCCTGTAGGATATGCTCTGAGGTCTGTTTTGGTACCAGTGTCAACATTTGCAACTGCTACAGGTTCTTTAACATGTGCAGCATGCACACAGGACCTCCTGTATTTTCCCGTTATCTGAGAAAGCTAAACATTGAATCTCACTACTAGAAGACCAGGGGAGGGTAAAGCCAAGAAGAAACCATGGATTCAATTTTTGACAAATTCCCACTGTCTGTGCTGGGAATGAAACCCGGGACCTCATTGTCCAGAGGCAGACGTCTTACCTTTAGACCACCAAACCCAAAAATAGTCAGTGATTTACAGATGACTATTGGCTTTAATATCAATGAATTGGAGCTGATCAAGATCCTACTAATCCTCCCTGTGGTGGCCCTTAAAACAGACTAATTAGTTTGCTTTTAAGCAAGCAGAGATTAAAGAAGGATTTTAAAAATATGCTGAAATCTGATCTTTTGAGCCTAATGTTGCAGATATTGCAACTCAGTGTAAACCACAACAAAATGCAACCAACACCAATTAACACACTTGAAGGGTGAATAAGACAGAGAAAGAGAAGTAATCACTGGATGATAGCCCAAAACAAAAATAGATGACAACACAACAATCATTCAGACCTTTATTCAGAGGCAAGGCACTTAAGAGCAGCAGAAAGCGACCCACAGCTGATGGTTTGTACCAGGATCAGTGAACCTGAACCATCCTGACCTTACTCCACCTCTTTGTGGTGCCTCTGGAAACAGACTAAACTGTGTAGTCTGGCCAAGTGAGTAGGGATCGAAGAGGAAAGACAACCCAGTACTCAAATATAACATGCTGAAGTTGGATGTATTGGGCCGAAAGGAACAAATATCACAGTTTTCCTGCAAACCACAAGACAATGTATACACAGCACTTAACATCCTTTTAAGGGCAGATGGCAAAGAGGTGTACTCCTTTAGTAATAGGGCCAATGCAAAGCAAGCAAGCACTTATAAGTTTTACAGACCATATTGTTTTAACAACCACCCGCCCATTCAAAATGTGCATTTCAGGTATCTTTTAAGAAAATTCTGAAAGAACTTGCACATAATGAACTTAAATTCCAGCGAATCTAAATATAGTCTGTAACTTATAAATAGTAACCAAGCGAGGATTACAATATATTTCTATATCTCGAAGAAGAACAAACTTTCCTAATTACCTGAAAGGAGGGAAAAAAATTGTGACATAAGGTTGATGAAGATATCAATATATTTTCAACAATTTTTACTTCATCAATGCTGAGATATAAATCTGTAAATAACAGCAAACATTTGTGAATGCACTGTAAAATCAAATTCTCTACTAAACTATTTATTGATGAATAACCGAATTAAGCATCTCTCTAGAAACATATACTCATTCTTCTATAAGTAAAAAATGTGTACTCTGATTAGAGCACTGATGAAGGGTAATTACTCTTAACAATTTTATTCTGAATAAAATGTTATTACCAACAGTTTTACTGAAAGATGAACCAGATTTTCCTCCCTTAGCTTCCCATGACTTGCATCGGCTTAGTGACCGGATGAAACTGGAAAAGATGTAAATATTTCATTGTAATGGAATAATCTGATCAAAAATGTTTCTCGATGTCTGACAGTATTAAAACTGAGAAAGATTGGAAATTTGGACATATCTAATCAATATCTAAAAGATCACTTGAAGGCAAAAGATAAAGTTTAAGAACACAATAATGATGTCATTAAAGAACTATTGCAAATAATAGATGATGGGAAGAGTACTGCTGCTGATAACTGTCTGATACAGCAAGACTTCTGAGGTTCTACATTCACCAAAAAATCATCTCTAGTACTTATTTTTAGTCTGAATTGATAACATCCCCGCCCCAAAAAAAAAAAAAAAATTCACATTGGTAGCCAGCATAAATGTGCACTAACTACTTCATCACCATGACTTCAATCACTGACAATGGGACTATTATTCTTCACCATATGGTCATCACCAAAGTCAAAGGATAAATTGCAGAATAATAACTGCTAATAACTAGTGCAGAAATAAGAGAAATGACAAAAAAGCATCCAAAAACATCAACTATAATCAAGAAAATAAGGTGGTCATATGTTTACCAATGTTAAGAGACAACAAGAGAATCTCAAAGCAAGCCCTCAATTGAGAACCGGAGAGTAAAAGAAAAAGAGGTTGACCTAGAGAAACACTAAAAAGAACACTGAGGCAAAAAGCAACAACAGCAGGCATCAGCTCTCTCACAGAGATAAAGCAACTCACCCAAAACACGGGTGTGTGGATAGATACAATGCAGGTGCTATGCAAGGTCTAAAACTTCATAATGAAGATCATTAAACATAGACAGTCTAGAATTTCTGTCTTAAGTGTCATCTTTGACTTGAAAGGAGAACAGGCAAACAGACAGACAAGTAGATAGATAAATAGGTGGGTGGATGAATGGATTAGAATGGATGGAGGGAGGGGTGGGTGGATGGATTGATGGGTGGGTGGATGGAATAATGAATGGATGGATGGATTGATATGGTCATCCAGTCATGTAGAATTTATTCAATCAAAACCATTTAGCAGACAAGGTGTCTCTATACATCTTTATTCTATGACATTTTCTCTATTTCCTTCAAATCAAGAAACCAATTAATACTTGTTATTTTTCTACTGTGTTCTGTTTCCTACGCTACTCTTCTATGTTCTTATTTTTCTTCAATGATCAGCTACTGCTATGCATTTAGATGTTTAGACTGGCATGGATCATAAATAAGTAAATGCTGGTTTGAGGTTTTCATTGGTTTCCCATAATTTGTCATGCAGAGTTGTTTCTGTGGGCAATATTTGTGTTTCTTAGGGTTTTGTGAGTGTTGCAGTACAGTAAGATATGCTTTGCCACCTGAGTGGATGTTCTGCAGTCACATGTTGCAAAATCACTGAATCCTATCATGTGTAGATGTGCTCTGAGGCCACAGTGACCTGTTCTGAGTCTAAAGATCTTGGTCTGCTTATGTCTACTGTGCTTATTCAAGCTGCCATGATTATTCCTTGTTCAATTTCCTATGCTCAGTGAATTATTGCAGCACTTGAATGTCATTATTTTCTGATGGCAACATCAACTAAATGAAATTATGCACTTTTAGAGATTCCTACAAATAACAAATCCCACAAAGTTTAACTTACATATTGTCACTTCCTGGAAATATTAATTTCCTCAATTTTCGGAACTGATCTGCAAAGTAAACCCGGCAGTAAAACTTGGCAGCTGAGTCTGAGAATTCTGAAATATCGACAACAAGAACAATTGATAGCCCTCTTGTCACATAACCAATCAAAAGAATTAACTTCACCAAACTCAGGAAAGTTTCATGTGTCTACAATTCTTCTACACAGAAAATAAAATGCAAGCTAAGAATTCATGTAGTTCACTGGCTGTAGAAACTCTTGATCTGTCCTTTTAAACACCTATCTTACTTGTGCCAAGCTTGCTTCTAACTTCTTACAGTCTGATAACCACACTGTAACTATCTAGCTAGATTCTAACTTCTTACAGCCTAATAACCACACTGTGACTATCTAGCTAGATTCTAACTTCTTACAGCCTAATAACCACACTGTCACTATCTAGCTAGATTCTAACTTCTTACAGCCTAATAACCACACTGTGACTATCTAGCTAGATTCTAACTTCTTACAGCCTAATAACCACACTGTCACTATCTAGCTAGATTCTAACTTCTTACAGCCAGATAACCACACTGTCACTATCTAGCTAGATTCTAACTTCTTACAGCCAGATAACCACACTGTCACTATCTAGCTAGATTCTAACTTCTTACAGCCAGATAACCACACTGTCACTATCTAGCTAGATTCTAACTTCTCACAGCCAGATAACCACACTGTCACTATCTAGCTAGATTCTAACTTCTTACAGCCAGATAACCACACTATCTAGCTAGATTCTAACTTCTTACAGCCAGATAACCACACTGTCACTATCTAGCTAGATTCTAACTTCTTACAGCCAGATAACCACACTGTCACTATCTAGCTAGATTCTAACTTCTCACAGCCAGATAACCACACTGTAACTATCTAGCTAGATTCTAACTTCTTACAGCCTAATAACCACACTGTCACTATCTAGCTAGATTCTAACTTCTTACAGCCTAATAACCACACTGTCACTATCTAGCTAGATTCTAACTTCTTACAGCCAGATAACCACACTGTCACTATCTAGCTAGATTCTAACTTCTTACAGCCTAATAACCACACTGTCACTATCTAGCTAGATTCTAACTTCTCACAGCCAGATAACCACACTGTCACTATCTAGCTAGATTCTAACTTCTCACAGCCAGATAACCACACTGTCACTATCTAGCTAGATTCTAACTTCTTACAGCCTAATAACCACACTGTCACTATCTAGCTAGATTCTAACTTCTTACAGCCAGATAACCACACTGTCACTATCTAGCTAGATTCTAACTTCTCACAGCCAGATAACCACACTGTCACTATCTAGCTAGATTCTAACTTCTTACAGCCAGATAACCACACTGTCACTATCTAGCTAGATTCTAACTTCTTACAGCCAGATAACCACACTGTCACTATCTAGCTAGATTCTAACTTCTCACAGCCAGATAACCACACTGTCACTATCTAGCTAGATTCTAACTTCTTACAGCCAGATAACCACACTGTAACTATCTAGCTAGATTCTAACTTCTCACAGCCAGATAACCACACTGTCACTATCTAGCTAGATTTTCATTTCATGCACCTTCACAACCATAGTCAATGTCTACCTAGATTTTCATTTTTTGTAGCCTCACAACCACAGTCAATGTCTAGCAAGAGTCTAACTTCTTGGAGCCTCACAACCATAGTCAATGTCTACCTAGATTTTCATTTTTTGTAGCCTCACAACCACAGTCAATGTCTAGCAAGAGTCTAACTTCTTGGAGCCTCACAACCACAGTCAATGTCTATCTAGATTTTCATTTTTTGGAGCCTCACAACCACAGTCAATGTCTACCTAGATTTTCATTTTTTGGTAGCCTCACAACCTCAGTCAATGTCTAGCAAGAGTCTAACTTCTTGGAGCCTCACAACCACAGTCAATGTCTACCTAGATTTTCATTTCTTGGAGCCTCACAACCACAGTCAATGTCTACCTAGATTTTCATTTCTTGGAGCCTCACAACCACAGTCAATGTCTGCCTAGATTTTCATTTCTTGGAGCCTCACAACCACAGTCAATGTCTGCCTAGATTTTAATTTCTTGGAGCTTCACAACCACAGTCAATGTCTGTATAGATTTTCATGTTTTGGAGCCTCACAACTACAGTCAATGTCTGTCTAGATTTTCATTTTTTGAAGCCTTACAACCACAGTCAATGTCTACCTAGATTTTCATTTCTTGGAGCCTAAAAACCACAGTCAATGTCTGTCTAGATTTTCATGTTTTGGAGCCTCACAACCACAGTCAATGTCTGTCTAGATTTTCATTTCTTGGAGCCTCACAACCACAGTCAATGTCTGTCTAGATTTTCATTTCTTGGAGCCTCACAACCACACTGTCAGTATCTAGGACTGAGGGAATGGTTACAGATTGATACTGAGGTGAAGCAAGGATGTATTTTATCTCCTTGTTTTTTGGAATTGCTATTGACTTAATAATAAAGAAATGCTGTACAAGTGAAAAGGTATTGGATGGACACTTTGATCTCAATGGAAGACTTTGATTCTGCAGACGACATAGTTCTTATCAATAGCAATGTGAACATGATTTTTAAAAAAAAATAATTAGAACAAAAAAAAAAAGCCTTGTTATCAATGGCTAGAAAAGTTGGATTTGAGATCAACCAAGAAAACATAAAAGTAATACAGGGGCGAGAGGCGAGATATAATGCGGAACCTGTGCAACGTCTGACACTTGATAACAAAGATTGTCGGCCACAGACTAGAATTTCTGTATTATGTGCCATATTCAGCTCAAAAGGACAATAGATAGATGGATAGATACAGACATTAATCAAGCTTATCACAGCTAAATTACACAGATCTTAGATAAATCGACATCAGATGTTCAGAGTCACTCACGTAATTCAATATGAGGGGAGGGAGCTGCACTGCCAACTTTGGGTTTCTCCTCTGGAGATGGCGTAGCCTCATCAGACAGCACTGACATGTCTACATCCTCTGTGGACACGTGACACATAATAACATAACAAACATTGTTGGGCATACAGCACTAAAAAGAAAATATACTCGTATTCTGCTTTTGTAAGAACACTGATATGTTGTGAACATTTGAAAATATAGCACTACATACATATTTTGTTAGACATACAGTTCCAATATATTTTGGCGCACTGAACCGCAGGATGCAAAAAATAGTGCACCATATGTCATTATGTGAAAAAGAAATCCTACAAAAACTGCTGAAAATATAATTCCACATATTGTGTTGGACATATAGCATCATATAAATTGTTAGATATGCAACACAACACATACTGTTGGACATATAGCACCACAAATATTTTTAATAGAGGCTAGGACTAAAGTAAGTGCGCGTTATATATTGGAATTGTGGGTCCATACATCAACGACGGCCTATTCTTGATAAGCTTCTGTGCGACACCGATATAATGGTTTTGCAAGAAACTCTTCTTGGTGACAGGACAGCAAGTACTCCTGGATAGGCGACACCTTGGGCAGGCCATCCTTGTGCGCAACAATATGGTGGCAGCTGAGGTTGATATGTCTGTGTGGGACAGTGCAGAATTGCAGGTACATGCGGTTAGGGTGCAGACCCCAGTTCATTTCATGATTGTTAATGTGTATGCCTGTAATGGGAAGGTGGGCACACAACAATGGCAGAATCTCTTTGAGTTCGATGAAGAGAACATCATTTTCTGCGGAGACTTTAATGCTAGAGGAAACCAGTGGGGTAACATCATAACCAACAAGCAGGGAGAAGACCTAGAGAACGCACTGGTGTCGGCCGATTTAGTGTGCTTGAATGATGGAAGGGCAACAAGAATGGCCACTCGAACAGGGGACTCTGATAGTGTCATAGACCTGGCACCGGTTTGCAGGTGGAGTGCACTGGGATTCCATGGAAGTGATCATTATCCATGTGTCCTCCAAAATGAGAAAAGCAGAAATAGAAGCCAGAAAAGAAAGCTCCACACATTCAACTACGAGAAAACAGACCAGGACGTCATTAGCAAAATCAGACATAGGAAAGAGAGCGCCCCTCGTAGGAGGCAGGAGAGACGGACGCAGCCACCCTGGTGGAACGTAGATGTCAAGGAAGCTTGGTGGAGCAAGAGACAAACGGCCAAGACATGGCAGAAAGCCAGAAGGAATGGAAGAACACAACCTGAGCTCTTGAAGCATCTGAAAGTAGAGGTCGACCAAAAAATGATGCACTTTAAACTATGCGCTAAGCAGGCTAAGGATGCCAAATGGGATGACTTCTGTAAAAAAGTGTGCTCAGAAAAAATCGCTCGCCACATTCTGGCGCCTTCATCAGAGCATGAATGGCACAACACGACACAGAGGCATACCAGACTTTCAGAGCATAGGCCGGATATGGCACAAATCTGATGAGAGCAAAGGAAAGGCCCTGCTTGCCCGCTACATTGAGCAGACGGACCAAAGAAATGTGGCTGTAAGGATGAGGATACGGGGATCACTGTCAAAAATGTGTAAGGATGTAGGGCTGGAAGAAGATCTCACAATCACAACCGATACCAGTCGGACAACACTTAAAAGGTCACACAACACTGCTCCTGGTCCAGATGGTGTTCGGTACGATGACATAGGCAATCTAGCTGACGACGACTTGACAAAACTGGCCAATGAGTTTAATGCCAGCATTCGGAGTGGCCAGATTAAGGAGGAGTGGCTACACAGCTACTTACTACCGCTACCGAAGCCAAACAAGGACCATTCTCAGATCAGTGCCTACAGAATCATCACAATGCAGAACACTGCGGGCAAGCTGCTGGAGAAAATAGTTGCCTGTGTCCTCACCTGTCACCTTGAACAGAAACGCGCATTCCCACCCACACTCTGAGGTTATAGATATAACAAAGAGACATGGCTCAATGCGGCAGTCTTTGCCTATGACGTCTTCGAAGGCTTCCACAGACAAGAGGAGACATGTGCTGCTGCTATAGATCTGGAGGATGCATACAACAGGGTACTGAACTCGATCGCATTTCTTCCTGGTGTGGGGTTTCAGGTGCCTTGGTTAATCCTAATAAAGATCAGTTTCATGGTTCTCCCTTAACAATCATATCATTAATACGACCACACCGGTAGTACGAATGGGAGCTGATGAGGTGACCAGGGACAAGTTGATGACATACTTCGGAGTTAAGTTTGATCGCAGCCTGTGTTTTTGGGACCACGTCGACCATTTGATAACAAAATCCCGCAAAGCATTAGACGCCTTGAAGGTCATGGCAGCTGCCAACATCGAGCAGAGGCTACTTACTCTTCTGTTCCAGGGATTAGTCCTCGCACCAATCGAGTATGCCCTGGCAATTTTTACTGTCAGTACGACTCAAATTGATAGGCTGGAGAAAATACAAAATGAAGCCATGCGCATTATCTTGGGATGTACAAGGGACACCCCCTGTGTAGCAATGAGATATCTTCTTGACTTTCCAACAATGGATGACAGAATCAAGATTTGGAGAGCACGAGCATACCTGAAGATTAGTGCAGATAAAGAACATCCATTGCACCACGTGCTCAACACAGGGAAAGGTGCCAGGCTAAAAAGAGGCAAATCATGGGTGGGCCGAGCAGAAGATGTCATCAACAGGTCTGTGGGTTTACCAATATCAGCAGTGAGTAGTGGATACCGGTGCCTACGTCATTCAAGGGGACTTCCTCGTGTATTGTTACATTCGACAGGAAAAGTAGGGAACAGAACCCGGTCGTGGTTAATGCTGAGGTCAACGGTCTCATCTGCGATAACACAGATAAGAAAAATGCAGTCATCTATACAGACGGATCTATAAGATGACACCAAAGAAGTGCATGGGCATTTACAGCATGCTCGGCAGGCAGAATAGTCAAAGACAGTGGTGCATACATCATGACCACGAGTAGCATGACAATGGAGGTGATGGCAGTGAACAAGGCATTCAAATGGTTAGAGTCACCAGACTACACCCACGCATGTATACTGAGTGATTCGATGAGCATGATAAAAAAAGTGGAGGCAAGCTCTGTATGCATGCAATGGGTAGAGTCATTGCAGAAGTCCAAAATACGTAAGGTCACCTTTGTCTATGTCCCTGGACATGCGGGAGTACGGGGAAATGAAAAAGCGGACAGGTTGGCTAGCTGCGTTGTCATTGAGGACGGGCAACCAATGGATTGGGCGGACATCATCAATGCCCTCCGAGATGTGGGAAGAGCACAGGACTTCGACAAACACAGATCCACGTCACTTCTTCGGATGATGGAAATGGGAGTTAAGATGGGCACAGCCAGAAATGAGAAACTTAGTGGCCGTGTAAGAAGACTTATCAACCAACATAGAACTGGAGTCGTCAGTTGCTGGACACTGCTGGACTTGCTGAGGAGGGGATCTGAGCACCAATGGACATGTTCGCAGTGCAATGATGATGACCCGCAAATAACTCAATCTAGGAGCTGCAAGAAGTAAGGTTTTGGATCAGGAATTTGTGCCAGCAAGACAAGAAGATATCTGGAGAGAATGGCTGAGTACCAAAATTAGGAGGAATAGATAGTAGAAATGTGGTAGAAAGATCAGCCAAACAGAAACAGAAAGTTAGCCAGACATACAGGCTGATGTAGAAGTATGGGTCCATTCTGGACTGTTTTACAGGTCTTAGAAGTTCTGTATGCCCATGCACTGCTGGGGCCCGAAAGGGGAGTAAAGAATTTTAGTGCTGTTTCCTACCAAGCATGTTTGTAAGAGTCAAATAAGGAGGATTGAGCATGGGACTCGCAATCCTGTACTGTAAAAACAATATAAGCCGCACAAATTTCACAAACATGGACAAGTCAGAGAAAAGAAAAAAAGTAAATCCATCATACATGAAAGATAAGGGCTCTCTCTCTAAGAGATATATCACGCAATCTGGAGAAAACAGAATGATCTAAAAGAATGGCAAAAAACAGAATGGCTTGAGAAGTGTTTGTTGAAGACCTATGCACCACAGGCATGAAAGCAAGAAGATTAAGAAATTCAATTAGAGATATCTAGTTAGATATAACTGAGTAGCAGTTATAGATTTATATATTCTATCTCTGGAGTGTATGAGTATGCTACGAATTTTGATTACAGGTTTTTGTAATCATAGACCTACAATATTCACTCTATTAAACCTGTTAGAGTCCTGGCTAATTGTGCCAGACCAGACTCTGGAAAATCTATTAATAGAGTTGTCCTTGATTGTTAATGTCCATACTGTTGTCCAGCTCTGTAACATCTAGAATAGAATTCAAGAAGGAATGCTCTGTCTGGTTAGATCCGGCCTTACATCACAACAGACAGAACACAGACTCATCATAATAAAGAACACAATGCATATCAAAAGGCAAAATATCCTAATATCGATCTATCTATCTATCTATCTATTAACCTTTCGAGCCGTAGCCGGCCCATAGGGCATAGACCCATATACTCTTTCTCATATCTAAATTTTTATTCTAGCAGTTTTCAATCCCTGTAAAGATCTTTTATCAAATCTCGCCATTTGTCTCTGTTCTGTGCAAGAAACTCTATCTCATTGAGGGAGCCGATTCCTGCTGCTCTTGCCTCTCTGATCAATGTTCTTCTCAGTGTCTCTCTGGGTCAGCCTCTTTTCCTCTTACTTGTTGTTTCCCACATGAGGGCTTGCTTTGTTATTCAGTATCCTGAATACAGGATACCAAATAATAATTTACCAAATATACCATTGGACGTAAAATACAACATGCAAGCTGGGCACAAACTTTGTTGTAGAAAGATTTTTGTAAAATTTATAATCATTTACTAAACATTTATTAATTGCCAAAAGGGATGGCTGCATTTTGGGATGAGCAAAAGAAATTCAGAAAAAAGGCAACAAAATAAAAACATTTCAGACAAATAAAATACTATTACATTCTCATCATTATGTGCTGTACCAATTGACACAGGTGATCATGTCCTTCCACAATTCTCTGTCCTGCATTGTATCAATTCTGTTGTTGAGTGTTCACTGTGTTTTGGCACCAAGCTATCTAGTATCTTCTCTCGTTCCATGCATTTTGCCAGTTGTAACCCTGTATTCCAAATTTCCTCTTCTCATGTTATGCCCAAAATATGCTGATTGTTTCTTTCTGATGTTTTTAAGAGCTCTCTTTTTGTATTGGTCGCTTTGAGAAAACCCTTGTTGGTCTTTTAAGCTATCCAAAGAATTCTCAAATTCTTCTGATAAATCTCATTTCTGAGGCCCCTAATCATCTTTTCATTTCTAGTCTACTGTCTAGGTCAGAATTAGCTCTATATAATACCAATGAACTCTCTCTCTCTCACTTCTATCAACATAGACTTGTTGCACAAGGTGTTTTTGATTTTCTGAAATGCTTCTTTGGCCTGTGCTATTGTGCTTTTTATTTCTATGCTGCACCTACTAAGACTATGTAGTAGAAAACAACAACAGAGAAAATGATGTGGAGGTATCAAGGCAGAGTTGTGGTACAATATTCTCCTCATTCTCAAATGTACCTACTTCAAATCCCCAAAAGGAGCAAATATTGCTTTTTTCAATGATCCCTGATAGCAAAACAGATTTTAGAACAAATTGGTGTCACTGCTGACAGGCACTCTCATATCTGCTACTTTGTGGTCAGTGAGTAAGATCAATTGCTGTCCTAACTAATGAAGCCAGGCCTCCACCTCGGTGAAACACTCAATCCAAACAGAGTCCAGCAGATGGCAAATTTGCAATTGAACACAGATCAAAGCCAGGGTTGGTACCATTCCACTTCAATAATGGTCAATTGCCTACAGCAGGAATCTCTGTCTGTGTAATCTGGTGCCAAAACCGCTTAGACTTTGTGGTCAGGTGAATGTGACCGGACCACTGCTGTCTTCACACACAAAAATCTAGACCAGAAAGAATCACCTGACACACACTGCTGCATAAATGCCACCAGTCCCTAATCTGATTTTACTAAAAGACCATCTTGACCCGCCATGACAACCAGAAGACCAGAACAAGTAAGGTCAAATGTCTAATCCTATTTAGGATGTTAGACAAAACACAGCGCATGTGTTCAAGATTTATATGTAAAAGAACCACTGCCTGTGGAAAATAAAAAGATGCAGGCTTGCATATTACTACCCTGGAAAAAATTAAAAAAAAAAAATCTGCCTTTTGTCTGTGGCATAATTTGAGTTGTCAGAGATCTGTAATAAAACAGAGATGTTCTCCTTCAGAATTTTGTCTCAGTGTGAGCTCGTAAAGCTGGGACCCATCAATTTTAAAAAATGTTCTCTTTCCAGTTCTCCACTGCCTGCCTTTTTATTATACCTTGTTCAAAATTTCTTTTATAACAGTTTCTGCTTGACCTGAAAAGTGTGTTTTTTTGTGACCAAACCTTTTCGCTTCTTCGTTGAGGTGAGGAGATCACTAAACTGACCTATTTCTTTTAAAATTGTGTGCTTGATCTCCATAATGAAATGGTCCAAATATGAGATAAGTATGATCATACAATAATATCTCATTCTAATTGCTTGAAAGGTTAAAGATCTAAGGTTGAATATTTGAGATAGAAAATGTTTTTGGGACCCATTTGATAGAAACAGTCAGAGATCCATGTGACAGAATTATTACTTTTTTGGAAGTCCAGGTGAAGTTTTGTTCACTGCTACCTTTACATATATTCTCAAATGTCTTAAAATTTGTCCATCACTCAATTCTATCCATGGAACCAGTTTCATTGCAGTCTGGAATCTCCACCAATTGTCACGGCATTTCCCAAAATGTTTCGGTAAATTCGATTGACATGGTCACTCCATGCACATCCTACTCGATGGCACAGGCAATGATTCAAAACCTGCCTAGTCACTTCTTACGACATGCGTTGCAGGTAAAAATTGCTCTATTCTTCTCTCCCTTCACCTTGGGGGGCCATAGTAGTCTCGCTGTCCTCTTTGTTCATCAAGATCCTATTGATCCCACTTTTTCAAATTTGTCTCTCAAAGTCTTTCTTGGGAAAAAAAACAGTAGGAATGAAATTGTAAATTCATTATTAATTTCTCTTGAAGATCAATCCATTGCATTATGTATTATCTCATATATTCCCATGAAACAGTTAAACAGTTTGTGCCTCTTTAAACTAGATACATGAAGTTCACAAAAATTAAGATTTCAGTCGGTTACTTAAAATGGTTAAAATCACAAGGCATTGGTTAAAAATAATTTCAGTGAAGAAGTTAATAATTTTAGTGAAGGATAAATTTAAAATTATTTTAGTGAAATATAATTTTAATACAATTTCAGTGAAGGATAAGTTAAAAATATTTTCAGTAAAAAATAGCTTGAAATAATTTTAGTGAAAAAAAAAAGAATTAGAAAATTACTTCAGTGAAAGATGAGGTTAAAATTATTTCAGTGAAAGATACATTTAT
The DNA here is from genome assembly GCA_032433765.1 of Megaustenia siamemsis. NCBI lineage: Eukaryota > Metazoa > Mollusca > Gastropoda > Stylommatophora > Ariophantidae > Megaustenia > Megaustenia siamemsis. The sequence goes on from JAVIAB010000145.1 coordinate 20,426,204, forward strand.
AATTATTTCAGTGAAGGATATAAAAGTTAATAATATTTTCAGTGAAAAATAAGTTTAAAAATATTTCACTTAATGATATAAGTTAATAAATATTTCAGTGAAGATTAAGTATAAAATAATTTTAGCGATGGAAATAAATTAATAATAATTTTAGTGATTAAAGCAGCAATGTCTTTCAGAAGCCATGAAAAGTTGTGGAAATCAAAACTCATCAGCACAAAAACAAAACTTAAGACTATTTAAATCAAATGTACTGTCAACCCTTATGTATGCAAGGGAGAGCAGGAAAACAACAAAAAACATAGAAACAAAATTGAATGCATTTGAAAATAAATGTCTAAGGAAAATACTTGGTATAAAATGAAACAAATTCAAAACAAATGAGGAAATTAGAGAAATCGCCAATCAACCACTAGTATCATCAATAATCAAGAAAAGACGATGCACATATGTTGGACATGTGATGAGATGAGATAATAACCGAATAGCAAAGCAAGTCCTCAAGTAGGAAACAACAGGTAGGAGGAAAAGGGGCCGACCCAGAGAGACACTGAGAAGAACATTGATCAGGATGGCAAAGGCAGCAAGAATCAGCTCCCTCAATGAGTTTGAGATGCTTGCACAGAACAGAAACAAATGGTGAGATTTCATAAAAGATCTTTGCAAGGATTGAGACTGTTAGAAACAACATTTTTAAACAAGGAAAGAGTATCTGAATCTATGCCCTATGGGCCGACTAAGGCTCGAAAGGTCAATAGATAGATATATAGATAGAATCTTAGTAAAGGATAGGTAAGAAATATTTCAATGAAAGATAAATTTCCAATTATTTAAGTGAAGAGTAAGTTTAAAATTATTTATGTAAAGGGTAAGTTAAAAATGACTTTGGAGAAGGATAAGGTAAAAATTATTTTCTTAAAGGCTAAGATAAATATAAATTCAATGAAGATAAATGACAAATTATTTAAGTGTGTGAAGAATTGTGTGATGAATTGACATTAATTTCTGTGAAAACTACGAGTTAACAATCTCAGTCAAGGAGAGGTTTTAATTAACTGATATATGTTTTAATTGACTGATATATGTTTTAATTGAGGAAAACCGGAAAGAGAGCAGTTTAGAATTGTAAAAATTCATGGCTTATTGCTAATACATGACAGAACGTCTACCAAGAAGATCAAGAGAATACGGAACATATATAAGATTATATTAAAACAATAAATGACGAGGAACTGATATTTCAACAAAGCTTAGGTTTTCAAGAGCCAGTAATTTTCCCATAGCAAGATATGGCTGTGAAACATGGACTATCAAGAGATTTGTTTTCAAACTTATAAATGCTCTGGAATTAAGTGTTTCAGAATACCATGGACAGAGGAAAAAAACAAACATCTCCATTTTGCACAACTTAATATGTCAGACAACTAGCTGATGAAAAACATATAAACAAGAAAAAACATTTTGGTTGGTAATGTCAAAAGAAATAATGACTAAAACATTTTAATTTCATTGTGGAGTCTACAGGGAAAGAGATAACCAAGAGGACCCAGTAATACAGGGGCAAGAGAAGTCATGGAAAACGCTCAAGAGCATTGACCTAGACTGGAGAGAAGTAGAGAAAATGTCCAAGAATAGCGATGGATGGGGAGACCTTTCTGTAACCTATACTACAAAAAGGGGTCTAAAGGGATTTGACTTATGTACTTGAAAACTAAATGATTGCCTAGGAAAGATCATTACCAGCTAAACATGAACAAGACCATAAAGGGGGTGCAAGATCACACTAATGAAACTGGGACTGGTAGCTGCAAACGCTGAACATCTCATGTCAGAAAGAGGAAACTTTGGAATAGTTGTCATGAGAACCAAGTCCAATAGGGATAAGGTTAATTCATCATAAGTTTAAATTATTCTAGTGAGGATAAAGTAACAATTATTTAAGTGATGATTATTTGAAACATAATTTTCTTTAGTCAAGGATTAGCAACAACAAAAACATAATTTCAGTGACAGATATGTGTAAAATTATCTCAGTGAGGAATGCGTAAAATTATTTCTGTAAAGTGTGTTTAAAAATGTTGTCTTTGAAATTGTACACTGATTCTGTTAGGGACATGTTGAAGACGTCTGCATTAACGTATAGGTTTTAAAACAATTCTTTTAAAGAGGATAAAACGGTTCCTGCTAAGACTAAATTTAAAACAATGCATCTTAAAGCATAAGCTTGGTAAAGAAAATGCAAAAAAACGATATATATATTTACATTTAAAACATGGTAAAAATCCTGTTTATGGACCTTATATTATCACTCAATTATATTAACTCTATGATAGTCCATGTAACATGGCATATTTAATGACCAAAAAGTTTTCTGTGTTAGTAACATATCCACTTTATGTGACTACTCTTGCTAAAAGTTACTAGTCAAGAGTCAAGGACGTATGTTTATCCATGTGATATATTAGAACTTATATGAGACAAGATAAACCACTGGAATCTGTAGAAATGTGGTTTTACAGAAGAATGTTGAGAATACCATGGACAGCTAAGAAGAGTAATGAAAACGTTCTGAAAGAGGCCACAGCAAAAAAAAAAACTAATTTCCAATATTAGGAGGAAACAATCATCATTTTTTGGCCATGTAATGAGAAGAGAACAGCTGGAATATATTGAAACAACCAGCAAAATTGAGGGACGAAGAGATTGAGGGAAGCAAAGAGAAAAGATACCAGACAGCTTAAGATAATGGCTTGGCAGAAAGTCAAATACAGAAATGATAAATAACTGTCGAGATCAAAATTTGTGGAGAGACATGATCACCTACGCCAGCAGGCATGGTACTTGATGATGATGATGATTCAAGGACACAAGTTGCCCTTGTGAGGTTTGTTCATTGATGTTACTTGCCAAGAATCAAGGATGTATAGTTGCCCATGTTACAAGTCAGCCAAGAATCAAGGATGTATAGTTGCCCATGTTACAAGTCAGCCAAGAATCAAGGATGTATAGTTGCCCATGTTACAAGTTAGCCAAGAATCAAGGATGTATAGTTGCCCATGTTACAAGTAAGCCAAGAATCAAGGATGTATAGTTGCCCATGTTACAAGTCAGCCAAGAATCAAGGATGTATAGTTGCCCATGTTACAAGTAAGCCAAGAATCAAGGATGTATAGTTGCCCATGTTACAAGTAAGCCAAGAATCAAGGATGTATAGTTGCCCATGTTACAAGTCAGCCAAGAATCTAGGATGTATTGTTGCCCATGTTACAAGTCAGCCAAGAATCAAGGATGTATAGTTGCCCATGTTACAAGTAAGCCAAGAATCAAGGATGTATAGTTGCCCATGTTACAAGTTAGCCAAGAATCAAGGATGTATAGTTGCCCATGTTACAAGTTAGCCAAGAATCAAGGATGTATAGTTGCCCATGTTACAAGTTAGCCAAGAATCACGGATGTATAGTTGCCCATGTTACAAGTTAGCCAAGAATCAAGGATGTATAGTTGCTCATGTTACAAGTTAAATCAAGGATGTATAGTTGCTCATGTTACAAGTTAAATCAAGGATGTATAGTTGCCCATGTTACAAGTTAGCCAAGAATCAAGGATGTATAGTTGCCCATGTTACAAGTTAGCCAAGAATCAAGGATGTATAGTTGCCCATGTTACAAGTTAGCCAAGAATCAAGGATGTATAGTTGCCCATGTTACAAGTTAGCCAAGAATCAAGGATGTATAGTTGCCCATGTTACAAGTTAGCCAAGAATCAAGGATGTATAGTTGCCCATGTTACAAGTTAGCCAAGAATCAAGGATGTATAGTTGCCCATGTTACATGCTAGCCTAGAATCATTAGTCATATTGAGTTATTTGTGGGTTATCATTATTGCACTCTGATCATGTCCATAGGTATCACAACATGTCTTGCAGCATCCAGCCACTGACGACTCCAGTTTTGTATGTATCTCTTTAATCTGAAGGTGTGATGTGGACTCATGGCTGTCAAAGTCCTGTGACCTTCCCACATCTCATAGGACATTAATGATGTCTGCCTGATCTATTGGTTGACCACTTCGATGACAGCACAACTAGCCACTTTTCCATTTCCCATGTGATATACTAATGATGAATCAAAAACATGTGGCAGTTTGTGTAAAAAAAAAAAAAAAAAAAAAAAAAAAAAAAAAAAAAAAAGTAAAGTACCCCTGTCACGCCAAGTGGCGTATGGGGAAATATGGTGTTAGTGACCCTATATTTTACAGACCTTCAGCACATGATTTTTGGGGTAATGTGGTCGGTATTACGCCCATGCTGCTTTACTTTCCCAGAAAAAAATCCGGTACCCATTTAAGGCTGGGCGAACCCGAAAGCCGTCGGTTGGGATCAAACCCTACCTCTTGTCCTTTGTAATCCAGTTCACTAACCACTGAGCTATCGCAGCTCCCGGCAGTTTGTGTGCATATGATTTATTATCAGTCAAAATCAAGGATATGTGGTTGCCCATGTGATATGTTAGTTAAAGACATACAGTTGTCTACGTGATATCTTATTAGTTACAAGTCAAGGACAGACAGTTGCCTATATAATTATCACTCAAAATGAAGAATATGTGGTTGCCCATGTGATATATTAGTCAAGGACATACAGTTGTCTATGTGATATGTTATCAGTCACGGACAGGTATCTGTCTATATAATTATCAGTCAAAATGAAGAAAATGTGGTTGCTCATGTAATATATTAGTCAAGGACAGGCACTTATCTTTATGATTTATAATCAGTCAAAATGAAGAATATGTGGTTGCCAATGTGAATTATCTAAAAAACAAACCAGTGTCTGAAAATGTATGGTGACCTCTCAGAACCTCTGTTTACCTTGTATGCCCCCTGCATCCCCCCAATCAGAGCCCGGCACGTATCGCACAGCAGCTTCCAATTTGTGATGTGCAGAGTGCGGGTTGTGCTGGGGGCTGGGGTCGCGAGAGCCCCCATTACCACGTAGAAATGATAAGACGCCACCTCCAGCTTTGCGACCTGAACAAATTAAAAGGAATCTACAAAGCATGTCAAGATAAACCAGGGCAAAACCCAGAAATAAAGTCACACTTTAGACAAGAAAAAGCAATGTTACAATGACCAAAACCTCGGGGGATAACAAAATAACAAATAGGCAAGATAAATCAACTCTGAGATGGTCAAAATCCTAGAAACAAAGGCATCCAATATATTTTAGAATAAATCATTCTAAAATGCTAAAAAATCATAAATAAATTTTGGACAAGATAAAGCAATCCTATGATGGCCAAAAACCTTGAAACAAAGTCAGAAATACATTGTAGACAGAATAAAGCAATTCTAAGAGACGTAAACACTAAGTCATGAGTAAATAGTAGTCAGGATAATCATAACAGCAAAAATCATACAAATAGTCACAAATATATTTTAGACATGATAAAGCAAATCTAAAGATGAACAAAAAGAGAGAAACGAAGTCACAACAACACAGTAGATAGAATAAAGCAACTCTAAGATGGCCCAAATCAGAGAAACAAGTCACAAATATACTGTCAACAGGATAAAACAACTTTAGAATGTCCAAAAACAGCAATGTCTCAAGTAATTATTTAGACAGCAAATGGCAACTCAAAGCTGGTCAAAATCAAATAAAAGGGGTATGGTTTGATATCACATCTAAATGTTTTACTCAATTCTAATAAATTGTAAATAAACAAGTATACAGATATCTGATACAGAATTTAGAAAAACTAGATAGTTATCAATGGACTATAATAAGACTAAATTTATATCAATCTTGTTTCATGAGTAAAGTAATATGTGTTTCTACAAATCATATTACTACAAAAATTGGCAAACGCCATTTGGAAACAGTCTGGTGTACATTTCACAAACATATCTATAGAGGCTATTGTAAAACAGATTTAAGCTGCATTTTATTCAGTTAAATTTTTAAGCTACTTAAAAAGGGTGTAGAAGCAGAATGAGTTTATAGTTAGTCTGCTAAGTCACCAACCCATAAATGATCAAGGCCTTTTTCACTTCTTTTACATTAGTGTCCTAGACACAACCTGTGGGCTACAGAAAGCTAGTAATGAGATAAGGAATGATCCCTACAGAGGCAGGAAATGCTGATACAGAAACCTAGTATATTACCCATTTGCATAGACAAGTTTGAATGTCTCAAAAAAACAAAAGATCAAAAAAGTGAGCTCTCATAGTCACAAAACACAACTTTGTACTCATCATTGGAGTGCAGATCCTTAGCAGAACATTGTACTCATCACATGCAACCAGAAAGAATCTCTGTATCTAGCCAGGTTTTGCACTTCTGTTGCCATGTTCAAGGTACAACTCTAATGCTAATAAATTATAATAAAAACTCTTCAAACCCATCCTACTTTCCATTTCAAGGTCTTATATTCTTGCTTATTTCCTTGTCTCTTCTTCTTCATCCCTTAACCTCGGGGGATGCTGGAACACCACTGACAGATCTTCAACTTCTCAATTTCTCTCTATCCTCAGTTATTCTTTGAGACTGCATACAAAGTTGAGGCCTGCCTATTCTTTGATGCTATCTTCCCATCTCTTTCTCTGACTCTCCTTCTTGCTGATTTCCTTGTTTTCTTCTTTTTCTTCATCCCTTAACCTCGGGTGTTGCTGGGGCACCACTGACAGATTTAATCAGCCTTTTCTATTTTTCTCTATCTTCAGTTATTCTTTGGGACTCAGTCGAGGTGTGTCCATTCTTTGATGCTATCTTCCCATCTCTTTCTCTGACTCTGATTCTTGCTTATTTTCTTGTACAGACAAAGAAAGCAATGGTTGTATGCCTAAAGACATTATTTAGAACCAAGAAAAAAAGTATCCACTTCATGTGGTACATGGCCTTTTTTCTGAGCACATAAGAAAATCAATGGCTAGGGAAGCAGTCCCCCAAAAAATATGTACTGATGATAGAGACACTAGAGCACAGTGTGAAAAACATAGCCCACACAGCCTTTTGTGCTGTAAGGTTGTCAAAGTGGAAGTTCTAGCATGGGGAATGATCACAGTTTATTCTGACAGCTTTACATAAAAGAAGAAAACAAAAATGATGATTTCAGCCTCATGTATGGCCTTCCTCTGAAACAAAAGTAGGATACACAGAACAGAATACGAGAAAAGTACGAAAATCTAACTATATTATAGAATGTAGTACATTATACATCATCATCATCATTATCAAGTACCATGCCTGCTGGCGTAGTACTCTCCACAACTTTCGATCTCGACAGTTATAATTTCTGTTGTTGACTTTCTGCCAAGCCATTCTCTTAAGCTGTCTGGTATCTTTTCTCTTTGCTTCCCTCTATCTCTTCATCCCTCAATTTTCCCAGTTGTTACAATATATTCCAGCTGTTTTCTTCTCATTACATGGCCAAAAAATGATGATTGTTTCTTCCTAATATTGGAAATTAGCTCTCTCTTGGCTTTTGCCTTTTCCAGAATGTTTTCATTACTCTTTGTAACTGTCCAAGGTATTCTCAACATTCTTCTGTAAAACTACATTTTTACAGCCTCCAGTGATTTTCTTGTCTTTTGTCCCATTGTCCATGATTCACATCCATATGTTAAGATTGGCTCTACATAACATTTAAGAACTACTTTTTGTTCAAAGAAATTTTACATTATATATGAATAAAAGCCCAGAATTCTATACTACTGTAGTCAGATTTTATTACATTTCTCTTGTTCATGTTATATGTGACCTGTATTTTCTTTTTGTTTCTAAGGAAGGCCATACGTGAGGTAGAAACATCATCATTTATATTTTTGTTCTCTCAGGTAGAGCTGTCATAATACACTGTGTTTACCTCGTTCCCTGCTCACCAGCCCACCGCATAACTGCAACTCTTTACCTATTCCCTAGAAGATATAGCAGATGCTTCATCTGCTCACTCTTGAAACTAGATCTAATAATTCAGATGGCAAAAAATGTTACATTTTATTTGCCACATTTTAGAATATTTGATGAATTAAACCCCCTCCAAAAAAATAAATAAATATAAATTACAACGTTGAAAAACCTGGCTATGTACAGAGTTGGTGTAATGAAAATTAGCAAATTCAACTACTTGCACATTGTCAGTGCATTGGCACACAGCAAAATATAACCCTAAATTAAAATATATGATTTATAAATTATTGTTTCTTTCAAATCATTCATTCTTATTTTTAAATTTTAGGTGCAAGAAAATATATACAAAATTGATATATCTTTTTTTTTACTGCTAGCAAAGCTGTGGGTAAAAGCTAGTTACAGTATGTGTGGCGGCAGCATGGAATGGAGGCAGATCTAATCAATGAAGAAATAAAAACGGAAACATATTGTGTTTAACATTACACAGGGACAAACAAATTATATATAACAAACTTATGCTATAGCACTACCATAAGGTCTCAGTCAGAGAAAATTAACAACATATGATGACAATTAATGTGTTTTTATGTCTCACTGTTTCTGGGTTAGAGTTAGACACTTTCATGTCAGATTGACAAATACTTTCTGGTTGGTTTGTTTAATATTTTTTCGTCTTATAAATACTTTCTTGTTGGTTGAATTGCTTAATATGTTTTGGTCTTACAAACACTTTCTTGTCTGAATGTTTAATATTTTCTGATCTTAAAACATGTTCTTGTCAGATTGTTTCATATTTTTTGGTGTTATAGTCAAACACTTTCTTGCTGGATTGTTTAATTAATTGTTTTTTTTACGTTCATATAGTCAAAAATACTTACATGTCGGATTGTTTCGGATTATTCTGGTCATATCATTAAATAGTTTCTCACTGTATAAACTGACATTCTCCTTGTTGACACTTTCTAGTCTCATCAATAAAGATTTTCAAGCCATATTCATGTCAAATCAGTATATACTTTCTAGCTTTATTATTTGACACTTCCTTGCCTTATTGTCATATAATTTCTTGATTGACAGCAGCTATATTTTTCTGTCATATTGCATGACACTATAATGTCTTACAATCACTTTTCTTATTCATTTTTACACATTCCTGATTAGTAGTTACACATCCCTGACCTATTGTTACATATCTCTGACTCATTTACCACGGATCCCTGACCTGTTACATATCCCTGATTCATTGTTACACATACCTTACTCACTGTTACATATCCCTGATTCATTTTTACACATATTACATATTCCTGACTTATTGTTACACATCCCTGACTCGTTACATATCTCTGATTTATTGTTACACATCTTACACATTCCTGACTTATTGTTACACACTCCTGACTTATTTGTTACACATCCCTGACTTATTGTTACTTTCATATCTTCTTTACACACACTCAAGTATTCAATTTTTTTTTTTTTTTTTACTAGGCAATTAAAAGACAAAGGATCAACAAACTGACCAAAAGTTCACTATCAAGAAGATTGAAAATAAAAAGATACATGAACTACGGTGGTGAAACAAGGAAAAAAAAAAAGGGTAGCATTGCCTAAAATAAAAATTAAATTAAATAAAAGAATGAAAGAACTTTTTTTAAAACTCAAATTCATAATATGCAAATGTAAATTTATTTTACCCTTTTATTATTTTTCTGTTATCTGTTGTCCAAGCTGGGAGGGTCTTTATTTGCAGCATCAGCACTGCTCTTTGATTTATGTTATTTGAATGAAACTGACATTTCTATAAACAACTGATTTTTCTATTTCTTAAACTGAGGATAATTACAATGTGTAGAAGCTTAGGAAAAGATAATCACCACCCTAGTAAATAGTAACAGCTTCTCTACTAGCAAACAAAGAATGAACAATCAAAAGATTACCACTTTCAACAAAGGCTTCAGTCGTGGCTGAAATAATGCTCACTGGGTCAGGCTTGCTTGTCGGCTTGCCAGGCTGAGAGCTGGATGGGACAGATAAGAGACAAAGGTGATTTCAAAGAAAATTAGAAAGGGTCTTGGATTACACAAACTAGGAAAATAATTATGAATGATTTGGAATAAAATACAATTTGATTTAGATTAGGTATATTAAGACAAACAAAAGAAAAGACGACTGGAGGCCACAGAGATAGGATTTCTCAGAAGAATGTTGAAAGTTCCCTGAACAGCTAAAAAGACCAACAAGGAAATTCTCAAAGAGGCCAACATAAAATTGAAGCTCCTAAAAAACATCAGATAGAAAAGAAACAATCAACATTTTTCTGACACATCATGAGAAGAGGAAAGTTGGAATACTTGGTTACAACTAGCAAAATACAGGGAAAGAGAGATCAAGGACGACAAAGAGAGAAAATACTGAGCTTGGTGTCATGGCATGGAAAACAGTCAACAACAGAACTGACACGATGCACAAAAGATAGAAGGTTGTGGAAGGACATGATTGCCTACGCCTACCGGTATGGCACATGATGATGATGATATTACGACAACAATTGTTAATTTAAAAGATAATAAAAGGTTATGATTTAACATATAAGGGCAAACAGTGGTGGTATAAAAGCTAATCAAGATTTAGAATTTAAATATTATAGCAAACGATAGTGATTTAAAAGGAAAATCATAAATTATGACACAAATTAGGACAAACTGGTGTGATTTGGAAGTCAATAATTGGGGGACTGGGTAGTCCAGAGGTAAGATGTCGGCTTCTGAACAGGAAAGTCAGGGTTCAATCCCTCACCACAAGTGGTGAGAATTTTTCAAAAACCAAATCTGTGGCTTTACCCTCTCTTGGTCTCTAGGTAGTGGTATTTGATGCCTAGCTCTCTAAGAAAATGGAGAAAAACATGTCCCATGTGTTCTCACACACATAAAGAACCCATGGCAGTTTAAAGTTAGAAAGAGTCGGCCTAAAATTGCTACTAACCAGGCAAAAATTAAGTAAATCTACCTATACTAAAGACAGATGTGTAGAGCCAAAAAGGTGGCGATATCATGGCTTAGTTGGGATTTTTATTTATGATTTCTCTCTGCGGCAACCACCCCTGGTCTCAGCAGCGAGGCCCGGCTTAAAACATCAATTACTTATCGACGGAAAAAATATGAGTACCTCTGAAGACTGGGTTATCTGCCTGTGTAGCGATGGACACCTGTGCAAACGGCTGCCAGAGAGAAATGGATTAACATGCAAAATTCAGTTCCTAGTCTCTAGGGACTTCGTCAGAGGTAAAAGCTGGCGAACGCAAAAAAAAAAAAAAAAAGGGACAAAAATATATCATAGCTTTGCCGTAAACTAGCGACACAACGCATCCACACTCACTTAGCAGGTGGACAAAAAGAGGAAGTCAATAAGAAGAGCTTTGAATAAACAGATGAAGACAAACACTGAACAAGCATGGATGAAGAAAAAAACAACCTCTGACATTATCCTTTCAACAGCACTAAATCCTTGACTACGGGTTTCTCCTATCAAGGTGGCGTATTTTATGTGTGTGCATGGATATGAGTGCATGTTTGGTTGGGCAGGGTGGAGTGTGGTTGGTTTATAATAGGTAACGGCAAACACTGAGTGAAGTATGACAAAATAAAAAGAAAATAACCAACCTATGGCATTATCCTTTCAAGAGTATCAAATCTGTTGTATCTCAAAGCAAATAATGGGAATTTCTTTTTTGGTGGTGGGGCAGATGGATTTGGGAGCGTCAAAGATAAGGCAAACAATGAAGTTGCGGACAATGAGAATTTCAGTTACATGAAACAGTGGTAGGGCAAGCATCAGTGATCTAACGAGAGAGAATTAGAGTCATCTAGTGAGACACATGAGAGCAATATGTCAAAGCTGAATATCTACAAACACGACTCCCTAACATACATAAAGTAGTTCCTACCTGCCAGTCATGAGCTCTGAGCTACTTGTTCGAGAGGATGTCTGGATCTCCTTTAGTCGACAAAGATAATCAGACGAACTGAAATTATATGATCAAACTGGGTTAATCCATCATCATTGAGCAAGGGTATCAAAATATGACGGAAGCAATTATACTCCACAACATCACCAGATATATCTAGTACCTTTACTTCAAAACTCTGACAGCTATACCAAGCTATATAATATCACCAGCAGTATTAAACTTTATGATATACCAGCTGTACTAAAGGAAACATTATAAACATAAATAAACTCAACAACATTAACACTAGCATTAAACTCCACAACATTACCACTAGCATTAAACTCCACAACATTACCACTAGCACTAAACTCCCTAAATTACCACTTACACTGAACTCCATAAATTACCACTTACACTAAACTCCATAAATTACCACTTGCACTAAACTCCATAAATTACCACTTGCACTAAACTCCCTAAATTACCACTTGCACTAAACTCCATAAATTACCACTTGCACTAAACTCCCTAAATTACCACTTGCACTAAACTCCCTAAATTACCACTTGCACTAAACTCCCTAAATTACCACTTGCACTAAACTCCCTAAATTACCACTTGCACTAAACTACCTAAATTACCACTTGCACTAAACTCTTAAATTACCACTTGCACTAAACTCTTAAATCACCACTTGCACTAAACTCTTACTAAAGTCATGAAAAGTTTAATTCCAACAAGTGACAAAATATACATGGAAAACAAACCAGTAGAAGAGATCGATCACTTTATCTATCTTGGAAGTCACATTGATCGAGAAGGGGATACGAGCAAAGAAATTAGAATCAGACTGGCTAAAGCAGCAATGTCTTTCAGAAGCCTTGAAAAGTTGTGGAAATCAAAACTCATTAGCACAAACACAAAACTTAGGCTATTCAAATCAAATGTACTATCAACCCTTACGTATGCGTGTGAAAGCTGGAAAACAACAAGAGATATAGAAACAAAGTTGAACGCATTCGAAAATAAATGTCTAAGGAAAATACTTGGTATAGAATGGAACGAATTCAAAACAAACGAGGAAATTAGAGAAATCGCCAATCAACCACTAATATCTTCAGTAATAAAGAAAAGACGATGGTCATAAGTTGGACATGTGATGAGAAGAGATAATAATCGAATAGCAAAGCAAGCCCTCATATGGGAAACAACAGGTAAAAGAAAAAGAGGAAGACCCAGGGAGACACTGAGAAGAACATTGATGAGAGAGGCAAGAGCAGCAGGAATCGGCTCCATCAATGAGATAGAACTGCTTGCACAGAACAGAGACAGATGGCGAGATTTGATAAAATATCTTTAAAAGAAAACTGCTAGAACAAAAATTCATATAGGAGAAGGTGTATCTTGGTCTACGCCCTATGGGCCGGTTACGGCTCGAAAGGTCAATAGATAGATAGACTAAACTCTTAAATTACCACTTGCACTAAACTACCTAAATTACCACTTGCACTAAACTCTTAAATTACCACTTACACTAAACTACCTAAATTACCACTTGCACTAAACTCCCTAAATTACCACTTGCACTAAACTACCTAAATTACCACTTGCACCAAACTCCATAAATTACAACTTATACTAAACTTCATAAATTACCACTTAACAACATTGTCACCTACACCAAACAGTACTGACCTCAAGGCATAAGCAATAATAGAACTTGGCTCATGGTCATAGACAGCAACAGGCACTTTCTCACACAATGGAAGTGTGTGGTGTTCACAGGGCTCACTGGTGAAAGACACACACATTAGGTACTTCAAGATCTGCCTCAGTGTCATAGAGATACACAAGTATTTAAAAACAACAAACAAATCAAAATAATGATAATGTATGCTCAGTGTGCTAAGCCATGGGCCATAAGTTGAAACGTGCTTCAAGAGATGCTGGGATGGGCAGTGAAGGACATATGGGGATACATCAACTGCAATGAAACTGATTCCATGGATGGATGTACAGACAGATGGTTAAATATTTTAACTAAAACTATCTTAAAATTCTTATCCATCTGTCCTTCAGTCTGTCTGTACATCCATCAATTACAAAATACAGTAAAATGTATACAGTAAAGAACATTGCAGATGTAGACAATACTTCAGGCGAACCAAAGATAGAAAGACAGGGTTACTTTGGAGGAGCTATGGACCATATGAAGATGAAATGTGGTTCATCACAAGAATGTTATGAATTCCATAGATAGCAAAAATTACTACTGAAGAATGTTTCAAAAGAGCTGACTGCTTGCACCAGGCTTGGCATCAACAAAGCTGATCAAGACCCTGCTCTACCTTCAAGCGGTACTCCTGGAAACAGTCTATCCAGTCTGGTCAAGTGAGTAGGGATCAAAGAAGGAAGGTAACTTGGTATTCAAAAATGTTGTGCTGAAGTCAGATGTGTTGGGCTGAAAGGCACAAATAAACCACAAAACAATGCTTCTTCGCCCACTTAACGTCCTTTTAAGCATGGATTGCAAAGAGGACTATCTACTCCTATAGGAGTCATCAGTTGAACGCTAGAAAGAAAGAGATTTCAGTAAAGAATGAATAAAAGACTATACCTAAATAAAAAGAAAATCTCTTCAAGTTTAATTTCTTGGTCACATGCTCTTAATGTGGGCCCCTCCTGACACATAGCATAATACCATTACACAAAACACCTTATCAAACTACCTTGTCATCTCGCCACTACGAACAGGCAGCACATGCTCATTCACAAATTATCAGCTACACACCAAAAATATGAAATTTTGACAGTTTCTCTTCCAATTCCCGTATAGTATGTTACATTATTTCAATAGATTAGATCAACATAACATAGTTAAACTGTATCAATCTTTTTCAATCACCCTGTATATCACTTAAATTTGTTTAAAGTTTAAAACAGGAAAGATTGAGGAAGTCAACATTTGATATCAAAGTCTTTAACTGCAAAAATGTTTTAGACACTGGTATTGCATCTCATAAGAACTCCAATAAGACATTTGTAATAAAACCTCCAATCATCAAAAACTTCAAATACACCCAACCTCCTAATCACAGATATCATTCATCACCATCATCACCATTAGTACAAGTATAACTACAGATATTTCAGAGCAGACATCTCAGAAAGAACACTGACCTTTTATATGTCAAAAAGAACTTTAAACACAGATTTTTGTTCAAGGACTCTAACTATAGATATGGTTACGGTTATGGTTAGTCAAAGGCTCCGGTATCACTGCAAACGAATTAAAATCCATAATTGCTCAACCGCCTGTGCCAATAAAATCATCCAAATTGAAACTCATCTCTCTGAATGATCCAAACAAAGAAAGGCAGCTGCAGTCCCCATCATAGCAGCTACAGCACACGCCAAAAGACATAAGGCCAAGCGGCACTGAAAGTGAATGCAGCTGAACCGTCCTTCGTCATACAATATCATCATTCATCGTAAGCAATTGGAGTATTAAAACACGATCTGGAAGAAAAACAACATCTCATGGTGTGCACAGAGCACAAACTCAGTAGCTCCAGCAGCAAGCCGGACTTGGAATATGAGGAAACTGCAACAAGGAACAATTTTTAGACTGAGCCTCAATGATTCTTGCCGCCTATCTGCCATATTGACTGGTATTCCAGAAACTATAGATATGTCAAAAAGAACTCTAAATGTAGATATTCCAAAGCAGATATTTAAAAAACAAATGGGGAGAATTGGGTGGAAGGAAAATAAGACAAACAAGGAAATTCTTAATCAGCTGAAAATGAAAAAAAGAACTACTTAACGCAACTTTAAAAAAGTTAACTGAATTTTTTTGGACATGTGAAGAGACATAACACTCTTCTAAAAGTCTACTTGGAAGGGAAGTACAAGGTAGATGAAGCAGAGGCAGACCAAGACTACAGTGGACTGATAACATCAGATGATGGACAAGTGAACTTATGACAACATACACCATCAAAGGCAAGAGACAGAGTAAATTGGAGTTGCATGGTCATCAACCCTTGATGTGGGGACTCCATCCAAAGAATGAATGAATTTTAGAAAGATCAAAAACCAGATATTTCAAAGAGATATTTCAAAGCAGACATTCTAGAAAGAACACAGACCAGTTATTTCAGAGACATTTCAAAGCAGATCACAGATCTAGATCACAGATATTTCAAAAAAGACATTTTAGAAAGAACACTTATATCATATATTTCAAAGAGACATTTAAATATTGATTTTTGTTAAAGAATGTTAAACACGTACGTTTCAAAGAGACATCTCAAAACAAATTTGGAAAGCACTCTAACAACAGACATTTATATCAGAAATATTGATTATGTCGGTGAGAGACTACTCACAAAGGCAGAGACAGTGGTATAAAAGATGATGTAGATAGCCATCTCCTTGTTGCTCCTTTCAAATCCTGAAACCATCCATCTGTGGTGTCTTCTATTCCTGGTAACAGAGAAACAAAGTTTATAAATGGACAACAGAATAAGAAAAACAACAGACTACAAGTTAGACTCAGTAGAATGAGACAGATAATAGAAAGATTGCACCTTAGACTCAAAATATTGAGAATGATAACAGACAGGCTGCTATTCTGACTAAGAAGAATGAAAAAGATAATAGACAGACTACCACTAGTTATATCTCAAAAACAAAATCTAGAGTCTCAATAAAACAAAGAGACAATAAAAACACTGTTTCATTATATTATCAAAATCATCATTAGCGAGGCCTCTTGAAATGTCAATTACGCATCGATGAAAAAAATGTAAGTACCTCCGGAGACAGAGCTATCTGCCTGCGTGGCAAAGAACCCCTGTGCACACAGCTGCCAGGGGTAAAACTGATTAACTTGCAAAATTCAGTTTCTAATCTCTAGAGACTCCACCATAGGTGAAAGCTGGCAAACACCAAAAAAAATTATAAAAAAATATAAAAAAAATAAAAAATTCATCATGTCATTTGTTGGCTTCAAAGTTTTAATGCTGTTTGTTAATGTCATCTGTTGACTTTAAAGCTCTCTACTGGTTTTAAAGTTATCTGCTAGTTTACAGTCATGTGCTGGTTTCACAGCTCTTCTGAAAACACCGGCAACTTAGCTGCCATATTTCCAGAAGTCTCATCTGCATGCTGTAAAGGTATCTGCTGGATTTGTTTGCATCAGGATCAATAAATCAGAACTGATCAAGATTCTAGTCTACTCACTATGTTTAGTTTAATCGACAGGTGCACATCGGACAAGTCCATAAGTGCTCAGATCTCTTCCAAAGAATATCCATCAATGTTTACTAACAACACTGGTGTTATGTTGGTTGATAAGTCTTTTTTGGATTCCCGCGTAGCGCTCTCGTCTGGCATCACCAAACGTGATATGATAATTTCCCTATGTGAACTTGAAAGCTGATCAATTTGGCAAAATTGATAAGGGATTAAAGAAGAAAGGTAACTGTAGTATAAAAGAAAATGCTATGTTGAAGTTAGACATGTTGGACTAAGAAGTGGAGATATCGAAGTTTGCTTTAAACCACAATATAACTATACCCAATTAATGCCCTTTATATTGGGAGATGACAGAACAAAGCAATTGTTTGGTAAACATGAAAGAAGAATAGCTCTACAAATTACCTTCCACTGTCGGAGGTATTAAATCTTTTGATACAGATGCTGCTAATACTGGTCCTGGTGATGATGAAGATGATGAATCTGTTACACGAAGTTCTGGAACAGTGCTATTAGGTGCTGTAGATGATGTCACTGTTGTAGTGGAATTGTTAGAGGTTGATTCAATAGAAATGTTGTTCCCATTTACAGCATTGGACACTAAGAAAAAGTTACAATAAGAAGCAAATAGTAAAACATGAAATTGTTAAACAACAAGAAATAACAATATTAGAGAGCACACACAAAAATAACTAAAAAAAACCATGAAGAAGTTAAATGCTGAGACATGAAAATATTAAATGATGACACATGAAAGTGTTAAATGATGAGACATGAAAGTGTTAAACAATGAGGCATGAAATTGTTAACGATTAGACCTTGAAGTGTTAAATGATGAGATGTGAAAGAAAGTGTTAAATGATGAGATATGAAGGTGTTAAACAATGAGACATGAAATTGTTAACGATTAGACTTAGAAGTTTTAAATGAGATGTGAAAGTGTTAAATGATGAGATATGAAGGTGTTAAACAATGAGACATGAAATTGTTAAACATGAAAGTTTTAAACAATTAAACAATGAAACCTTAAAGTTTTAAACAATGAGACATGAAAATGTTAAGTGATGGGACATAAAAATCCTTTTTTCATAATTTTCCTTCTTGTAGGGTGGCCAGTAAAGGCTGTTGGGCCCACCCTACCCATGTATGAGATAAAAATGTTTGATAATAAAAACTGTCAGTTCAAAATTAATTGTATATTGAGAAATTATTCTTCTTAATCCTTTGAACTCTGATTTGAAAAAAAATCCCCCTTCAAACTGGGCTGGAGCAGGCATGGACAACTCTCGCCAAGACCCACCAGCCTCTTTAACTTCATCATGCATGTTCTAGCTCTTCTTCGTTTGCCAGGTGGTGTCCATGCTAAGGCTAGTTGCAGATGTCTGGTTTTTTTTCCAATTCGTACATATCCCACCCATTTCCAACATCTTTCCACTTCTTGATTGATGTTGCAGATCTTCTGGTGACTTCTTTGTTTGTGATATATTGATCCCAAAAGATGTTTAGAATCTTCTTAAGACAGTGACCTTCAAATCCTCTAAGCATTAAGAAATTAAACGATTACAAATTACTGACCGTATTACCCATAAATGGGCAGCTAAGAAAAGTAATGAAAACATTCTGAAAGAGGCCAAAGCAAAGAGAGAGCTAATTTCCAACATTAGGAAGAAACAATCATCATTTTTTTGGCCATACAATGAGAAGGGAACAGCTGGAATATTTTGTAACAACTGGAAAAATCGAGGAACGATCTCTATAAGAGATAGGGGAAAGCAAAGAAAAAAGATACCAGACAGCTTGAGAGAATGGCATGGTAGAAGGTCAACAACAGAAATGATAAATAACTGTCAAGATGAAAAGCTGTACAGAGACATGATCACCTACGTCAGCAGGCACGATAAATGATGATATTACCCATAAATTGTGCAGCTGATCATTGAAAAGAATGGGCATTAACATCATATTCCCCATACACTTTAAGCCATAGAGGAAACCAAACCCTTTATTTTTTTTCTGTTACTTGAACAAACACTTACAATCAGAAGAATCCTCAGAGGTCTTATTAACAACAGGTGTCTGCACAAGAGCAGACAAATGTGCTTTCAGGACAGTTGGTGATGGTGGTGGTGGATATGGACTTGATGTTGACAGAGAGGCTGGTGATGGTGGAACTGAGGTCTTGATGCTGCGATCTGATCCTACCTTCCATGACTTGTCCAACTGTGGAGGAACAGATACAATTCAAATGAGAGATAAGCAAGCTATGGAGCACTTTGTGAAGATCTGGCTGAATTTGTTGAGAGGGGGAGAACAAGGTTAATACCATATATTATAACAGCTTTACTTGAGAGAACAAGGGCAACACAATATATTATAACAGCTTTACATGAGAGAACAAGGTCAACACAATATATTATAACAGCTTTACATGAGAGAACAAGGGCAACACAATAAGTTATAACAGCTTTACATGAGAGAACAAGGGCAACACAATATATTATAACAGCTTTACTTGAGAGAACAAGGGCAACACAATATATTATAACAGCTTTACATGAGAGAACAAGGGCAACACAATATATTATAACAGCTTTACTTGAGAGAACAAGGGCTACATGATATATTAAAACAGCTTTACTTGAGATAACAAGGGCAACACAATATATTATAACAGCTTTACTTGAGATAACAAGGGCAACACAATATATTATAACAGCTTTACTTGAGAGAACAAGGGCAACACAATATATTATAACAGCTTTACTTGAGATAACAAGGGCAACACAATATATTATAACAGCTTTACTTGAGATAACAAGGGCAACATAATATATTATAACAGCTTTACTTGAGAGAACAAGGGCAACACAATATATTATAATAGCTTTACATGAGAGAACAAGGGCAACACAATATATATAATAGCTTTACTTGAGAGAACAAGGACAACACAATATATTATAACAGCTTTACTTGAGAGAACAAGGGCAACACAATATATTATAACAGCTTTACATGAGAGAACAAGGGCAACACAATATATTATAACAGCTTTACTTGAGAGAACGAGGGCAACCAATATATTATAACAGCTTTACTTGAGAGAACAAGGGCAACACAATATATTATAACAGCTTTACATGAGAGAACAAGGTCAACACAATATATTATAACAGCTTTACTTGAGAGAACAAGGGCAACATAATATATTATAACAGCTTTACTTGAGATAACAAGGGCACCACAATATATTATAACAGCTTTACATGAGAGAACAAGGGCAACACAATATATTATAACAGCTTTACTTGAGAGAACAAGGGCAACACAATATATTATAACAGCTTTACTTGAGATAACAAGGGCAACACAATATATTATAACAGCTTTACTTGAGAGAACAAGGGCAACACAATATATTATAACAGCTTTACTTGAGAGAACAAGGGCAATACAATATATTATAACAGCTTTACTTGAGAGAACAAGGGCAACACCATATAACAGCTTTACTTGAAAGAACAAGGGCAACACAATATAACAGCTTTACTTGAAAGAACAAGGGCAACACTATATATCAGCTTTACTGGAGAGAGCAAGGGCAACACCATATAACAGCTTTACTTGAGAGAACAAGGGCAACACAATATATTATAACAGCTTTACTTGAGAGAACAAGGGCAACACAATATATTGTAACAGCTTTACTTGAGAGAACAAGGGCAACACAATATATTATAACAGCTTTACTTGAGAGAACAAGGGCAACACAATATATTATAACAGCTTTACTTGAGAGAACAAGGGCAACACAATATATTATAACAGCTTTACTTGAGAGAACAAGGGCAACACCATATAACAGCTTTACTTGAGAGAACAAGGGCAACACAATATAACAGCTTTACTTGAAAGAACAAGGGCAACACTATATATCAGCTTTACTGGAGAGAACAAGGGCAACACCATATAACAGCTTTACTTGAGAGAACAAGGGCAACACAATATAACAGCTTTACTTGAGAGAACAAGGGCAACACAATATAACAGCTTTACTGGAGAGAGCAAAACAAAATCGTGACGTTTCAGCTTCACATTTGGAGTATAGAATCTCTTGGCATTCTTTCTGGTCAAGAAAACTATTTCATTTGTTGCTTCTATATTTAGTTCAGAATTAATTCAATGCCAATTCTCTCTTACGACATAACTTTTGATTCTGTCTCTTCTAGTCACTCCAAGCGATTTCTCAAACATCTTATCTTTACGATGACTAGCTTCCTCTTATGTTTATTTGTTAGTGATTATGTTTGGCACTGATAATACAAGTTGGGAATGAATGTACTTTGCATAAGATATTTCTTTGTGATGATAGGTATTATCTTGTGCTGAAGTATAAGGGGTAGCAATCCCAATATTTGGTTTGCCCTATAACATCAAATGTCTATTTCTTTATCCATTATTTTGGATTTTAATGTTCTTAGATATTTGAAGTCTTTCACTTGCCTTAAAACTTTTAGTGGCTGGACAGACACATTCTCTAAAATTTTCATTTGTTATGCTGGTGTAAAAGACTTTGAGAATAATCACTTAATGCTGCAAGTGTTGAAATAATAAAACACAATTAGTGAGAGGCATCTACTCTTTCTGTATGGAAGCTTTTTATCAATGCAATGAAGAGAGTTCAGAGTCAACATTGTTCATGGTTTTAAGAATCAGTCTACATATTTATATTTATATCTAACACTTCACATATAAATGACATTTTAGGTAATTGAACAAGGAATTAGATTTCACCAATACCAAGAAGATAAAAGACATGTAAAAAGAATATGGTTTGATGACGGCTCACAATAATCAAATTGAGAGTGGCGCAGTATGTGGAGAAACGTATGCGGCCGAAATCGGCGTGACACACAGTGCGGCGAAACATACGGAAAGAGTTAAATAATGATAGAAACTGTGGGCTTTCTCTAATCTCTATAAGCTTAGATATTTCTGCAACAGATGTTTATCAGAACAATATGTTCACACTGTCATACCCATCAGAAATAGGTATCTTCAGAGTTAGTGCAACAACACTTTTTAGTGATGATCAGTACATTTATGGGACCCCTATGACATAAATCTGTCATGTTCAGATTGCTGCCTGATCTGTCATCTCAATATTGGCAAAATTAGCTGCAAAAGAAGTTGCTCAAAGGCAACAGCACCTGCCTGGCAGTTACTATTGAAGATGGACATCGTCCTGCTTCCAGCAGTCTGTGAGGACATAAAATATTTATGAGTGATGTGGTCAGCATCACACAAGATAGTCCTACTTTTTTGGAGAAAAAAAATCTGGTACCTATTTTTAAAAGCTTGCTTTTGAAATTGCTAAACAGGTTTGACTTGTGTTCTAAATAACTAACACATGCTCTTTATACGAATGCACATATCAGGACATTTTAAGTTGACACTATAGTGTATGACAAGATACTATAGCACAGGACATTAGATAACATATAAGACAAGACACAATAATAAAAGACATAATTCAAGACATGATAAGACAAAACACTAAGACAAGACTAATGCCATAACCGACAATATAAAACAGCTGCACTTTGCCCTGTTCTTGCAGAGACTAACATAGTCAATTAAACCATTTTGATTGCTTTGTTAGTTTTAAATGTGTCTTTTCCAGGAAACTGAAGTGACGTGCACTCTCACTATTTGATGGAAGTCAACGGGAATTTTAACCTGTACTGCCAATTTGGGTGGTATGGTAGTAGACCTTGTCAACAGAATTTGCCAATGTGCTTTGGTTGGGATATGTAGCATGAGTGGAGCAGATATGGGGAATTCTCAGCTGCAGTGAAACTAATCTATAGAGGAATACAATTAAGACAAGATATACAACACAAAACATAAATCAAGACAGAGTGGGTGGTCTATATGTAAGATGTTGACCTCTGGACAAGAGTGTTTTGACTTCAAATCGCATAAGTGTTGAAATTGTTTCACTTCAAATCCATGATTTCTTCATGTCTTTACTCTCCCTTATCTCTGGGTAGTAAGATCCCTTATCTCTGAGTAGTGAGGTTCCAAGTCTCTGGGTAGTGAGATCCCTAATCTCTGGGTAATGAGATTCCTTGTCTAGACTCCTTGGCCAAAATTAAAGGAAAAAAATCTACCCAGGATATGTCAAAACTCACAACAATAAAAAAAAAAATTACCTGTGAAGTTAGAGAATATATGCATGTATGGCAAGGGACACCTGAGCACACAGCTGCCATGGTCAAAAATAGGAAAAAGAGATATTCACACAAAATTCAACCCCTTGGGACATCACTAGAGATATAAAACTGGCTTATGCATACAAAACAAAACATTAAATGACAAGACACTGACAATAAGATAAGACAAGACATAATAAGACAAGATATAATAAGACAAGATATGATAAGCCAGGACATGAAGTATTGACAAACACATCAAATGGATGACAATTATAACCTCTTCTGTTATAGGCTTTTCAACATCTTTATCCTTCTTATTGGAAAGCTGTGTACGTGGTTTCTTCTGTTGTAGAAGCATAAACTCTTGCATTCTGTGGAAAAAATATTCAGGTAAGCATTTTAGTTGAAGTTAGTTCATGAATTATTTCTGCATAAAAAGTTAGGAAAACTAATTTGTAATATAATTTATTTCTTGTCTTTGTAGTGCATTCTGATAGGTACTCTTATCATTTACAATTATGTTGCCTTCTTTTTTTGTGTGAGGCTGTTATGTACTTGAAGCCTTACAGTACTTGAAGCTACTCTCTCATCTATAGCAGTTGCCCTCTTGCCCATGGCTGATATACATCCCTCTTGATGCTACAGTCCCATCCATAACTGTTGCCTTCTTACCTGAGGCTTTTATATGTCCATCATAGTGCTATTGTAGCCACAATAGCTCAGTGGTTAGTGAACTGGACTACAAAGGACGAGAGGTAAGGTTCGATCCCAGCCGATGGCTTCTCACCCATCCTTTAATGGGTACCAGATTTTTTTTCTGGGAAAGTAAAGCGGCACAGGCGTAATACCGACCACATTACCCCAAAAATCATGTGCCGAAGGTCTGTAAAATTTGTGCTCACTAACACCATATTCCCTATACGCCACTTGGTGTGACGGGGGCACTTTATTTTTTTTTTGCTTTTTAATAATGCTATTGTCCTACCCATAGCTATGTTGCTCTCATGCCTGAGTTTGTTATTCCTAACCGTAACCGCATATAATTTTTAAAAATTCCAAACAGATTGACTAATTTTCTTAAACTCTTAAAATAACATTTTGTATAACACAGAAAGCTCAAGATATGGCAACTATGTGTGAGCATGGTTAAGTAGATTCAACTTCATGTCATTTTCTTTAACATAATGAAGATATCAACCCCAATATGACCCACTATGACAATCTTGGGGATCTTGATCTTTCCAGCGGTATTAGAGAGAGCTTGTAGCGTTTTTTCACCATCCATCTCTATTCTTGGAAAGATATTTGATCTTATCTAATGAGTCTATGCCGGTTAATTTTGCTTCTCTTGTAAACATTCTTTTTAATGTCTCTCTAGGTCTTCCTCTTTTCCTGTATCCTGATGATGAAGAGCCTGTTTTAAAATTCTGTTGTTGCTTCTCAGCACATGCCTAACATAAGGTGGTCATCTCTACTTAAGTGTAGATGAGATTGTTGGTTGCATGGTCATTTCTATAATCTCTATATTAGTCTTGAATTCATTCCACTGTACACAGAGTATTCTTCTTAGAGAAAGCAGTTGGTTAAGTTTTACCCAGAATTCACATGTGGCCCATCTATTCTCATCATCATGTCAAAATTCAATTACTATATAATTTATACTATCCAAATTATTCTGTTTACCCCTGATCAATCAGCTTCACCAATTCTCTCACTCTCTGTTTACCCCTGACCAATCATCTTTACCAGTTCTCTCACTCCCCATTTACCCCTGATCAATCAGCTTCACCAGTTCTCTCACTCTCTGTTTACCCCTGACCATTCAGCTTCACCAGTTCTCTCACTCCCCGTTTACCCCTGATCAATCAGCTTCACCAGTTCTTTCACTCCCCATTTACCCCTGATCAATCAGCTTCACCAGTTCTCTCACTCCCCGTTTACCCCTGATCAATCAGCTTCACCAGTTCTCTCACTCCCTGTTTACCCCTGATCAATCAGTTTCACCAGTTCTCTCATTCCCCATTTACCCCTGATCAATCAGCTTCACCAGTTCTCTCACTCCCCGTTTACCCCTGACCAATCAGCTTCACCAGTTCTTTCACTCCCCGTTTACCCCAGACCAATCAGCTTCACCAGTTCTTTCACTCCCCATTTACCCCTGACCAATCAGCTTCACCAGTTCTCTCACTCCCCATTTACCCCTGACCAATCAGCTTCACCAATTCTCTCACTCTGTTTACCCCTGACCAATCAGCTTCACTAGTTCTCTCACTCCCCATTTACCCCAGAACCAATCAGCTTCACCAGTTCTCTCACTCCCCGTTTACCCCTGACCAACTAGCTTCACCAGTTCTCTCTCTCCCCGTTTACCCCAGAACCAATCAGCTTCACCAGTTCTCTCACTCCCCGTTTACCCCTGACCAATCAGCTTCACCAGTTCTCTCACTCCCCGTTTACCCCTGACCAACTAGCTTCACCAGTTCTCTCACTCCCCGTTTACCCCAGAACCAATCAGCTTCACCAGTTCATTCACTCCCCGTTTTACCCCTGACCAATCAGCTTCACCAGTTCTCTCACTCCCCGTTTTACCCCTAACCAATCAGCTTCACCAGTTCATTCACTCCCCGTTTTACCCCTGACCAATCAGCTTCACCAGTTCATTCACTCCCCGTTTACCCCAGAACCAATCAGCTTCACCAGTTCTTTCACTCCCCGTTTACCCCTGACCAATCAGCTTCACCAGTTCTCTCACTCCCCATTTACCCCTGACCAATCAGCTTCACCAGTTCTCTCACTCCCCACTTACCCCTGACCAATCAGCTTCACCAGTTCTCTCACTCCCCATTTACCCCTGACCAATCAGCTTCACCAGTTCTTTCACTCCCCGTTTACCCCTGACCAATCAGCTTCACCAGTTCTCTCACTCCCCATTTACCCCTGACCAATCAGCTTCACCAGTTCTCTCACTCCCCACTTACCCCTGACCAATCAGATTCACCAGTTCTCTCACTCCCCATTTACCCCTGACCAATCAGCTTCACCAGTTCTCTCACTCCCCATTTACCCCTGACCAATCAGTTTCACCAGTTCTCTCTCCCCATTTACCCCTGACCAATCAGCTTCACCAGTTCTCTAACTCCCCGTTTACCCCTGACCAATCAGCTTCACCAATTCTCTCACTCTCTGTTTACCCCTGACCAATCAGCTTCACCAATTCTCTCACACTCTGTTTACCCCTGACCAATCAGCTTCACCAGTTCTCTCACTCCCCGTTTACCCCTGACCAATCAGCTTCACCAATTCTCTCACTCCCCTTTTACCCATGACCAATCAGCTTCACCAATTCTCTCACCGGGTGTTCCAGTTGCTGACATCCTCACATATTTTTCTCTTGAGCAGCTCAATATTGTCAAAGATGGCATAGAGGTGGAAGGTCATATCACAGTCTGGTCACAAAAGCAAAACAATTAACAGCACATAATACAATACGGGACAAGTCTTTTAAAATAACATTTAAGTAGGTGTAATAATATATACGATATTCTTCTTCTTTCAATCTTTTTGCCATTCACTCGATAACTACTAAAGGAATGAATAGTCTTCTTCATCATTCGTCCTTAAAAGAATATTAAGTGGGCATAGATGCATATGTTGAACGAACTCAAAACAAATGAGAAAATTAGAGAAATCACCAATCAACCACTAGTATCACCAGTAATCAAGAAAAGATGATGGACATATGTTGGACATGTGATGAGAAGAGATTATAACTGATTAACAAAGCAAGCCTTCATGTGGGAAAGAACAGGTAAGAGGAAAAGAGGCTGATCCAGAGAGACACTGAGAAGAACATTGATCAGAGAGGCAAAGGCAGCAGGAATGGCTAGCTCAATGAGATTGATTGAGATGCTTGCATAGAACATAGACAAATGGCGTGATTTGATAAAAGATCTTTGTAAGGATTACTATTAAAAAATTTAGAAAAGAGAAAGAGTATTTGGGTTTATGCCCTGTGGGCTGACCATGCCTCCAAAAGTCAATAGACAGATAAAAATATAGATGCATTGAGTTGTTTGCAGTTGGCTGTGATATGTTGGCCTTTCAGCCAAACACATCTGACTTCAGCAAGACATTTTTGAGTACTAGGATGCCTTCCCTCTTCTGTCCCTACTTGCTTGGTCAGAAATTATAGTCTGTTTCCAGAAGTATCACTGGAAGGTGGTGCAGGGTCTTCATCAGCTTTGTTGTTTGCCAACTGTGGGTCACTGACTGCACTCAGCTCAATTGCTGGATGAAGCATCTTGGCACCCAGACATCATATACAATCCAGATGCATGCAGTCAGCTGTGGGTCACTGACTGCACTCAGCTCAATTGCTGGATGAAGCATCTTGGCACCCAGACATCATATACAATCCAGATTACACTAAATCATTATCAGCCAGAGAATTAAGTTTTACAGAAAAATGTTAATACTACGGACAGCTAAAATGAATAGTAAAGATGCTCTAAAAATATACCCTTATTCTGACCTGTTTGTCCAATACTGGCCACATTTGTCACAGAATGGATTAGCTCATTGATCTTCATCTGTGTGTTGGTCGCTGAATCTCGAAAGCTTTTCTTGTCATTCTGATATCATAAATATATCAAAAAAGAATTTGCATAACAATTTTGTTATTATCATAAATGTCACATGAGGATATTTTATATGTAATATGTATCATATTACATCAGAATATTTTTTATAAGAAATGTTTTGCATATCATCATCAGAATCATGTGCCATACCGGTTGGCATGTTCTTCCACAATCTTCTATCCACAGTGCATCATATCAATTCTGTTGTTGACTGTTTACCATGCCATGACACCAAGCTATCCAGTATTTTCTCTCTTTGTCGTCCTCGATCTCTCTTTCCCTGTATTTTTCTGGTTATAACCAAGTATTCCAATCTTCCTCTTCTCATGATGTGCCCACAAAATGTTGATTGTTTCTTTCTGATATTTTTTTAGGAGCTCCCTTTTTGTATTGGCCTCTTTGAGAGTCTCCTCATGGTCTTTTTAGTTATCCAGGGAACTTTCAACATTCTTCTGGGAAATCCCATCTCTGTGGCCTCTAATAAACTTTTCATTTGTTTGTGTACTGTCCATGATTCACTTCCAATGGTCAGAATTGGCACTATATAGTACCAATGAACTTTCTTTCTCACTTCTATTGACATAGACTTTTTGCATAAGACATTTTTTATTTTCTGAAATGCTATTTTGGCCTGAGCTATTCTGCTTTTTTATTTCTGTGGTGCATCTTTCATCTGATGTTATTTTTGTGCCCAAGTATTATGCATATACTATGCTTATAGAATATGTTCCTGCATCTCCATCTATTCTGTTCCATGGGAATGATGTTTAGAAATGAATGTTGAACTTTTTCTTTTGTAAACTTCTGATTCATGGGCTGCACTAATCATCTTGTCTTGTCCTGTTAAGTAATTGTCTTTTCATAAAATATTAATTTTTCAATTGGCACATTTTTGAGTCACATGATCTGTACTACATTAGTTTTTAGCGACACCATTCTCTTTCTCCTTTCTTATCACCAGGTCAGCACATTAACCACTTTGCTCCTGATGTTCCCATACCATGTACAACCACAGATTACAAATAAGGAGAATGTGGTGTTAATGCATATATTTTTCCATGACCAATGAAACATTTAATGAGTGATGTTGGTATCATTTGAGGCAGCCTTACTCAACATTTTTGGACAAACCCCTAAGTCTAAATAAAATTTACCTCATATGGGAATTGATTCTGGATCCTTCTAGTAGCAAAGTTCTAACCATGCAGTGATTGTTGCTTCAATCACAAAGTAAAACCAGTTATAGATATACAAAAATTATACAAAAGCATAAATAAATTGGTTTCATAAAATATGGCACTGTTCAAAAATTTTTTTATAATTACTATATAACCTTTTAAGAGGAAGACCCAGGGAGACACAGAGAAGAACATTGATGAGAGAGGCAAGAGCAGCAGGATTCAGCTCCCTCAATGAGATAGAGCTGCTTGCACAGAACAGAGACAAATGGCGAGATTTGATAAAATATCTTTAACAGAATTGAAAACTGCTAGAACAAAAATTCAGATAGGAGAAGGAGTATCTTGGTCTACGCCCTATGGGCCAACTATGGCTCGAAAGGTCAATAGATAGATATAACCTTTATAATTACACTCTTTAATTTATAATTACACCCTTTAATACACTCAAAGCAGACCCTCAAATAGGAACTAGAGGGTAAAAGAAAAAGAGACCAACCCAGAAAAACACTAAAACATTGAAGGGGAAGGTGACAACACCAGGCATCAGCTCCCTTGCTAAAGTTGAGAAAATTGCTCAAAACAGGGACATTTGGCGAGATATATGTGGTATCTGTGCAAAGTCTGGCACTTAACAGCCAAAAAATAATGGACATGGAGAATGTACAACTTCTGCCCTATGAGTCATCTTGAGCTCAAAATGACAATAGATAAATAAAGTAGCAAAAAAATATGGATTAGATATGAATACCAAAAAGACTAAAACTATGATCATAAACAAAGATAATATTCAAAACCTACAAGTGGATATCAAAGTTGAAAAAATAGACCTGGACATACTATAACCAGTGATGGAAAATGTAAAACTGAGATAAACAAAAGAATAGAAATAGCAAAAAATAATTTTAACACCATGAAAAATATACTAACATCAAAAAAGAAAGTAGAACAGAAAAATGAAGCCTTTGAAATGTGGATTTATAGAAGAATAGGATGGAAAAAAAAAACAAACGATGAAGTTTTAAAACAATTAAAAAATGAAAAGAGAACTACTAAACACAATTCAAACAAAACAAATGAGATTTTTGAGGCATGTTAAAAGACACAGCAGCCTACTAAAAGTAATCTTGGAAGGGAAAATACAATGTAAAAGAGGCAGACCAAGACTAGCGTGGATGAGTAACATCAAAAGATGGACAAGTCAGCCTATGACAACCTGCATCATCAAAGCAAGAGACAGAGTGGAATGGCACTACATGGTAGCCAACTTTCGATGTGGAGTTGGCATTCAAATGATGATGATGATGAAATAGAGTAGTACATTACAATAAAGTAACTAAAAATGTAATATTCCAGCTTTAAGGATAAAACTATACTACACAAACCAATATTTTGACTCTTAAAGGTCTTCAAATTGGGACAATATGAGGCCACTGCAAGTTAGTGTAGAAACGTTTTTTATTTCTATTGCCACTACAATCTTTAACTGTTCAAGAAACTAATCCCAACTGTGTGTACCTGCTGCTCTGACAGTATCTCTGAGATAGCTCTGATAAGGGTGTCAGCAGTCAGCTCCTGCTTGAATTTCATTGTATTTTCCAGCATTAGGCTGTAGCGGTCTGTGGCTCTGACAATTTAAAGGATTAGGTTATTAGTGCATCTGATAAAACACATGTGTTACTTGTTGGCAGTGCTAGAAAGAGGT
The DNA here is from genome assembly GCA_032433765.1 of Megaustenia siamemsis. Taxonomy (NCBI): domain Eukaryota; kingdom Metazoa; phylum Mollusca; class Gastropoda; order Stylommatophora; family Ariophantidae; genus Megaustenia; species Megaustenia siamemsis. Next base: position 20,457,071 of record JAVIAB010000145.1, read on the forward strand.
ATTCATACAATATATATTTTTATTATCATATTCATGAAGTATCTGTGGCCTTGATAATATAGAGTGAGGTTTATTTGTTGAGGGAGCCACGATAGCTCAGTGGTTAGTGAACTGGACTACAAAGGACACGGGGTAGGGTTCGATCCCAACCGACGGCTTCAGGGTTCACCCAGCCTTAAATGGGTACCAGATTTTTTTCTGGGAAAGTAAAGCGGCACGGGTGTAATACCGACCACATTACCCCAAAAATCATGTGCCGAAGGTCTGTAAAATTTATGGTCACTAACACCATATTCCCTATACGCCACCACTTGGCGTTACAGGGGTACTTTACTGTTTTTTTTTACTTTATTTGTCTGTCCTTGCTATAAAACATGAGATATGAGAGATTTATCTGCTGCCCTGATAATACAGAATGAGGTTTATCTGTGGCCTTGATAATATAGAGTAGTGTGAGGTTTATATCTTGCCTTGATAATACAGTATAAGATTTATCTGTGACCTTGATAATACAGAATGAGGTTTATCTGTGACCCTGATAATATAGAGTAAGGTTTATCCGTCGCCTTGATAACACAGAGTGAGGTTTATTTGTGGTCCAGATAATACAGAGTGAGGTTTATTTGTGGTCCAGATAATATAGAGTAAGGTTTACTTGTGGTCCAGATAATATAGAGTGATTTTTATTTGTGGTCCAGATAATACAGAGTAAGGTTTATCTGTGGCCTTGATAATACAGAGTGAGGTTTATTTGTGGTCCAGATAATACAGAGTGAGGTTTATTTGTGGTCCAGATAATATAGAGTGATGTTTATCTGCTGCCTTGGCAATATAGAGTGAGGTTTATCTGCTGCCTTGACAATACAGAGTGAGGTTTATTTGTGACCCTGATAATATAGAGTGAGGTTTATCTGTGGTCCTAACAATATAGATTGAGGTTTGTCTGTGACCCTGATAATATAGAGTGAGGTTTATCTGTGGTCCTAACAATATAGATTGAGGTTTGTCTGTGACCCTGATAATATAGAGTGAGGTTTATCTGTGGTCCTAACAATATAGATTGAGGTTTGTCTGTGACCCTGATAATATAGAGTGAGGTTTATCTGTGACCCTGATAATATAAAGTGAGGTTTATCTATGACCCTGATAATATAAAGTGAGGTTTATCTGTGGCCTTGATAATATAGAGTGAGGTTTATTTGTGACCATGATAACATAGAGTGAGGTTTATCTGTGGCCCTGGTATTAAAGATAACTATGGCCTCAATCTTGTAAAACTTAGGTAAAACTGATTTTTAAAATGTAAAGAGTGATGTTTATGGCTCTAACTGTAGACAGAGGTTTCAGAGACTGACAATGTACACAGAGAAACAGTATCAGTGAATGTGATAGTAGATTGAGAGATTACAGTAGCTCTGTCAATATACTCAGAAGTATCAATGTCTTTGATCATACATAAATATTAGTGGCTCTTACAATATAGCACTAGAAAGAGAGAGAATTTAGTGCCCTGAATATGTACAGAGTATCCAAAAAGGAATATACCTTTTGCTTGATATTTTATTTAGATAACCAGTGTGTGCAGAGACTTGTAAGAAGCATCGATTGTAACCAAAGCATAAAAGTTTAAGTTGAAATACCAGCCACATGCATGCACATGAAAAAGATGGTGCCCACAAAACAACATAAAGCATTTTGTGCTGTAGAACGTGCGTTGAGTAAGGAGGAAACAGACTATCAATTAGATATCTGCAGTGTCATCCAACAAACTCAACTGGGCTACTGATGTTCGGACAACCATGTTCGATTCTCGCTGGAAGCAGTGTGAATTGTACTTGTGGTTGGAAAAAAAAAAGTACCCTCGCGGTCGCCTGGCCGCTGGCAGAAACGGGTACCAGGGGAGTAGTATTCTGGGAAGGTGAGGAATGCCACCTTGCATCGTGAGTTTTGATGCTTGAAGCGACACTATCCAGAAGTCTTCGAACACTTCTGGATAGGCAGCAGAGCACATATGCGTGAAAAGTCGCATGCTAAGACGCTGATTCAAGTCTCATACTTTACCTTTACCTTACCTTAGTGTCACGAAGGGCATTCATATCGAATCTTTGTAAAGTAGGATAAGAAAACTTGAAATCAGAAGCTATCAATGTACAGATAGATAAAGAGAGAGTGTTTGAATACAGTGGCCCTGGCAATGTAGATTATTTCATCAGTGGTTTTATTTATTTTCTCTGTCTCCAATACCTGTCTTGATTATACAAGTCATCATCATCATCAAGTACCGGGCCTACTGGCATAGGTGATCATGTCTCTCCTCAACTTTCGATCACGACAGTTATTTATAATTTCTGTTGTTGACCTTCTGCCAAGCCATTCTATTAAGCTGTCTGGTATCTTTTCTCTTTGCTTCCCTCTATCTCTTCGTTCCTCAATTTTCCCAGTTGTTACAATATATTCCAGCTGTTCTTTTCTCATTGCATGGCCAAAAAAAATGATGAAAAATGATGAAAATTAGCTCTCTTTTTGCTTGGGCCTCTTTCAGAACGTTTTCATTACTCTTCTTAGCTGTCCATGGTATTCTCAATATTCTTCTGTAAAACCACATTTCTACAGACTCCAGTGATTTTCTTGTCTGTTGTCCTATTGTCCATGATTCACATCCATATGTTAAGACTGGCTCTACATAACATTTAAGAACTCTTTTTCTTGTTTCTATTGTCAAAATGAATTGCATAGTATCTTCTTCATTTTTTGGAAATCTGTTTTTGCGTGAGCCATTTTGCATCTCACCTCTGCTGTACATCTTCTGTCTGAGGTTAACAAAGTTCCCAAATATTTAAATTCATTTACCTGTTTTAATATTGTTCCACTTGTCTTTATTTTGCACTGAGGTGATGTCTTTTTCTTTGTTGTTACCATTACTTCTGTCTTTCTGCTATTAAGGCTGAGTCCTTCATTTTTGCTTTCTTTCACTATGTCTAACATTTCTTGTAACTCATTTTCACTCTTAGCGATTAAGACTGTATCATCAGCATATCTTAGATTATTTATATTATGACCTCCAATTGTTATTCCAGGCTTGTCCCTTATGGATCTTAAAATAATCTCACTATAAATATTATGACCTCTGATTGTTATTACAGGCATGTCCCTTATGGATCTTAAAATAATCTCACTATAATTATTAAATAAATGAGGGGACAGCACACAACCTATACAAGTCTTATATTACATAACAAGCATCCTCACTTGTAGGTGATGTTTTTCAGTGTGTCAGCTAGGGCAACCACATCAAAAGTTGCAGGCTCCAGGCTCACGGTGGTGGCTGGTAGGGCCACTTCTTTAAGACAGATTGTTGCCAATCTGAAACAAGCAAACAAGAACAAATGTCAAAATATTGGTGTTTTGACTCTTCAACTTCCCAGCAACGTTCTCAGTGCTGCATTAACAAAAAAATTATTTTTTTTGACTACTTTAGTTCCGCCTTCGAGGATAACTCTGTTAGCACTTTGTCACACAAATTATTATGTGACGCATGGCAACTGGAATAAAATTACCTGTTACTATTGCATGTTTTTGCTTTTCTATCAGGAAAGAGAAACTACCTGGACTAATAATTTAATATTTAGTTCACCGTTCTGTGAAGTTTCACCGCCGACAATATTCTTTTAGGTTAAGAAAAATGTTTTTGAAAATTCACCATATGACCGTTGCTGGTAAAAAGTCAGAGTGACCTACATATTTAAACATGATTAGAGAAAACTATGCGTTGCACAGAGATTTTAAAATAACATTCGTAATAACTATGTAGGTCACAATTCATTTACATTTCAATGGTGACTGTGATGCGTAGATATTTTCAAGCATTAACTCTTTTTTTTCCCCAATAACACAGTAGAAATACTAGATATCTAGATCAGGTTAATTGTGCACATGCACCAAAATGACAGATCAGATTCTCTCTAAAAATGCTATTATAAATTATTACTAACTTATTTTATATGCTATAAAGGAGAACATTTAAGAGAATAACATAAAATTGTCAAACTAATATAATAAAGTTCTGTTTTTAAGTGTTTGTAGAAGATGTATTTTAAAAAACATTTAGGAACTATATTTTACTGAGATATAACGATCTTTGATCATCTGTGCACTGCACTAAAACAAGGGACACAACCATAAGTTTGGTAACAAGGCCCTGTTTGTTGTAAAAAAAAGGTCTACAATTTATACTACTCACTTGAAAGATGCAACAATGTTTCGATGGCCAAAGTACTGGAAGTGGTCATGATGAAGAGAGTGTGAGCAAGGTTCGGCGGATCCACGTCGTAGAAATGAGGACGAGTGGAACCGGAGGTCAAGGTATTTGGCAAATGAGAGATTCCATGTGTCTCCACTGATTGGAACTACTGGCGTCACCTAATGGACATAAATATTGTGTAGGTGGATACAGGACACATAACGGAAATATTTTATAATGGAACATAAAGGAGGGAGCAGTGGATGTGATGTTTTTATACTGCACTGTAGGGAGATAGCATTTTATACAATATGTCCAAGGGAATAGGAGGGAGACTTTTATTTTTACAAAAGTAAATGCTGGAGAATTATAAAAAGAAAACCAAAAAGAACACAAAAAAAGACAAAAAAGACATGCATGCATGTGCGCATGCACACACACACTAGAAGCAATAACACAAGTTACAATAGGACACTATAAATAGCATACAAAAAAAGAGAATTAACACATAGCACATACACAATGAGACATTAATACATTGCACACACATGTAGGCATTAACGTATAAGTAAAAGGAGCATTAAAAAACAGCATACACATTCACCTTCTATTTTGTAAGAATATCCCATTAACTTGTAATTTTCTAAAACAATGAACTTTAAATTACAAGGTACTTGAAAGGAAATTACAGACCATCTGTGCTACCATCTGTGTTCTTTATTTCTAAAATAAATCTACAGCTTTTCTATCAAATTTACAAAAACAAACTTTATGCAGTTATATGTTGTTGTTGCGTTCGCCAGCTTTCAATTCTGACGAAGTCCCTAGAGACTAGGAACTGAATTTTGCGTGTTAATCCATTTTTCCCTGGCAGCCGTGTGCACAGGAGTCCGATGTGGTTATATAAATATGTATTGTTGTGCTGGAAAGTAAGTGCCCCTTGATCTTTATCCTTCCAGTGTCGTTAGACCTTGCAAAGGGCTCTTAGCATTTTTCAACATCCATCTCTATTCTGGACGAAATATTCTATCTTCTCACATGAGCCTATGCCAGCCAGCCAGTTCAAAATACTGAACTTTTCTCAGTTCAGTGTCTCTCTTTCCAGCATCTCTCTTATCAGTGTCTCTCTTTTCAGTGTCTCTATTTTCAGTGCCTCTCTTAACAGTGCCTCTCTTAACAGTGTCGCTCTTATCAGTGCCTCTCTTATTGGTGTCTCTCTTTTCGGTATCTCTCTTATCAGTGCCTCTCTTATCAGTGTCCCTCTTATCAGTGTCTCTCTTTTCAGTGTCCCTTTTATCAGTGTCCCTCTTATCAGTATCTCTCTTAACAGTGCCTCTCTTTTCAGTGCCTCTCTTTTCAGTGTCACTCTTATCAGTGCCTCTCTTTTCAGTGCCTCTCTTATCAGTGTATCTCTAATCGGTGTCTCTCTTTTCGGTATCTCTCGTATCAGTGCCTCTCTTATCAGTGTCCCTCTTTTTCTGTATACTGTTGTTTCTCTGGATACACTCCTGAAAAAAACTATTTTTAAAAATGGGAATTCTTCTGAAGGCATACTTTTTTTTACGACATATGTGTCAATAAACAGATGAATATATTATAGAGCTAAACAGCGAAAAAAAGTATTATAATTTTAATATCCATAAAAAGTTGATAGGTAAGGATTTTTTTGAGGCTTTAATAAAATTGAAAGGCATGGGGGCATGTACATCATACACAAGCTCCATTTTACAGAGTGCGGAAGTCACAGTTCTCTACAATTGATAATTTCTTCATGTAGGTCTTGGTTGTTTCTTAGTCCCTTGATTGAGCCTTCACTAGAAATTGTTCTCTGCATAGTATTTCTCTTGGTCTACCTTGTTTTCTTTTATCAGTTTCCACATGAAAGCCTGATGGGGTAGTCTTTCTTCATTCATTCTGAATACATGACAGATCTATTTCTAATGCCTTTTCCTTATAAAGTTCAACATGTGCCCCAGTTTAGTTTTATCTGTATCAGATGGACTTGATAATTAAAATATCAAGCATACGTGTTGGATATCCTTTACATATAATGTCATAGGGTAGTCAAGTACCCGAAGGTGAAGGAACTAGTGCTCTTCCTCACTGTTTTTAATCTTCAACAATTAAGTGAGTCAGGTACCAAATCTTGTTCCAGCTGAGTCAACGGCTCAGCGTCAGTCTGGGATTGAACTCACTTTGGGGGGACGGGTGGTTTAGAGGTAAGACATTGGCATCTGGACAGGAAGGTCCTGGATTTGACAGGAATTTTTAAAAAAATCAAACCTGTGGTTTCTTCGTGGTTTTACCTTTCCCCCAGTCTCTGGATAGTGAGATCCATTGTCTAGCCCTCTTGGAAAATGGCAAAAAACTGGAGGTCCCATGTGCACTCAAGCGACACTAAAGAATCCTTGGCAGGTTAAATTTGAAAAGAGCAGGCCAAAATGGTTTCTGCCCAGGCAAAAATTGTTAAGCAAATGTATCCATCCATGTCAAAGATTGAGCGGGTATCGCAGCTATGCTGTAAAAATGCGACACAACAGGCGAGCGCCTTAACAGGTGAATGCTAAGAAAAGAAGAGAACTCACATTCACTCTACTGCCAGGTCAGTCTGTTAACAACTACAATGTATAATGTTCCAGTAAAATAAAACTAAAACTGAGGACGCAAAGTCACCTGTTTACACTTGCGGCACCAACTCCACATCAGAATGTTCTCCTTCCCTCCAGGCACCTCATTGTCCAGCTTCTTGAGCAAGACGTTGATGCAGGAACTTCCATGGACAAAACGTCGAACATGATCTGTCATTGGTGTATCACACGTTGGTGATGGACATGAGTACTGTTTTCTGAGTATAAAATACTCGAGGTAAATGAAAACTATACAGCATTATGCATTTCATACTAGAAATAGTAAACTATACTGAAGTGTATATAAAATTCCCAAACATAAAAAACTCTGGAGATATCATAAAAACAAGTAAATGTACATTTATAGGACATTTCAACATGGCCGAATAACCAAGAGCACCAGTATCTTATAGACTTAGCTAATGAGACTGATGAAGAACTTTTCTTTGTCCACACAGTAAGTTTCACTTTCAGTACATATTTATTTATGAAGAACTTCTAGTCTTTTGTTTTCTTGAACTTCCTGTAAAGTGAAAGTTATTTGTAGTCAGAGTTACTTCTCCTAGCAAAAGCAGTCTTGCTAGATCAGTAAGGTTTTGCTACCTGAATTTATTTACAGTTTTTTCTTCTATTTGCCAAATAGTCCAGGAAGATTAACATACTTCTATACTTCTGCATGAAATTTTTGGCTGGAATTTCTCTGACTTTGGATTCATCAGAGTGGACCTTTTGGCGATATCCTTGATGAGAGTCCTGGAACTTGGAGCCTACATACTAGACTGCAGAGGACACAAATGTTAATACAGACAGGTCAGTTGTGAAAGTGTGTGGCAGGGAGGTAGTTAGAACCAAAATGATGACATACTTAGAAGTGAAATTTGGTCACAGTTTGTGTTTCAAAGCTAATAAATCTGTCTTCTTTCTGACTTTCACCCAATGATTACTAAAAGAAAGGAAAATCCTCTTCATCATCTGTCCTTGAAAGGATGTTAAGTGAGCGCAAATGCATTTTGTTCTGTTATTTGCACCTTTAGGCCCAACACATCAAACTTCAGCACAGTATTTTTGTGTACTGTGTTGTCTTCTCTCTTCAATCTAGATTCATTTCTATCTATCTATTGACCTTTTGAGCCATAGCCAGCCCATTGGGCATAGACCCAGATACTCTTTCTCTCATCTAAATTTTTATTCTAGCAGTTTTCAATCCTCCTAAGGATATTTTATCAAATCTTGCCATTTGTCTCTGTTCTGTGCAAGCAGCTCTATCTCATTGAGGTAGTCGATTCCTGCGGCCTTTGCCTCACTGATCAATGTTCTTCTCAGTGTCTCTCTGGATCTGTCTCTTTTCCTCTTACCTGTTGTTTCCCACATGAGGGCTTGCTTTGTTATTTGGTTATTATCTCCTCATGAGAACACATGTCCAACAAAGTAGCAACGTGCCCCGTCATGCCAAATGGCATATAGGGAATATGGTGTTAGTGACCATAATTTTTACAGACCTTTGGCACATGATGTTTGGGGTAATGTGGTTGGTATTACGCCTGTGCTGCTTTACTTTCCCAGAAAAAATCCGGAACCCATTAAGGCTGGGTGAACCTAGAAGCCATCGATCAAGATCGAACCCAACCTCTTGTCCTTAGTAATCCAGTCCACTAACCACTGAGCTATCGTAGCTATCTCCAACATATGCCATACAAATAACATTTACCTGAAACAGAATCTCTCCAGAAAGCCTCCAAGGGTGATGTCATTACGTCCATAAAAGTCCATTGTAACAACCCTTTGTGAAAGAAAAGTATTGATAAAGTTAGAAATGAAATAAGAGTGATGAACACAGGAGGAACATCATCATCACCACCAAGTCTGCTAATGTAAGAGATTAGATCTCTCCACAACTTTCTATCTCTACAGTAACAAATAAAGAAAAACTATCTTTATGCGCCATCTTTCCATTACAGGGGTCTGTCAAGGGGATTTATAGGACCGGAGAATATAGGCCACTTGCCCATTGCCACTGCGAGATGTATGATTGGGTGTGAATTTTTATCCACCAATACCCCCCCTCCCCCCCTTATTTGCCATCCACTCTTTTATCTCTACAGTTATTGATCATTTCAGTTACTGACTTCCTACCTACACATTTACATAAACTATCTGGTATCTCTTCTACTCTCTATCTCTTATTCTCTCAAATGTTTTCCTGTTGTCATAATATATTCTAGTTGTTCCCTTCTCATTGCACTGCTAACAAAATTAAGATCATTTCTTCCTAATGTTGGAAATGGCCTTTCTTTATTATTTGGCCTTGTTCATCCTCATTACTCTTTTAGATGTTCATGACATTCTCAAGACTTTTCTGCAAAACCGCATTTCTGTGGCTTCCAATAATTTTCCTTTCTGTTGTTCAATTGTCCATGTTCCACTTCTGTTTATAAAGACTTACTCCACTGAAGAACTCTTTTTTTTTTATCTCAACTATCAAAAATAGGTTCTGTCATTTCCTTCCTTTTATTCTGTGCAAGCATCCATTAATGAAGGTCTGTATCTTCATGATTACCATTTTTGTTGTTCTCCATGTTTCACATCCATATAATAGGACTGACTTAACATTGAAGTTGAACATTTTTATTGTTGTATTTGTGATCCTCTTACCAAGGGTAAACACAAGGGTATGGATGGTTGGCAGACTTGTAGGAGTAGTTGCTGAAGAGGACCATCAACTTCTGGTGGTTGGTTGGATCCAGGCAGTCAATCTGGGGAACCATCAATAAATTATTGATTTATACAAAGCTAAAATACAAAAAAAAAGTTAGAAAAAAAAGGATAAAATTACCACAAAAAAATGAAGAAAAATTGTACCATCTAAGTAAACTGTCAACAAATTAAAAAATAGTGTCATACTGTATGCATACTGTTAACCAGACAACGATCAATCGGCAAACACTTTGGCACCTTTGTAGTGCACTGATTATCTCTTATTCTGTCCCATGTAATGAAATTGGATTATCATTATTTATTATCATCACATTATTTATTTTTACAGGCACTCTACAAAGTATGTCTTCATTCTAATGTACTAATATTAGATCTGGATGCTAGACTCAAGAACAATAAGAAAAATAATCACCACAGAAATTAAATGTGTTAGATGTTGGCAGAAAACATCCTGAGAGATAAGATCAGAAATGAAGAACTGATAAAAAAGCTAGGAATAATTCCTGTCAGTGAATATATAAACAAACAACAGATAAATGGTTTGGCCATGTGATAAGACAAAAATATCAAAATATAACACTGCGAAAACACCAGCTCCAAGGGCTAATCATGAAAAAGATGGATTGATGGAATGTTAGAAAATCTAGGAAACATAACAGCAGAAGTCAACAGAAGAACAAAGACCACAAACTATAACCCTCCTTGATAGTCAAAAAAGATTAAAGTATCCCCGTCATGCCAAGTGGTGTATAGGGAATATGGTGTTTGTGACCATAAATTTTACAGACCTTCAGCCCATGATTTTTGGGGTAATGTGGTCGGTATTACGCCTGTGCCGCTTTACTTTCCCAGAAAAAAATCCCATGCCCATTTAAGGCTGGGTGAACCTGGAAGCCATCAGTTGGGAGCAAACCCTACCTCTTGTCCTTTGTAGTTCAGTTCACTAACCACTGAGCTTCTCTCCTTGATGCTGAAAGGCAAATGAATAAAGAAAGAACATTCTTTACTGCTAGAATGGTATCTTTCCTCTTTTCCCATAGATTATGAGTGTTAATGTTGTCTGAGGGACGATGTCTGAAGGATGCTGTCTGATGGAGATGATGTTACATGTCCCAACTATTTAATTTGTTGTTTCTTTATATCATCCAGCACTGGTGTAAAGTAAAGTAAAGTACCCCCCGTCACGCCAAGTGGCGTATAGGGAAATATGGTGTTAGTGACCCTATATTTTACAGACCTTCAGCACATGACTTTTGGGGTAATGTGGTCGGTATTACGCCCGTGCTGCTTTTACTTTCCCAGAAAAAATCTGGTACCCATTTAAGGCTGGGTGAACCCGGAGCCGTCGGTTGGGATCGAACCCTACCCCTTGTCCGTAGTAGTCCAGTTCACTAACCACTGAGCTATCGCGGCTCCCACTAATTTTTAGGGAATTAGTAAAACCCAGGTGTCCTCGCCAGGGTACGAACCCCGGCTGTTGCCGTGGTAAGCCAACCGCCTATCGATTGCGCTAACCGGACACCCCCCAGCACTGGTGTAACACAAATATTTTTTTTTATAAGCACTTCATTAAAATTGTGAATTATTTTCCTATGGTTGTTTATAACCAAGCAACTTTCAAGGCATTGATATTAAATGCAGAAGACAAAAGGTGCAGGAGAAAGGTGACAAGACCAGGCACCATGAATACATCTTGTTCGTTCTGTGGCCGGATCTATCTGTCCAATATTGCCAGATTCAGCAATGAGAAAAGCTGTTCAGTAAAGCAGTATCCAGCATAAGACACTAAATTTGTTACCAAACTACTGACTTATACTGATTGCTTGTTACCAACCATTCCTCAAGATGCCAAAAGCCATATATTATATCAAAGTTAAGCATTAGTAGCTGACCTATTGGAATAATACTGTCCCTCAAGATGCCAAAGGCCATATATTATATCAAAGTTAAGCATTAGTAGCTGACCTATTAGAATAATACTGTCCCTCAAGATGCCAAAGGCCATATATTATATCAAAGTTAAGCATTAGTAGCTGACCTATTAGAATAATACTGTCCCTCAAGACACCAAAAGCCATATATTATATCAAAGTTAAGCATTAGTAGCTGACCTATTAGAATAATACTGTCCCTCCCTCAAGACACCAAAAGCCATATATTATATCAAAGTTAAGCATTAGTAGCTGACCTATTGGAACGATACAGAGTTAAAATAGTGATATCTTTGTATCAGATGTTATATGTTTGTTCTGTAATGTTGAAACCACTAGTCCAGTCACCTAGATTTGTTGACAATCTCTGCTTTGATTTTCCCATATGTTAATATAATGCTCTCTATGTATTTTGACATCTGTCATTTTCTGAATCCATATGAACTTTTGACATCTGTTTTTTTCTTTTCTAGCAATCCAACAAATTTCATTGACAAACACGATATGATAACCAAATTTTATACAGACCAAGAGAAAAAAAAAGAATAAATTCAGATAAAATGTAAACTTGCTTGTATATCTATATCCATTAACACATTCCAAATATGAGAAGCAAATCATGGCTTTCATAGCCAATGGACCAAGCCCAAATGTACGGCTTTTTAATTTATTGACATTTTTGCAATTATTTCGGCTAAAACTTTGTATTTCTCTTATTACACGTTCTTCTGACTTCATGAATAAATTGCTCCAATAAAATGTGTTTTAGATCAACTTTAATTAATTTTATCAGTTTTTTTTTAAACTAAAAAAAAAAAAAAAATAAGAAAAACAGCACGGACACAGCATGTTAAATCCCTTGGTATCGAATGTGTTAATTAACAAAATTGAGAGCACCAATTTCATAACATAAATCAAAGGCCTTTAACTTGGTCAAGTCTACCTTCTTTTCCCACATGAGCCCAGAGTTAGCATAATCCATGCCCTGAGAGTCATCTCCCTTTTTGCCACTAGCATCATTCTGTGACTGCTTCCCATTGTCAGTCGCAGGCTGGATGCGGCCACCTCTTGCTCTGAAGTCTGCTAGCATTGTCTGGTTGTTAACATGAAAAATTATTATCAAAATAAATCAATGAAAAAAGAAACATTGCATTTTTTTAAAGAGGCAAAAGCAGTTCCTCAAGTCCTCATTAAATGAAAATAACCTAATTTCCAAGGAATGCTGCCATCGCCACAGATTCTCACATGTAATTTGCTGAGAAATGTTATCATGTTGCTCGCGAAAATCTCTGAATGTTCCAGATCTTTCCTAGCCCAAATTTTAAATTACTTTCCATGCATTAGAGAGTTGCCTCATGTTCAATATATCTGGTCAAAACTGCAAGTAGTCTTGATTTGATGGTATTATTAAATTTTAAAACAGGAGCAGAAAATTGTTTGGATAATGTTTTTCTTTTTATATACTGGATACCCCGGTACCGATATTGATTATTTCCAATATTGATTATTTAAGACTTGAAATGTTAAAATATAAATTATATATACTACATTTGCTTGCATATGAACAAAATATATAGTTTATTGACATTTTTATTCTGATTTATATAGCTTTGAGTATCAGTCGTCAATTAAAAGTCTATTGGATATGAATTTTTTCTTCATTGTTTTACTTCAAACTGTGTTTACAACATATATGAATTTCACTATTATATTGAGCATTCTGAGTGGAATATTCAACTAGCAAAGAACATAAAAGAATATAGTTTAACAACAACAAAATAAACATAACATTTGCATGCTTATGAACAAAATATATAGTTTATTGACATTTTTATTCTGATTTATATAACTTTGAGTATCAGTCTGTCAATTAAAGGCCTATTGGATATACATTTATTTCTTCATTGTTTTACTTCATACATATATATTAATTTCACTATTATATTGAGCATTCTGAATGGAATATTCAACTACTTCCCGTGTGTTACCGGGGCCTCATTAAGAGGGAGGTAAAGAATAGTGATACTGTGACCTTCCAGGCATGTCGTAAGAGGCGACTAAGGAGGTTGATCGATGGCTTGACAAGCTGTCATTGTAAAAAGTATTGTTATGGAAACAGCACCATAGATTTTAGAGCAGTGATCTCTGCAATATGTGCCATTTTGGCATGCAAGGTTTCTGTTTTTGAGATTGTGGTTCTGCCCTATGTGTCGTCTTCGGCTCGAAAGGACAATAGAAAAAATATAAAAGAAAATAGTTTAACAACAAAATAAACATTTAGAATAAAGTTTCCACCTGATATTATTGCAAATTGATCTGGATTCATAAATTGGTGAGTTAATTTTCATTTTTTAAACTCTTATTTTTCTCTTTGTTTTCACTATTTAAATACTTACTCCATTGATATTATGTCATACAAATATTGTTTCTGTGTGTTTTTTTTTTAAAGATTAGAAACTATGGAATACTCTATGGCTAAAAGATGATGAAATAGGATGAAATAATCACAACACCTTTCAGAATTAATGTCAGTTCCTACCTTTATACTTCTACAGACTGGCATTCCTGCCAAACAGTGAATGACTAACAGCACTTGATTAGTAATGAAGAAAGGAAAATAATATTATTTAGACAACTTTCCAAAATTAACAAGGAACCATCATAATGATGTAGGAGCTCATGAACATGAGGAGACCTTCCTGTATTCTGGAAAGAGATAGAAGAACTAATAGCCATGCTGTATGTTAAAATGATGATACTCTTTACATCATCATCAAGTGCCATCTCTGCATCAAAGGTTGGTTATCATGGAGCGCCATTCTGCTCTGTCTCTTGCTTTGGTGCAGGTTGTCATAGGCTGAATTGTCCATCTTTTGATGTTACTCGTCCATGTTAGTCTTGGTCTGCCTCTCTTACCTTGTATTTTTCCTTCCAAGATTACTTTTAGTAGGCTGTTGTGTCTTCTAACATGCCCCAAAAATCTATAATTTATCTTGTTTAAATTGTGTTTAGTAGTTTTCTTTTCATTTTTAGCTGTTTTAAGACTTCATCGTTTGTTTTCTTTTCTTTCCTTCCAATTCTACCTATTTTTCTATAAATTCACATTTCAAAGGCTTCAATTTTCTGTACTCTTTACATATTGTTTGTTTATATATGCTTGCTTCATTAGAGTTAACCTCTAGTGATGTTCCATGGGAATGAATTTTAATTTTTACTCTGTTTTCACATGGATAGCTATATGCTGAGGTGTTCTTAATCTCAGGAGAGAGAGAGAGAGAGAGAGAGAGAGAAGAGGAGGAGGAGGAGAGTAAATGGGTAAAGCTATAAACCAGGAACCTTCTTGTCTTCCCTATTTGTCAATCCAGCACCCCTATTTACATATAAAACAATATACAGAATATTGATAATTGTATTAGCGCTCACCTGAGTGTTGTTGTCCCAGACTGGCTCAGTCAATTTACAGGTAATAAGAGAGTGAGCATCAAGAATCTGAATACTGTTTTTAGCTGCAGCCTTTGCTGACACCTCAGCATCAGCTGCCTTGGACTTTGTCTGCCACTGACTCTCTTCTCCATCAAACAGCCTGGACCAGAAGATTTCATCAGGAAGGTATTTCCTCACAGAACACCTGGATCCCTTGTCTGTTTCAATGAATGGGACAGAGTATTTGTGGTAAGGTGACACCGAGAGATGAACACCATCCAGAGCTTTTCTGAAGCGTTTGTAGTTTGTTTGTTTGATTTCTTTTAGAGCAATCTTCAATGTGCTTGCAGAATTAAAAATGGACTCATCTTGTGTATTCTGGTATCCAAGCAATGGGTCGCTGAAGTCTGTGAGTTCCGTAAGAATTGATGTGCTTGGTCTAGGATGACTGCTTATTGAGCCACTTCTGTCAGATTTTCTTAAAGTGACCACAGAGCTTTCATCTACCACAGGCTTTGATGAAGAGTTAAGTAAACTATCTCCTGCAGGAAGGCCTACAATTTGAGTTTCAGAGTCAACATCAACTTTTGGGTCAGAGGAAATGAAAACATTGTCCTCATTTGCATAAGTCTGGATGAAATCCTTTCCCTGAGGTTCATTAACGGAAGAGGCAACAATGACGTTGTTATCGATACTGTCACTTTCAATGTAGCTTTCAGTGTCCACTGGAGGTCCACCAACAATAATGGGTAAAGATGACTTTGGTATTATACACATGATGTTGCCGATCAGTTTGGGTGATCCATCCCAGGCAGCCTTAACTGAACCATCACCCTTTAGAATATAATCTGGGGTACTTCGACCAGACACTGTGTCTCCAACAGACACACCACTCAAATGCCGAATTTTCTCTCGTGTGGAGCCAGTTCTTTGCTCAGAAAGTGTGACAGTTGAGATGGATTCCATAGCCATTGAAGTTGTGGTCATGTCTGCTATTGTTGTGACCACCTCATGATGTACAGGCACTGTGGCAGCTGTTGTCACTGCATAAATGCCAGCAGTATCATCATCCTCATAAAAATGATCTTCACAAGGAATTGAAATCTCCTGTCTGTTCTGATCAGATGTGGACTTTGACTTCTCCTCGCTTAAGTCCTTCACATCAGAACTATTAACCACACTCTCGTAGGCCACCCTTCTTGTCATATCAATTTCCTGCTCACTATCATGAGTCATCAAATAATTTTCTGGACAGTCATACCAAATATCCCTTCGAAACCGTTCATTTTCACCTTGAATACTATAACTCCTGTCTCTCCCTTGAAACTCAAAGCCACCTTCAGCATCAGCAAAATCTGATGATGAACTCTGTACAGAACTAACAGTGGATTTATGCTCAGCCCTGTAATCCATAGACGAAGCATCCACATCCTTGTCTATGAACAAAATATCACTCTTACTCTGATATTCCATTATCTCCAAGTGCTGATCAGAACCAGTTCCAATGTGACAAACTACTCTTCTTGAGCATTCATTAGCTGCCTCCTCATCCTCCTCCTCCACTTTCTTCTCCATCACAGACTTCTCATCGAAAGAAGAAACCTCTTTCCTTGTGTTTCTGATGACAAACAAACATTATCATGGATGAATTAAGTAATGAACATTTACACAGCACAGCTCTTTGTTTTCATTTCAAAATGGCACTTTAGTTATAATCATGGAAATCTTGCAGCACATATGGATGAAGAAATCCTCAGCCTAGTACATTCTCCTCAATATTAAAATGGATATTTTGTGCTTGCAGTTCCAATGTGTGACACGACACACAAAACAAATCATTTTTAGCTCAAGTCAATATTTATGCATGAATGATATTTTAGTAGTTAATGCTCGTAACAAAGAAGATTATAGATTGGCAACTCTGAGAATTTCCAGGGTACAATATTCAAATTGTAACCACAAAAGTTGTTAAATATTAAGGCACAGCTTCTTATAATCATTTTAAATGTATAATAAAAGAAGCTTATGTGTTTTATCTTCCTGGAAAGACACAAATGAGCAAATAAACTAAAGTATTAGTGACAAACAACTGTGAATAACAAACAACAAAATATTAATTAATGAAATTAAAAGTTAGGATTCTTTCTCCTTACAAAAATGTCAACTTCTTAAAGTCTGCCATGAGTCAAAGATACCAAACACTCCTTGGCTAGATGATGTCAAGTGGTTATTAGCAGGTCTTTTTGCATCAGTATAAACGAAACATAACTGATCAAGATCCTACTTGACATTTCCGTCAAGCGCCAGGAAACTGACTAATCTATTTACCAAAGATTGAAAAGGAAAGGCAATCTACAGACAGACAGATATTAATCTACTAATGTATCACTGACATCAAACTTTGATATGCTATTGTGCTCACATTTTTGGATTGGATAAAAAATTGGAACCACTCCCATTTAAAATCATTTTTAAGAATGAATGAGATTACTCATTCCCAGGTCTACTATGTTCCACTTAACCTTAACTCTGCCCCATTTATTCTTACTGCCTTCTTCTTCTTCTACATTTCAGCTCCCTGTGGAGCATAGGTCTTCAACAAACACTTTCCAAGTCGTTCTGTTTCTTGCCATTCTTTTAAGATCATTCCATGTCTTCCCCACCATCTTCATCTCTGCTTCTATCAGTCTTCTCAAAGATTTCTTAGGTCTTCCTCTTTGTGTTTTCCCCTGGGGATTCCAAAAAAGGGCCTGTTGTGTAATACTCTCAGTTGGCTTCCACAGTGTGTGTCCTATCCAGCACCATCGTCTTACTGCCTAGTCTGCCATTATTATGATTTTGTCCACTCTATGTCTTGCACTGTACACTTCCTATTCTTACACTATTTTACTGTAACTATCTCTCCCTGTAACACAATGTGCAATACATCTTAGAGTCAAATGAACACAATTTTCCTAAGAATCATCATACTAAGAGTGAGAAATAAAATCACACCAGAGATTATTAATGAAGAAAGCAAATTTGTTGGAGAAGTAGGTACAAATAACACCATATACAAAAAAAAAACATTAATAGTCAAAGCTACAGAAATTAAAACTGATCTGTATTTGTTTTATAGACCATTAACGCATCTAACAAAGTAAATGATCATGAAATACTCAAAATTTTAAAAAGCATAAATGTTAATTTAAGAATAATAAAGAAAATAGACTGGGAACAAAAATCAGAACTCATAAACATATCAAAAGAGAAACAGAACATCAATATAACTACAGACAGCAGACAACTAAAATAAGTAGAGGAATTTAAATACATAGGAAGTCTAGTGATAAACAATTCACAAATAGCAGAGGATTGCCTCTTTGAGAATTGCCTCATTGATCTTCTTAGCTGTCCAGGTAACTTTCAACATTCTTCTGAGAAATCCCATCTCAGTGGCCTCTAATCAATTGTTTTTTCATTTGTTTGTCTAATGTCCATGATTTGTTTCCATAGGTCAGAAGTAGCTCTATATAGCACCAATAAACTCTCCTTCTCACTTCTATTGACAGATTTGTTACATAAGATATTGTTCATTTTCTGAAATACTATTTTGGCCTGAGCTATTCTGCTTTTTATTTCTGTGGTGCATTTTCCATCTGATGTTATTATTGTGCTCAAGTATTTGAAACATTGCACTTGTTTCAGATTTGTCCTGTTTATTTTTATGCTGCATGCTGGTGGTGATGGTTTCTGCTATATGACCATTACTTCTGTTTTCTTACTATTCAGACTAAGACATTTCTTGTTGCTTTCTATTACTATTATATTATTTCTTGTAGTTAATTCTCTGTCTCTGCTATTAAGACTGTGCTAAAAACAGTAATGGGGATGTCCTAAAAGAGAAAACATGTTTATGGAACTCAAGAGAAAGAGAAAGCCACAGAGGCCCAAGAATACATGGAGAAGAATAATAAAGAATGATAAGATCATTCCATGTCTTCCCCACCATCTTCATCTCTGCTTCTATCAGTCTTCTCAAAGATCAGTCATAGAAACCACCAAGACCATTGGCCTAGACTGAAGAAAAGTAGAGGAAATGTACAAGAATAGGGGTGGATGGAGAGACGTTGTCTATGGCCTACGCTCCAATATGAGATCTAAAGTGCTTTGATTGAAGAGACTAATGGAAAAACTTATTGCCAACATCAGGAGGAAATAATGCTTTTTGGCCATATAATAAGAAAGCAAGAGCTGGAATAATAGAAAACTCTTTATACAGAGCTTTACAGTAGAAGGCAATCTGATCATCAGAAGAGGACCTGTTGAGCAAGTGTTTCAGCTCTTTAGCTTCTTTGACACTCTAGAGGATGTGGGCCCACCCTCATCATGACTCCCAGGCATTGACCTCTGGCTGCATTAAACTTGAAGGCTCACACTATATTCGGCATGTAATAACTAAATTTATTCTGCAAAACACTTCTGATCAAATCTACTGTCCATACTTAGTTGCACATGATGTTTTAGCTTTAACCTAGCAAACTGATTTCCTCTACATGGTAGCAGCAGTCTAAAATGGCTTGTTGCTCTGCATGATGTTCTTATATACTCTCATGGTTGCTTCTTATTATGGAGTAACACAGCACGGTGGGGCAGGTCAATAGCTGATAACAAGCTATAATGATATGTTGGACTTGGAACTTCACTCCTTTATCTCTAGATTATGATACCGTTGTAAAATTGCAACACCAAAACACAAATTTGTCAAAATTTGACAGTTTGCCATGGTCTATGCCAGCAGACATGGTACTTGATGATAACAATGATTATAGTACTCAAACATTATGTGGATGAATGATGATACTCAAACATTATGTGGATGAATGATGGTACTAAAACATTATGTGGATGAATATTACCATTCAAAAATTGAGCTATGAAATGTTAAAGCACTCAAATAAGACTAGGGATGATTACGCTGGCACGGGCGGTTGAGCAATTATGGATTTTAATTCGTTTGCAGTGATACTGGGGCCTTCCATAACCAAATAGGGAGACAAGATAATGTGACTTTAATACCTGTTTCTGGACAACAAACTAGATGAATATACAAAGAGAGCAACTAAGATACCAGCAGAAAATAGTTAAGAGCATGCTGGACTTGGGAGCCGCGATAGCTCGGTGGTTAGTGAACTGGACTACAAAGGACAAGAGGTCGAGTTTGATCCTGATCGCTGGCTTCCAGATTCACCCAGCCTTAAATGGGTACCGGATTCTTTTCTGGAAAAGTAATGCAGCACAGGCATAATACAGACCACATTACCTCAAAAATAATGTGCAGAAGGTCAGTAAAAATTATAGTCACTAACATCATTTTCCCTATACGTCACATGGTGTGATGGGATACTTTACTATTTTTTTTTATGCTGTACTTACCCACATACATCATAAAGGCTTTGATCAGAGGAACCATCCAATCCCTCAAATGGCTGCTCCAGCTCATCCGCCCCAGGCTGGGGCATGGCAAACTCATCCATGCAGAAGCACAACTCCAAGAGAGAGTTGTAGCCAGTATAAGCCATGAACTTCAAGATATGCTTCACCTGATCTCAGATGTCATATACAAATATACTATAAATTAACTCATGTCATTGTTTTTTTAATGTCTAATAATTATGTCTTAACACATTCAATACCCCTCAAAACCAGTCATATGAAGCTCATGGGGATTAAAAAAGGAAAGCAACTTTGGACTGCAAAATGTAATGTTGAAGTCAGATGTGTTGGGACAAAAGGGTACAAATAAAGCAGCTTTTATGTAAACCACAGCATAATGCATCCTTTTATGGATGATCAATAGTGACAAAAAATAATAAAGAATTAGTTGCTCAAGGAATCCATCCCAAATATGGGGGCCTCGGTAGCCTAGTTGGGAAAACCACCCGACTAGTCTAGCGACGTTCGGACAACCTGTGTTCGATTCCTGCTGGAAGCAGTGTGAATTGTACTCGTAGTTGGGAAAAAAAAAATACCCCGCGATCGACCCAGCCGCTGGCAGAAATGGTTACCAAGGTAGTACTCTGGAATGGTGAGGAATGCTGCCTCGCATCATGAATTTCAATGCTTGAAGCAACACTATCCAGAAGTCTCCGAACACTTCTGGATAGGCAGCCCAGCACATTTGAGTGAAAAATTTGCATGCTAGGACACTGATTCAAGTCTCACACTTTACCTTTACATTTATCCATCCATCCATCCATCCATCCATCCATCATATTGTTCTTTCAAGATGAAGATGGCACATAGAGTAGAAATTATAGACTATGTCCTACGATCTTTGTTATCAAGTGTCAAACCTTGCACAAGATTCGCATTGTATCTCACCACACAAACCTGTCCCGTCGGGTATTGGTAAACAAAAAACAAAACAAATATATACTAGTATGTAATTTGATTTAAGTGAAAACAGATAGCACTGGGAAAGGTAGAATTCATTAAATAAAGTACCAGATGCTCAGACCATTAAATCATCAATGTGCTTTTAACAGATAAGACACCCAGAAGATTTGAGTGTAGTGTTAATGAACAGTGAGGAGTATTTCCACACAGGGATATTTCCACAGAGGAATATTTCTACACTGAGGGATATTTCCACAGAGGAGTATTTCCACACTGAGGGATATTTTCACAAAGAGGAGTATTTCCACAGAGAGGAGTATTTCCACGCTGAGGGATATTTTCACAGTGAGCAGTATTTCCACACTGAGGGATATTTCCACAGTAAGGATTATTTCCATGCTGAGGGATATTGCCACAGAGAGGAGTATTTCCACACTGAGGTATATTTCCACAGAGAGGAGTATTTCCACACTGAGGTATAGTTCCACAGAGAGGAGTATTTTCACACTGAGGTATATTTCCACAGTGAGGGATATTTCCATATGAGGAATATTTCCACAATTAGCCAGTCATTTTATGATGAACATATTTATTTTTTGGAAGGCAGAAGAAATACATGTCTGTTTAATAATTAAAACCCCCAACATTTTGTTCATTGTTAAGCAGCCCATATGTTAGCTAACTAAACTCACTTCACTCCGGACTCCACAATGCACAGTTCTTCCAATGCCCCACTTTCTCCAAAATATGGCAAAAAGAGCTCAAGCTGATTTTTTTCCTGATTATTTTTGGTTTAACAAATCTAAGAACAGTAAAAAAATATCCACTACCGAGATGAAGTGTGTTAGATGAATGACAGGAAGCAGCCTGAGAGATAAGATCAGAAATGAAGAACTGAGAAAAAAAGCTACAAATAATTCCCGCTATATAATTCATAAAGAAACAAATAAAATGGCCATAATATACAAAAACCAAAAACATAACACAGGAAGCCTTTAATAGATGTTGCAAAAACACCAGACTCAATAGCCGACCATGAAAGAGATGAATAGGTGGAACATTAGAAACACTAGGAAACAAAACAGCAGTTGAGGCCAACAGAAGAGCAAAAGACTGCAAATTATATCTCCCATTGACACCGAAAGGAAAATGAGGGAAGGAAGAAGAAGAAGAACAAACTCATTTATTCCCAATGTTATACATTTGATTCAAAGTTCCATAAGTACATGGCATTAACAGAACATATCAACATAACTTCTTAACAATGTTGTTAAGAGAAGATCAACACTACAACTTTCACCAATAATACATCCTCTAACTTTCTTCTATCACACCTAACTTTCTCCTATCACACCTAACTTTCTCCTATCACACCTAACTTTCTTCTATCACACCTGTTCATGCAGGTTTACTCTCTACTATCACATGCAACTAAACGTAGTTTTCTCTACCACACATAACTTAAACATTTACTCTCCTTTATTGCACATATTTCACATATATTATATATAACTCTCCTTTACCATGCACATATCTCATATTCTTTAGTTTAGTCGATGGATAATCCTCACTGCAAACCAGACATGTCCATAATATCATATATATATTATATATAACTCCTTTACCACACATCTCATATTCTTTAGTTTAGTCGATGGATAATCTTCATTGCACACCAGACATGATAAAAACGGATGAGATACACAGCTCACGGTGTGCACAAAGCACTTAACTCAGTAGCTCCTGCAACAAGCCGGACTTGGAATATGAGGAAACTGCAACAAGGAACACTTTTCATGCATAGCCTTCCATTTTTCCTGCCGCCTATCCACAATATACCGGAAGTTCACATCCTCTTGAAAATTATGATCGTCGTATTTTTTTTAAATGTATAGCGCTTGATGATGTTAGGCCATCGTTGTTGACTCCAATTCCGAACATATAGACACACAGTTAGTCATCAGATTATCCCTGTCGCACATCAAACAACTAACCGTAACATTAGTGTACAGCCGGTCTAGGGATGTATGATGAGCCATTACGATGCCGTAGCACACAAAAATGTCGTACACACAGCAATTTCGCTCCCTTTAGATTGCTGATTACTCTAGTGAAAGCAGCCTACGACGAACAAAACATGGTGCAAATTTCCTAAAGAGATAAAACTGCAGCTGACGAAGTAGTTTACATTAATTAGTAACATGGAAATAACTTGCATCAAGGAATTCCAACAACGGTCATGAACAGCACCAATGTGACGTAAAGTGTAAATCAAGTCTAGACGGTGGAAGGTCGCATTCACAACACTTGATTTGTAGAAAATGGACTGTTGCCGGCGTACGACTTCGCTTTAGCGGCGCAGATGTAATAAGTAGATCATCATTTTTACTTTAACGCAGAAAAGTGCAATGGAGAACTGAAATTAATCAGATCTCGAATGCACTTTCTGCAGCGATCGAGAAAACGTGACCTAGATCCACCATCTTTACAACGGAAGCCCAATCTCAAATATATTATATATAACTCTCCTTTATCACACACATCTCAAGTATTTGTCCCCTGCTATATTCAACCTTTAGCACTAAAGTCATTAAAGAAAGATATCTCACCCTCCTGAGCTCACTGGGTGACCCTCCACGTAAAACAATGGTACAGCCCAGGTGAGTGGCACAGCCGTCAAAGATTGCCAAAGTCTTGGTTTCCTCTACAAATGAGAAAGATGTTACAACATAACAATCAATGGTATCAAGATAGCTTAAGACATTCAAATTTAACAGCCAATAGTATCAAAATTACCTGTGTGTTACCGGGGCCTCATTATGAGGGAAGTAAAGAATAGTGACACTGTGACCTTCCAGGCATGTCGTAAGAGGCAACTAAGGAGGTTGATCGATGGTTTGACAAGCTGTCATTGTAAAAAGTAATGTTATGGAAACAGAGCCATATATTTTAGAAGCAGTGATCTCTGCGATATGTGCCACTTTGGCACGCAAGGTTTCTGTTTTTGAGATTGTGATTCTGCCCTATGTGCTGTCTTCGGCTCGAAAGGACAATAGATAGTATCAAAATAGATACAATATTATTGTATTATATTTTATATATCAATATATGTAAGACAATATAATAATCAATAGTAACAAGATAAATAAGATATTACAAGAAAACAGGCACTGTATTAAGATGGATAAGATATTACAATATAAAAACCAAAAGTATCATCCAAACATTTCATCATCATCATGTGAAATGCCTTTAGACTTGACAGGAAGAGAAACATGTGTGGCTACCAGAGTTAGTAGGCAAATCCAATACATGAACCAATCAAATACATGAGGAGCCAATCCAATACATGAGGAGCCAATCCAATACATGAAAGGGTTGTTGTACAAAGAAATTCTAAGCATTATTGGCAGTATGGGGTCTAGCAGTGTTGTGCTTAAGGGTTTCCACAACTGGATCATAATCAAAGACATGCATAGATGACAGGCTCCAGTATCTGATTCAAATGAAGATCAGCAGTAATGTTCATTCTTGGTCATGAAAAAGGGCATGCAAATAGAAAAATCCACCCCATACTTATATGTTTCCTTCCCCCACACCAGTGAACTCTCCTATCAGCAAACAAAACAATCACATTAAATCTACTTTCAGTTGAGAACACTTGATCTCCAATCCTCTTTGGGTTGATGGATAAATTGTTGTGTCTAAGCCAATCTGTTAATCTGGTGGCATCTTGTGAGGATAGTACCAGTATTGGAGGATTTCTTCTGTGTAAAGTTTCTGTTGGAAAGTGTTTGTGCTGATACTTCTCCTAGTTTCAAGCTGATAGCAACTGTCTCTGTTGCAGTTTGGAAGCAATTATGTATATGAGTCAACCTGATTTGGTGACAAAAAGCTACAAGTTGTCACTTGAGGTTGAAGCCTGGTTATTGATGATACGAATTGCCTGAAATTGCTGACTGAGCGTTACTACAGTGGAACGGTAGCTAATGAAGTGACTAGCAACTAATCTGGTTGTCATTTCATAGCTGTGCGTACCAACAGCTTGCCAGCATTCTTAGCTAAAAACTGAGTATAACATGATTGTTGTCTATAATCAGCTAATATGTAAGCTAAACTAGTCAGACTTCTTGCTTGCTTGCGCTCACCGGTCAGACTTCTAATAGAGTCATAATCAATTAAATTGGTAATCTGCATGACTCACAATCTTTTACATATATGTCATATCAAGTAGAAACAGAAAGACAGCTCTTTTCCATGAATCTCACGTGAAAGCACTTCACCTGTGCTACTATTTGACAATCAAAAATAGCTCATGTTTTTGATGCGTTTTTAATATTGGCTTCTATATTTTCCTACTTGATCTACTTTGTTTCCCAACTACGATATCATACAACCACTATCATCTCTTTCAGCCTCTTTTGCCCTAAATATTTCCTGTTGTCTTACTCATAACCTAACTTCTAGCATTTGCAAATACACCTTCAACGCTATCAAAATTGCAGTAGCAGTATGAAAAGTGCAATTGCTACTGTTGAAGGGCATCAGCTCACAGGTTAGTGGATCCATAATAACACCTACTGATGAAAAGGGTGCTGGTTTAATTCACAGATCCTGCAATTTTTTTATTAACTAACAAAACTGCCTTTAAAAATAGGTACCAGAGAATATTTATGGCACTAAACACACCACTCATAAAATATACCACTTATCATTGAAACATATAGTGCTAACATCAGTTCCTCCTAATTAATGTACTCATTCATTAATAAAGGACAACTACAGCACTAACTACATACAATTCACTTACTATTGGCTAGCGTGAAGGTTTGCAGCCTAAAGTCATGACAGAACCCCATGTTTGGTTTACTGACTAGACCATCAATAGATGGAACTATATCAGCCTGGGTAAACCTGGCTAGCCTCTCCATGACACTCTGAAAATAAGGTAAGTGAGAGCTGATGGAAATCAATAAACAATTCATCTTCTTCTTCCCTTCCTCTATTGTCGTTGGCGTCGAGGGGAGATACAATCTGCGATTCTTTGCTCTTCTGTTGGCCTCTTCTGGTGTTATCCCTCCTAGTGACTCTAGTATTTCCTTTATCCATTTCTTTCTTGGTCTTCCTCTTAATCTGGCATTTCGTAGCATTTGTTTATGGCTCTTTGAGTCATTGTTTTTCCAACAACTCATCAGTTGGAAAATATATGAGAAATTCATCACATTCAGGAAATAAACTTTGAGGAATTCAACATACAATTGGAAAAATATACAATCGGAAAAATAATATTTGAGGAATTCAACAGTCATTCAGGAAATAATATTTGAGGAATTCAACAGTCATTCAGGAAATAATATTTGAGGAATTCAACAGTCATTCAGGAAATAATATTTGAGGAATTCAACAGTCATTCAGGAAATAATATTTGAGGAATTCAACAGTCCTTCAGGAAATAATATTTGAGGAATTCAACAGTCCTTCAGGAAATAATATTTGAGGAATTCAACAGTCAACCAGGAAATAATATTTGAGGAATTCAACAGTCAACCAGGAAGTAATATTTGAGGAATTAATTTAAGCAGGAAATAATATTTGAGGAATTAAGTTAAGCAGGAAATAATATTTGAGGAATTATGTTAAGCAGGAAATAATATTTGAGGAATTTAACAGTCAACCAGGAAATAATATTTGAGGAATTAAGTTAAGCAGGAAATAATATTTGAGGAACTCAAAAGTCAATTGGGAAATAATACTCTAGGAGTTAAGCAGGAAATAATATTTGAGGAATTCAACAGTCAACCAGGAAATAATATTTGAGGAATTAAGTTAAGCAGGAAATAATATTTGAGGAACTCAAAAGTCAATTGGGAAATAATACTCTAGGAGTTAATCAGGAAATAATATTTGAGGAATTAAGTTAAGCAGGAAATAATATTTGAGGAATTTAATAGTCAACCAGGAAATAATATTTGAGGAATTTAACAGTCAACCAGGAAATAATATTTGAGGAATTAAGTTAAGCAGGAAATAATATATGAGGAACTCAAAAGTCAATTGGGAAATAATACTCTAGGAGTTAATCAGGAAATAATATTCAAGGAACTCAACAACCAACCAGGAAAAAATATTTGAGGAACTCACCAGTAATACAAAATATTTGTTTTGAATAAATAACCACAATCAATTTGAAGTCTATGAATGAAAAATAAAGAACACACCAAAGAAATGGTAGATTAAAATTTGAGAACTCCACAGTCAATCATAAAATAATGATTCAAACAGTAGTTTGTTTAGTGTAAATCTAAATCTTTCTTGAGAGACCAAAAGTTAAACAAAACATAATGAAATGAGCAAATTACTATATTAAACATGTGGTACTTACTGATACTATATAAATCTCTATAAAGTAAAGTAAAGAGCCCTGTCATGCCAAGTGCCATATAGGGAATATGGTGTTAGTGTCCATAATTTTTACAGATCTTCGGCACATGATTTTTGGGTAATGTGGTCAGCATTATGCCCGCGCCGCTTTACTTTCCCAGAAAAAAATCTGGTACCCATTTAAGGCTGGATGAACCTGGAAACCATCGATCAGCCCTCTAGTCCTTTGCAGTCCAGTTCACTAACCACTGAGCTATCGCGGCTCCCATATAAATCTCTATGGTTGAGATTAAAATAAAATGTCAAATGTGCAACCCTGGGGAATGTGTAGCAACAGGCTTTGATTTCTTGGTGAATAAAATTGAATTGCTCAGAACAATCTTTTCTCAATTTGAGCGGACATTTCTCATATAAAATTCTTTCTTTCTTTCTTTTTTATCTGGCGATCACCTGATGACTACTAAAAGAATTGATACTCCTCTTTATCATGTCCTTAAAAGGACATTAAGTGGACATAGATGTGTTGTGTTGTGGTTTATTTGTGTGTTTCAACCCAATATATCTGACTTCAGTATAACATTTTTGAGTACCGAGTTGCTTTCCCTCTTCAATCACTACTTGATTGGCCACATTGGATAGTCTGTTTCCAGGAGCACCACTGAGAGGTGGAGCCAGGTCTTGATCTGCTCTGTTGAGCGCTGATCATAACACATGCAGCCGCACCTACCTCAATAGCTGGATGGGTGGCTTGGCCCCCTGAAGTTATTTCAAGATTTACAGAACAATTCTAACCTAGAACCTTCTAAACATCAAATGAACATTTCTAATCCAGAATTATTTCAACTTTTACAGATCATTTTTTTACCTGCAGCTATATTTCAACTTTAAAAAGAAACTAACCTAGAACTTTTTAAACTGACAAAGAACATTTCTAATCTAGATTAGCTGGACCTTCAACGAACATTTCTAGAACAAGATAAGCATTTTTTAACCTAAAACTTTTGAATCTTCCAATGGGAAATTCTAGAATAGTCTTAAGACAACACAAAATAGTATTTTAAAGTCCTGCAGATAGGCAAAACAAAACAAGCCAATGTTTTCACTCAAAAGTTGTCCAACAAGAGCAAAATAGATAAACCAAATCACAGATCTAAGTAATCCACTGAAAAGAAGACAGTTGTTTTCACAAACTGAAAATCAGGATGTATATATATTTATACTATTTTGTGTTATAATATTATATCTCTGCTAGTTTTGGTATCCTTGTCTAATCATAGAAAAATCTGAAATCTTACTGGCTTAACATTGTAGAGTAAAGTGATGCCAGCCTCAAGTAAGTATTCCTGGGCAAGCCGTGACACTGACTTCTCCACAACCACCACGTTTGGTCTGTAGGCTATCATCTTCATGACACAGTTTCTCATAAACTCTCTTTCCTGCAAATAAATTGTAATTAGTTGAATCTTCTGTGGATGTTTCAGGTTAAAAGGCGTAGATATTGTAGCTTGTTGTAAACTAGTAACACGATGTTTCAAGAAATGATAGGTCGGGCAGAGGAGTGGATATAGGGACTGCAATGAAATTGATTCTATGAATAGAATAGCAACACAATGCATCAATACACATTTAACAAGTGAACAATGAAGAATTAATATGCTTTTAATATGTTAACAAACTTTGTAGGGATTCCATAATGAAACAGCACCTTCCATAAAATTTCTCTGTCCAAATCAGCGAATGCCTTTTCAGAATTCACACACCAAATATAAGGTGAGGATTTTAGTTCCATGCTTTGCTCAACTTTTACAGGGAAAATGGTTATTTGGTCCATACATGATCAGGTTGGTACCTGTGTCATTCCTGACTGCCCCTCACACTTCATACCATCACCTTCTAATCTCATCCGACTTCTCGTCTAATCACATGCCTGATTTTTTCCCCCTCCCCTTCTCATGTCTCATCACATCTGACTCACTGCCATCTACTCGATGGAAGCTTTTGGATCAAGCCTAACTTAAGTCTCAATTTAATTTTATATATATTTTAGCTTACTAATTTTTACATATCAATTTTTATCCTCCGATATGTAGCACATCTCCCTCTCATTTTATCATTTCATCTCTTATCCCACTGTTTATTACTCCTTGATTTACCTGTTCCACTCATTCTAGATGTAGTAGAGTTTATCTTTATTTCATTGTCCGTTTGCATTGTTCTCGTTTTCTGAAGGAGGCCACATGTAGGCACATCATTATTCACTAAGCTACGGCAACAATCATAATGCATATCCATCATTATTCACTAAGCTACAGTAACAATCAGAATGCATACCTTTCATTATTCACTAAGCTACAGTAACAATCAGAATGCATATCCATCATTATTCACTAAGCTACCGTAACAATCAGAATGCATACCTTTCATTATTCACTAAGCTAAAGCAACAATCAGAATGCATACCTTTCATTATTCACTAAACTACAGTAACAATAAAAATACATACCCATCATTATTCACCAAGTTAGAGCAACAATCAAAATGCATACCTTTCATTATTAGTTAATCTACAGCAACAATCAGAATGCATACCTTTTATTATTCGCTAACCTACGGCAACAATCAAACTGAAATGAATACCCTACATTATTCACACACACAAAATAAAAAAAAACTTAAGTACAGGTGAAATTGCATGTTATGATGTTATACTTTTCATTTATTTAATGCAAGAATTCCAAATATATCCAAATTTTTGGTTGCAATCATCAGACAAGCCAGCAAGTAAACAGATAAATCAACATGTTACATATGACCTGTAATATCTGCGGCTCAAGGGAGGAAAATTTATTTTCCACTCGCTGAAACTCAATAGTGCCTCTCAGAAGGAGAATAAGGGGATTGGCAATCTTTGTCTTCATCTTTTTGTGGGCAATGTTCTTGGTGAAGACTACTCCATGGAACAAAGATGTATCAGTCTTGTTGCCACCAGATACCTGCCAAAATATACTTGTTGTCAACAGCCCTGATATAATAAAAAATAATACCTGGCAATTTCAGAAGATCAAATGTGAATATCCTTAATTTAAAGATTTATAAAACTGGCATATACTAAGTAGGTATTATTGTAAAGATAACATACAGACAGTTTGTAAATTACAAACATCTGATTAAAAAATAAACACCGTAAGGAATATTACAAAAAAGGAATTGAAGTCAACAGTAACAACATAAACAATTTGTGATATGTGGATGCAACAGTCTTAATAGCAGAGATAGAGAATGAACTTCAAGAAATGATAGACATAATAGTAAAAGAAAGCAACAATAAGGTCTAAGTCTGAATAGTAAGAAAACAGAGGTAACGGTCATATAGAAGAAACAATCATCACCATCATGTAGCATAAAAATTAACAGGACAAATTTGAAACAAGTGCAACGCATCAAATACTTGGGCACAATAATAAAATCAGATGGAAGATGCACCGCAGAAATAAAAGCAGAATAGCTCAGGCCAAAATTGCATTTCAATAAAAGGAAAACTTCTCATGCAACAAATCTATGTCAATAGAGGTGAGAAAGAGAGTTCATCAGTGCTATGTAGAGCCAATCTGATCTATGGAAGCGAATCATAGACAGTAAACAAACAAATGAAAAGACGATTAGAGGCCACAGAGATGGGATTTCTCAGTAGAATGTTGAAAGTTCCATGGACAGCTAAAAAGACCAATGAGGAAATTCTCAGAGGCCAACACAAAAAGGGAGCTCCTAAGAAACATCAGAAAGAAGCAATCAACATTTTTCAGGCACACCATGAGAATAGGAAAGTTAGAATATTTGGTCACAACTGGCAAAATACAGGGAAAGAGATCACAAAGACAAAGATAGAAAATGCTAGATAGCTTGATGTCATAGCATGGAAAACAGTCAACAACAGAATTGATTCGTTGCATGGTGGATAGAAGATTGTGGGCGGTCATGATCGCCTATACCAACCGGTACAGCACATGATGATAATGACACAGATTTTCCTTGAATTACCAAACTATTAAAGATTTCATCATCTCTATCTAGAAACTGTTGGAACATTGCTTCTATGAGTGCTACACTGAGATTTTCTCTGTTCTGCACAAGATGTCCAGCTTCTGTAGTAGTCAATTCCAGCTTGTCTGTAATATCAAGCACCTGCCTTCTTCAGGGTCTAACTCTCACTTATTCATCTGGAACTATGCCTTATATAGTTATATTCTTTAGGTCATTATGCCATTTTACAAGACTAAAATATTTTAGTTTCATAATTTTTTTGTTCTTTATCAACAAATTTTCTAAAATTGTTAGTTCAGGCAAAACTGACAAGTTTGTTACTATTCAACCAAACCATAGTGCGACACATGCATAAATTACACACAGAGATATTTGTATATACTACATTCTATTCATGTCATCAGTTTCATTCCATCGTCTGTCCAAGCATTTATTGAGGTGAATATAGAATGATTGTTCATGTAAGGTGTTGATAGTAGATACATTTGCTTTCCCCACCATTTCCACCTTTAGACTCATCAGTCTCTCAATATATATACATCATTGTTCCACCCATTCTTCTCCTCTTCTCATAACGAATGAAGAACAGATACATATTTGCATATATATCATTGCTTATCATTTCACTATCACTAGGTACCAAAATTCACATTGATCGAGAAGGGGATACTAGCAAAGAAATTAGAATCAGAATAGCTAAAGCAGCAATGTCTTTCAGAAGCCTTGAAAAGTTGTGGAAATTAAAACTCATCAGCACAAACACAAAACTTAGACTATTCAAATTAAACGTGCTATCAACCCTTACATATGCGTGTGAAAGCTGGAAAACAACAAGAGATATAGAAACAAAGTAGAACGCATTCGAAAATAAATGTCTAAGGAAAATACTTGGTATAGCGTGGAACGAATTCAAAACAAACGAGGAAATTAGAGAATTCGTCAATCAACCACTAATATCTTCAGTAATAAAGAAAAGATGATGGTCATATGTTGGATATGTGATGAGAAGAGATAATAACCGAAAAGCAAAGCAAGCCCTCATGTGGGAAACAACAGGTAAGAGAAAAAGAGGAAGACCCAGAGAGACACTGAGAAGAACATTGATGAGAGAGGCAAGAGCAGCAGGATTCGGCTCCCTCAATGAAATAGAGCTGCTTGCACAGAACAGAGACAAATGGCGAGATTTGATAAAATATCTTTAAAAGAATTGGAAACTGCTAGAACAAAAATTCAGATAAGAGAAGGAGTATCTTGGTCTACGGCCTATGGGCCAGATACGGCTCAAAAGGTCAATAGATAGATAGATAGGTACCAAAAACAATCCTTGTAATTTTATCTTTGGAACAATGAGTAATTTCCATGAAGACCACCTGCAATGGCTGTGAACAATATGATGACATTTCAAATTTGGTCTTAATAAGAAAGCTATCAGATTAACTAACATGCATACCTTTTTTATATGTACATAGTTTCGTATATCCATATCATCTCCCTCCATTCTCACATCTGGTCGAACAAAATGACTGATCTGTGGACAGAAAATGTTAATAGATATAATTTTGTGAATAGAGCAACATAGGAACACAAAATCTAACCACAGATAAAACAATAACCAAATGTAGCAACCACTCAAATAATAAAAGATTACATTATCTCTCCCTCTTCATTTCCTCTTTTAACCCTCAGGTGTTGGAGGAGATACAAAGTTCTAGTTCTAGAGTTTCTTGCATCCTCACCATTGTCAATCTATGTTGTTGTAGTGTTTCTTGGATTTTGTCAGTCCATCTTACTCTGGGTCAACCACAGGTCTCTTCTTTCACCTCCTCTTTTAATATGTTTTGTATTGTATAGAGCTTCCCAAAAAATGAGGAAGATAATTCTTTCTTCTTCTTCTTCTATCCTTCCTCTGCTGCCGTTGGCGTCGAGGGGAGAAACAATCTGCGATTCTTTACTCTTCTGTTGGCCTCTTCTGATGTTATTCCTCCTAGTGACTCTAGTATTCCCTTTATCCATCTCTTTCTCGGTCTTCCTCTTAATCTGGCGTTTTCGTAGCGTTTATTTAAGGCTCTTTGAGTCATTATTAGTTCTTTTTGTCTTGTTATGTGGCCAAACCAATTTATCTGTTGTTTCTTTATGTATTCGATGGCTGGTTCAATTTCGAGTTTCTTCCTCAGGTCAGTGTTTCTTACTCTGTCCCTTAAGCTGTTTCCTGTCATTCTTCTGACACATTTCATTTCGGTGGTCGTTATCTTTCTTATTGTTCTAGAGTCCAGCGTCCAATTCTGGCACTGATAGCACAGAGTTGGTAGAAACATTTATTTGTATATTGCCCTTTTTGCTTCCGTAGTTATTGCTTTGTTTTTCAATAGTGTTGATACTTGGCCTATAACTTGGCATGCTTTGTTACACCTTATATCTATCTCTGTCTCTTGGTTATTGTCTTGTGTTAACGTGCTACCCAGATATTTAAAATTGTCTACTTGCTTCAAAGTCGTATTATCTATTATGATGTTTAGTTTTTCTTTCTTTCTCGCTATTGCCATTACTTCGGTTTTGCTTATGTTGATCTTCATGTTGTATTGTTTACAAGTGTTGTCTAGCCTGTTGATATGTTCTTGTAGGTCCTCAGTTGTTTCATGTATCAGAACTTGGTCGTCTGCAAATAGTATTTCATTTATTTCTTCCTCTCTTCTGTTGTTTTCTGGTACGTATATTTCGTTCACTTTTGTGTTATCGCTTGTTATTGTCCGTGTTGGTATATTTCCTTGGATTGGGCATGCTAATTTGCATATATTGTCCATATATGTGATGAAATCCCTTAATGGGAAAGCACGCAGCCTTGTCTTACTCCGGAGTTAATGGTGAAGTGTTTAGAGTAGCCTGCTGAAGATCTTACTGTAGTGCGACTACTTTCATAGAGGCTCTTGCATATCTCTAGGAAGATCTAGAGGAAGATACTATACAATCAAATTTTGACAATAGAAACAAGAAAAAGAGTTCTTAAATGTTATGTTGAGACAGTCTTAAAATATGGATGTGAATCATGGACAATAGGACAACAGACAAGAAAATCACTGGAGTCTGTAGAAAAGTGGTTTTACAGAAGAATGTTGAGAATACTATGGACAGCTAAGAAGAGTAATGAAAAAGTTCTGAAAGAGGCGAAAGCAAAAAGAGAGCTAATTTCTAATATTAGGTAGAAACAATCATCATATTTTGGCCATGTAATGAGAAGAGAATAGCTGGAATATATTGTAACAACTGGGAAAATTGAGGGACGAAGACATAGAGGGAAGCAAAGAGAAAAGATACCAGACAGCTTAAGAGAATGGCTTGGTAGAAAGTCAACAACAGAAATGATAAATAACTGTCGAGATCAAAAGTTGTGGAGAGACATGATCACCTACGCCAGCAGGCCCAGTACTTGACGATGATGGTATAGAATTTCCTGGCATTCTTCCCAGATGAGTAAACCATTTCATTTGTTGTCTCTGAATATAGTTCAGAGTTGATTTCATGTCCAATATCGTTATTATGACATCATTTCTAATTCTGTCTCTCTGGTCACTCCAAGCACTTTTCTCAAACATCTTATCTCGGTGTTGACTCACTTCCTTTCATGTTTATTCACAAGCGACTATGTTTGACACTGATAACAAAAGGTGGGAATGAATCTAATCTGTAAAAGATGTTTCTTTGTGATGACAGGTACTGTCTTGTGCTGGAGTAAAGGAGCCAGGTGTTCTAATAGATGATATAGTGCAAAAATTCTAAACTTCAGAGAAAATGTAGTTGAGCTAATAATAATTCAAATATCTAATTGGGGAGGGGAAGGAGTGCATGCACAGCTATATAATAAAGGAGACATGTCTCATGCAGTCATCATGTGGTACATAAGTAGGTAAGGGTTCTCTCCAGATACAGGTATATAGAGAATATGGAAATATCGCTCATCATCATCACGTTGTATGTCTGCTAGCGCTCATCATCATCACGTTGCATGTCTGCTAGCACTCATTATCATCACGTTGCATGTCTGCTAGCGCTCATCATCATCACGTTGCATGTCTGCTAGCGCTCATCATCATCACGTTACGTGTCTGCTAGTGCTCATCATCATCAACATGTCATTTGCAGAATGTTGCATTCAAATGTCTGAAAAAAATCTCTGTCTCTAGCCAGATTTCCCACTTCTTCTGTTGTCAAGTTCAAGGTCTCTGTGATGTCTTGAAACCACTTTCTTCTTGGTCTGCTCTTGTCTCATCGTCCTGGAACCACGACCTCCATTATTGTTCTTTCCAGCCCACTGCATCTTTTGATATGGCCATAGCATTTTAATTTCCTCTGTAAGGTGTTATTTATAAGCCAGCTCTTTTTATCAATGTTTAGGTCTTTTAAATATGTCTTTATTGCTCTTTTTTCATTATACAAGGTATCCTTAGAATTTTTCTCTAGCATTTTGTTGTTAGTGCTCATATTTTTCAATAATCAATAGCACATTTTATGGATGATGTTGTTGGTACCTTGCCAGGTCATCTCAGACAAAATTTATGAAACCTACTTTCAGAGGCTGTGTCAGTACACAAGAATTTTACACCTGGGAATTGAATGAGAACCCTTTGGGTGAGTAACAAGCTCACTAGTCACTAAGGCTTTTAATGTACACTATAGGTCAGAGTTTTAATTCAGCCCGGACAGTAAATAAAATATTCCTCTCTATCTGGAACACACATACACACACGTGTTGCCCCCCCCCCCCCTTTCCCCCATTAAAAAAAATCCATATATATGATTTGAAATAAAATGCCAGGTCTAATCCATTCAGCCACCCATGCTCATTTGGTGACACAAAAATATACAGACTAAGTAGTAAGAGTCTCAGTGATACAGGAATAAATAGACTTTGTAGTAGCAGAGTGCTTCCACAAGATACAAGAATAAACAGACTTTGTAGTAGCAGGGTGCTAACTCTGGATACAAGAATAAACAGACTTTGTAGTAGCAGGGTGCTAACTCTGGATACAAGAATAAGCAGACTTTGTAGTAGCAGGGTGCTTCCACAAGATACAAGAATAAATAGACTTTGTAGTAGCAGGGTGCTAACTCTGGATACAAGAATTAACAGACTTTGTAGTAGCAGGGTGCTTCCTCAAGATACAAGAATAAACAGACTTTGTAGTAGCAGGGTGCTAACTCTGGATACAAGAATAAGCAGACTTTGTAGTAGCAGGGTGCTTCCACAAGATACAAGAATAAATAGACTTTGTAGTAGCAGGGTGCTAACTCTGGATACAAGAATAAACAGACTTTGTAGTAGCAGGGTGCTAACTCTGGATACAAGAATAAACAGACTTTGTAGTAGCAGGGTGCTTCCACAAGATACAAGAATAAATAGACTTTGTAGTAGCAGGGTGCTAACTCTGGATACAAGAATAAACAGACTTTGTAGTAGCAGGGTGCTTCCTCAAGATACAAGAATAAACAGACTTTGTAGTAGCAGGGTGCTTCCACAAGATACAAGAATAAACAGACTTTGTAGTAGCAGGGTGCTAACTCTGGATACAAGAATAAACAGACTTTGTAGTAGCAGGGTGCTTCCTCAAGATACAAGAATAAACAGACTTTGTAGTAGCAGGGTGCTTCCTCAAGATACAAGAATAAACAGACTTTGTAGTAGCAGGGTGCTTCCTCAAGATACAAGAATAAACAGACTTTGTAGTAGCAGGGTGCTTCCTCAAGATACAAGAATAAACAGACTTTGTAGTAGCAGGGTGCTTCCTCAAGATACAAGAATAAACAGACTTTCTATCAACAGCAATAAATATGAGGGAGAGTTTGTCTGAGTGATGTATTTGTGAATGCCCACTGTAGTTATTACCTCATTGATACATTTGTAAATGCCCACTGTAATAATTACCTCATTGATACATTTGTAAATGCCCACTGTAATAATTATCTAAACAAATAACACTAGGGCTAAAACTAGGAATAGCAAAATGTTACATCTTTTCAACATTCCTGTATGGTGCAGAAAAATGGACATTAGACAACAAAACAGAACATAAAATTGAAGCCCTTGAAATGTGGATTTATAGAAGAATAGGTAGAATTGGATGGAAAGAAAAGAAAACAAACGAGGAAGTTTTAAAACAACTAAAAATTAAAAGAGAACTACTAAACACAATTAGAGCAAGACAAATGAAATAAATTTTTGGGTCATGTTAAAAGACACAACAGCCTAATAAAAGTAATATTGGAAGGGAAAATAATAGAAGGTAAAAGAGGCAGACCAAGACTAACATGGACGAGTAACATCAAAAGATGGACAAGTCAGCCTATGACAATCTGCACCATCAAAGCTAGAGACAGAGTGGAATGGCGTTCCATGGTAGCCAACCTTCGATGCAGAGACGGCACTCAATGATGATGAATAATTATCTCATTGATACATTTGTAAATGGCTACTGTAATAATTACCTCATTGATACATTTGTAAATGCCCACTGTAATAATTACCTGAGTGATACAAGTGTAAATAACCATCTCCCAACTCAACAGCAAACTTTGCTCACTCAGCATCTGCCGAGTCAGAGCATGCCACAGACCAGTGTGAGCTCTCCTGTTAACAGAAAACACTTAAATGTATTAGAAGAATACTGAATATAACAAAAAGTGACGAAACCCATACTGACCTGTTATAACTAAATGTTGCAATTTAGATATTAGCCCCAGGAACTTATGTGTCTGAAAATGTTTGAAACACTGTAACTTCCTTATTTTAAAAACTTGTATTTTCTGGAAGCCATTTCAACTTGTTTATCAAAAGGTTTCGAAGACACAACTGAATGAACAACTGTCAAGTTGGACTCTTCGTCAATGTTTTCAAAACTCCACAAATGTGGCATGAGTAGATGATATGGTTTCAATTTTGGAAAACATATCTGAATACTATATACTATGACCAAGAAGCATGGAGGTTCATGGTAATGAAACAACTGGTAGGCTGGCTGGCCTCAGGTTCACCTGTGGTATGGATGGTAGACATGCAAGAAAAAGTGAGAATGTTATGATCTTCTATGATTAAATGTTATATATTGGCACAGCTATCAGGTATTTTTTGAGGGAAGATGGGTAGTCTAGACTTTTAGTTGTGTCCCTTGTTTTAGCGCAGTGCACAGATGATCAAAGATCGTTATACCTTGGTAAAAAAATAGCTCATAAATATTTTTTTTAAATACATCTTCTGCAAACACATAAAATAGAATTTAATTAGATTAATTTGACAATTTTATGTTATTCTCTTAAATATTCTCTTTTATAACATATAAAAAAAAATCAGTAATAATTTTTCATGGCATTTTTATAGAGCAGCTGATCTGTAATTTTTGCGCATGCGCACAATTAACCCAACCTATATATCTAGTATTCCTACTGTGGTATTGAGAAAAAAAATGTAATTAAAAAAATAATAACTATGTGTCGCAGAGACACCATTGAAATGTAAATTAATTGTGATCTATATAGTTAAAATGTATGTTATTTTTAAATCTCTGTGAAACGCGTAGTTTTCTTATGTTTAAATGTGTAGGTCACTCTGACTTTTTACCAGACATGGTCGCGATCGATGGTGACTTATTTAAACATTTTTTTCTTAACCTAAAAGAACATTGTCAGTGGTGAAACTTCACAGAACAATGAACGGTTTATTAAATTATTAATACAGGTAGTTTTCTTCTTGTTAGAAAAGCAAAAACATACAATAGTAACAGGAATTTTTATGTCTTTTTTACAACATTTTAGAAAACACCCCCCACACAGTAGCCACACATCGTGTAATAATTTGTGTGACAACGTGCTAGCAAAGTTATCCTCAAAGGCAGAACTAAAATAATTATCATTATATAGAAAACAAGGCCCTGTATTTATGATATACATGCATTTCTTTGCACCAAATATATGAAAATAGCTTCTACTTGGTTATTCTCTTGTAAAAGAATAGTATGCTGTAATTATTTCTGAGAGAAAAAAAAGGATGAACATAACAAATATAAAATATGTGAGTTTAATGGCAGTTACCTGTACATAACATAGAAATGACATAAACCAAAGGGATACTTACTTAAGCCTTTCATATGCTAACTTTTCTCCATTCTCCTCTCTTAGTTGGTCCACACTTCGCCAGCCATGGGGACAGGCTATCACATCAGAGCTTGGCATTGGAGGATTGCGTAGAAATAATGCACCTGAGTAAATACACAAACTTTCAATCAGTTGGCAATTTTGTAACCTAACAGGGTGTCGTGAATGTATTAATAACAATTTGGTCTGTTCTTGTTATTGCTGATGTCCATTCAAAATGTGTTTCTGTGTTGTGAGTGTTAAAGTTGAAATGTGCAAAAAAATGTGATTCTAACAGGAGTATATTACATCAATTTCATGTGCAGAGCATGGATGCTCCCTTGACAGGCTTAGCAGCCAGAATGGGGAGTTTTTCTGTTCATTTGTATCAATGCAACAAAAATGTTAATAAGGAGATTATTACAACAATGGAGGTCAATGAACACTCATCAGTTAGCAGCAAGCTATGTCTCCAAACAAGATAGATGATATTTCTGAGAAAAGCACTTACAGTGACCACAAGAGACAGAATCAGAAAGTAGGTCATAAGAGAAAGAGTGGGTATTTAACCAATCCTAAACTACATTCAGCAGGCTCCCTCAATGAGATAGAGCTTCTTGCACAGAACAGAGACAGATGGCGAGATTTGATAAAATATCTTTAAAAGAAAACTGCTAGAACAAAAATTCAGATAGGAGAAGGTGTATCTTCGAAAGGTCAATAGATAGATAGAAACTACATTCAGAAACAACAAATAAAATGGTTTGCCCATGTTGAAAAGAATTTTGCGCGATTCCAAACCATACACAGCATATATTAAAAGAGGAGTAGGGAGAATAACAAGAGACAGGTCCAGAGTAAAATGGAGAGAAAACATTGAAGAATTGCTACAACATCAATTGGCAATGGTTGAAGCTATCAGAAAGGCAAGAACCAGAACTTTGTATCCCTTGACAACCGAAAGAGTACACGAGAAAGTGAAGAAATAGAAAATATTGTTGTTGCTAGTATTAGCCAGTGAACTGTTCTGATTTGTCATTTCTGAAAAGGATATTGCAGTGTGTTGTAGATTAAAGGTAGGTATTATATATCTTTCAGCCTTAAACATGACTCTTTTTTTCCTTATTCATCAATTAGATGTTCATGTCAATGATTCTAAAAATGACAGCAGTTGGCTCAAGACTACCAACAACAGCATGCAATTGTTTATGTATAGTAAGTATTTACTGCTATATGCCACTTCTTTCACTACTGTACATCAGACACATGCTATGTGATAATAGGACCCGTGCCACGTGTGCATTCACCAATTTTGAACACAGAGCATGATTGGTGTTTAAATCTGTTATCATGAATGCATAATCTGATAAAGGTAACCTAATATCTCGTATCTAATGGTAGGCATCATTACGTATGTGGTGTGAGTATTCTCTTTACTTATTTTACTTTGAACTTGTAATTACGTATGAATGGTTTCACAAGACAAAAGGCTATCTATATAGGGAATCTATTTTATTTAAAGCCAGTACTTGTGCTGAAATCGGATGTGTTGGGCCAAAAGGCGCAAATATCACATTTATACTGCCAATCACAACACAACGCAGACTCTGCCACTTAACATTTCTTTAAGGGCGGATGACGAAGAGGTGTTCTCCTTTAGTCATTGGGCAAACACAAGCAAAGCCAGTACTGAATATATCTTCCAGTATAAACTAATTTATTGTTCAAATAGAAAAAATAAGTCTTTTCATCCTCATTATATATCTACAAATTAAGCTGGTTAACTTTTAATTGATTTTAACAATTGATAGGTCACTTTGAAGATAAAATCATAATTACAAGAATGTAAAATAATTATATGCTCTCTTCTTTCTGATACTGGCTACAGCTCTCAGAAAAAGGGAGTTATATAATAACAAATATTTTTATAATAAGAGATATCATCTTCATGTGCCATACCAGTTGGCGTAGGCGATCATGTCCTTCCAC
This sequence comes from Megaustenia siamemsis, assembly GCA_032433765.1. Taxonomy (NCBI): domain Eukaryota; kingdom Metazoa; phylum Mollusca; class Gastropoda; order Stylommatophora; family Ariophantidae; genus Megaustenia; species Megaustenia siamemsis. Next base: position 20,498,914 of record JAVIAB010000145.1, read on the forward strand.
AATCTTCTATCTACTGTGCATTGTATCAGCTCTGTTGTTGACTGTTTTCCATACCATCATCATGTGCCGGGCCTGCTGGCGTAGGCGATCATGTCCTTCCACAATCTTCTATCTACTGTGCATTGTATAATTTCTGTTGTTGACTGTTTTCCATACCATCATCATCATGTGCTGGGCCTGCTGGCGTAGGCGATCATGTCCTTCCACAATCTTCTATCTACTGTGCATTGTATCAGTTCTGTTGTTGACTGTTTTCCATACCATAACACCAAACTATTCAGTATTTTCTCTCTTTGTCATTTGCGATCTTTCTTTCCCTGTATTTTGCCAGTTGTAACCAAATAAGGCCATAGGCTGAAATGTTAGTATTTTGTTGTGTTCCTTTTTTGTAAAGCTGTCCCCATACCTTGGAGTGTATATCACAGCCCACTACTGGCTCATTCCAACTTTTCCCTTCTCATGATGTGCCCAAAAAATGTTGATTGTTTTTTTCTGATGTTTTTTATGAGCTCCTTTTTTGTGTTGGCCTCTTTGAGAATTTCCTCATTGGTCTTTTTAGCTGTCCAGGGAACTTTCAATATTCTTCTGAGAAATCCCATCTCTGTGGCCTCTAATGATCTTTTCATTTGTTTGTTTATGGTTCATGATTTGCATTAATAACAGATATAACCATCTTTAATAACAATTCTGTTATTTGTTTTTAAAATATTTGTTTGTTTAATGCATTGCATAAAGCAGCAGATATCAAATACAAAAACTGTTGTCAGTAAATGAGTTACCTTTCAGAAATTCATCTCCAAGTCCATGAACTGAAGAGTCTTGTCTGGGAAGAGGCTCATCAAGAATGTCCCGAGACATCAAAGTTATGGCTAAATACATACCCAAATTTAGAAGAAAAAAATAATGTTTAGCCATTATGCTGAATGCAAGACAAGATCAGAGGACAGTTTCATTTGGACAGATGTCAGTCAAATTGGTTAAATTATCATATCACTCATCTGATGTTAGCACAGTTCCTATACCACTGTCAGACAATAATTTAATATTGCTTTATATTACTCATTCATTCCCACACCTCGCTACCAATGCTAAACATGGTAACTCAGTTGCAACAAGTCAGAAGCGGACACAGAAGTTAGAAAAAAGGCGTTTATAAAAACGCGACCAAAGTGACAATTAGAGATTAGACTATAAAGAAAGAATCAGCAATGTATCTATCTTGAACTCTATACAAAGATGGCAAATTAAATAGTTTGCCCATTTGGAGAGAATGCCATGTGACTCTATATTATGTAAGGCATATACAAAATGAGAAGGGCACAGACCTTGGGCCTGATACAAGTAAGATGGAGGAACAACATCAGGAAAATTGCACAACTGTCAGTGGAGGGGAAAAACTAGAACTACTGACAACCAAAGAGTACAAATGAAAGTGAAAAAGAACTTAATTATCATAATTGTTTAGGTGCCATTATGTATTTAAAAGAACAATTATTATTATTATTTTTTGTTTATTTCAATCATTTTTGGTCTCATTGAGACAATAGATATATCTCTCCATAACCCTCAGTCTTGTGCACTGTGGGTGTGAGTGTTCCACTGTTGATATTTTTCCGAGCTACACCATCAAACTATTTTTTCCTCTAACCACTTATATTTCTTCAAACTTCTATTTTCTCTTTCTATTTAGGGTTATGAACTTCCATATTTTCTGGAGATTGGTGGTTTACCCTTACCTGCCATTGGTGGTTTACCCATGCCAGGGTTTGCGTATGGTTTACTTCACTAGTCTTTGACCCAACACAGGGTCCAACCAATGGGTGTCAGAGTTTTACTTCTCCTAGATGAGCTGTCAAACCAGGAATGTTGAGACTCATCTACCCAAAGCAATCTGGTTTTAAGGCATCAAAAACTTGGCTTCCACTCTTTCTTCCTTCAGATAAAAACACCTCCATTACATTAGGTCAGGAGCTGGAATTTGCTGTTTGAGATGCACTCCTAGAGAGGGTTTAATTAGCACTGAAGGTGTATCCTCAGTAGCACTTCCGACCATGACAACATCCAGATAATTATTGGGAACTGTGTGCTCCAGAGTTAAGACATCTGCCTCTAGAGTCTGGACAGGAAGATTCCAGGTTTGATTCCCACCCACAAACAGTGAGAATTTTTCAAAAATCATTTCTGTCGTTTTCTCACAGCTTTACCCTCCCCCGGTCTCTAGATAGTGAGATCTGGTGTCTAGCCCTCTCAGAAAACTGCGAAAAACAGGAGGTCTCGTGTGCTCTTGTGCATGATAAAGAACCTATGGTAGTCTAAGGTTGGAAAGAGTAAACCTAAAATGGCTGCTGCCCAGACAAAAATTAAGCAAATCTACTCATGCTGAAGACAGATATGGTTATTTGGTTATGGAAGACCCCGGTATCACTGCAAACGAATTAAAATCCATAATTGCTCAACCGCCTGTGCCAGTGGAATCATCTGAATTACTAACTCATCTCCCAAACAAAGAAAGGTAGCTGTAGTCCCCATCACAGCAGTCTCAGCACACAGTCTGAAGACAGATGTGTTGGTCCAAAAGATGCAAATATTGTTGCTCATTTAATTGTTAACACTTGTTAATTTAATATTATTGTTGCTCTTCTTATCTTTCATTAGAATGTGGCCATGCACACACTCATCTGCTGACCAGAAAATTGTGGTTCATCTTTTCTTTGGCCACAGACCAGTATAGCAATCAATGTATTATGCCAGGTGGGATCTTCTAAGGCAACAACAAATTTAGTCCATTTTGCATGATCTGTTGCCACAAGGTACTCCAAGTCTGGCCCACATTGTACATCTCTGCTTCCAGTGTTCTCCACTAGGGTAATATTTTTAGGGTCATTATTACTTTTTCATAAATTAAAATTATCACATTAATAATAAATTGTATTACTTGTTCATGAATTATTATTGTAATTCATCATCATCGAGTGCTGTCTCTGCAATGAAGGTTGGCTACCATGGAGCGCCATTCTGCTCTGTCTCTTGCTTTGATGGTGCAGGTTATCATAGGCTGATTTGTCCATCTTTTGATGTTACTCATCCATGTTAGTCTTGGTCTGCCTCTGCCTCTTTTACCTTGTATTTTCCCCTCCAGGATTACTTTTAGTAGGCTGTTGTGTCTTTTAACATGGCCCAAAAATCACATTTGTCTTGTTTGAATTGTGCTTAGTAGTTCTCTTTTCATTTTTAGTTGTTTTAAGACTTCATCATTTGTTTTCTTTTCCTTCCATCCAATTATACATATTCTTCTATATATCCACATTTCAAAGGCTTAAATTCTCTGTTCTGTTTTCTTGTCTAATGCCCATGTTTCTGCACCATATAGGAATATTGAGAAGATGTAACATTTTGCTATTCTTAGTTTTAGCCCTGGTGTTATTTGTTTTGATGTTAGTATGTTCTTCAAGACATTAAAATTACTTTTTGCCATTCCTATTCTTTTGTTTATTTCAGTTGTACATTTTCCATCACTGGTTTTAGTATGTCCAAGGTAGTTGTAGTTCTGAACTGTCTCCAGGTTATTCCTTCAATTTTTATATCCACTTGTGGTTTTGAGTATTTTCTTTGTTTATGATCATAGTATTAGTATTTTTGATATTCATATCTAGTCCATATTTTTTGCTTGTCATGTTTATTTCATTAAGTAATTGTTGCAGATCTTTAGGATTTTCTGTTAGCAGTTAGGTTATTAATTACCTTAGGTTATTGATTATCTTTCCATTAATTTGTAGGCCTGGAATCTCTATGTTTTTAAAAATTTGCTTAGTGTATAGATTGAACAAGCTTGGTGATAGGATGCATCCCTGTCTTACTCCTCTTTTTTATATCAATGGGTGTAGAGTTTTCTTTGTTATATATTATTATTGCTGTTTGCTCCCAGTATAGATTACATATTAGTCGTATGTCCAAGTCATCTAGATGTATCTCTTTTAGGTATTCTATAAGTTGTTTGTGGTGTACTCTATCAAAAGCTTTGGTGTAGTCTATGAAGCAGGCATATATTATTATTATAATTAATATCCGTGAAAGATTATTTTCCTCCTTCATGTTTAAAGTATGAAACTACTGCCACACAAGAACTTATTGCACAGCTGTTTGTTTTCATTTCAAAGCAATATTTTAGCTATAATCTTGGAAATTTTGCTACATTAGGAGTAAAACTGACCTCAGCCAAATACACTCCCCTCATTCTTAAATTTGGTATTTCATGGAAATTATACCAGCTATCACCATTGCTAAGACATCCAAACATTTCTATGCCAGCTAAACAACAAATAATAAATAGCATTTTCATACCAACTTTGTACTATGAAGGTCAAACATGGACCCTTTCTAAATCCCATTTAAGAAAGATCAATACATGTGAGATGCGATGCTTGAGAAAAGTAACAAACAACACAAGAAGAGATAGAATACCAAATGAAACCATAAGAAAAATGGTAGGAACTAAACCCTGCCAAGAATATATAGAACAACAACAACTTAAATGGTTTGGCCACCTGGTTAGAATGAATCCTTACCAATCACCATCAAGGACGTTCTTCTCGAGAATGCATGGAAAAAGACCTAGATGAAGACCCAGAAGAAGATGGATAGATGCAGTGATAGAGACATATAACAACAAAGGAAAATCACTAATTAAGACAGTTCGAGCAGCTCAAGAACGACAAATGATATAAACCATGAACCTTTTAGGTATCAGTGAAAAGAAAAAAAGAAGAAGAAAGAGAAAAGGTTTCAAATTTGTGACATCACATAACATATGTCAATTTCTTAGTTAAAACAGATATTTATATGTGAATATTTCAGTAGTTAATGCTCATAACATAAAAATGAAAAATAAACCAAAATGAGAGTTTTGGGATGCAATATTCCATTTTTAACATCAGAATTAGTTAAATTTTAAGATACAGCTTCTTCTATATACTTCATATGTATAACAGAAGAAGCATATGTATTTTATCTTCTTGGAAAGACACAAATGAGAAAATCATCTAAAGCATCAGTAACAAATAATTGCGATTGACTCACGTTTAGGCATTTCTGAGAAGCTTCCACTTCTTGATGTCTGATGATTATTAAATAAAGTTCTGGTATCTGATTCTGAGGAAAAACTCTTGTGCCCTTCAGAGTCCATCAGTGACAGGTTTGGGTCATCTGATGGGGTCGAGTGTGTTAAGTGATGGCCATCTGTTGGAAAATAAAATATAATTTACTTAACATTAGGCAAAACATGTGGCAAAAAGTAATTTTAATGCCATGAAAAATATACTAACAACAAAACAAATATCAGCAGGGCTGAAACTAAGAATGACAAAATGTTGCATCTTCTCAGTATTCCTGTATTGTGCAGAAACATGGACATTAGACAACAAAACAGAACAGAAAATTGAAGCCTTTGAAATGTGAATTTATAGAAAATAGGTAGAATTGGATGGAAAAAAAGAAAACAAACGATGAAGTTTTAAAACAACTAAAAATAAAAAGAGAACTACTAAATACAATTAAGACAAGACAAACAAAATTTTTGGGGCATGTTAAAAGACACAACATGCCTACTAAAAGTAATATTGGAAGGGAAAATATAAGGTAAAAGAGGCAGAACAGACCAAGACTAACATGGACGAGTAACATCAAAAGATGGACAAATCAATCTATGACAGCTTGCACCATCAAAGCAAGAAACACAGTAGAATGGCGATCCATGGTAGCAACCTTCGTTGCGGAGAAGGCACTCGATGATGAACATTATATAGTACATATTGCATGATATATCATATATTGTTTCAGCATATTCAATAGTGCCATAGTAAACAGATGTTATATTAAATTGCATGATTAATCGTACAACAGTCCATTAATAAAATATTAAATAGTTTACTACATGGAGAAAATAAAAAACAGCATAACAACTTTCAAGGAAGTGTTGATGCAGATTCAGAACCAAACTGTATTACCAAACTAATGCTTGCTACCAACCACCTATCAAAATGTCAAAGGCTATATAATACAATATATATAATTTACTGTTATCATCATCATCACCATCATGTGCCATACTGGTTGGCGTAGGCGATCATGTCCTTCCACAATTTTCATTCTACCATGCATCGTATAAATTCTGTTGTTGTCTGTTTTCAATGGCATGACACCAAGCTATCTAGTATTTTCTCTTTTTGTCATCTGCGATCTCTCTTTCCCTGTATTTTGCCAGTTGTAATCAGGTATTCCAACTTTCCTCTTCTCATGATGTGCCCAAAAAATGTTGATTGTTTCTTTCTGATGTTTCTTAGGAGCTCCACTTTTGTGCTCACCTCTTTCAGAATTTCCTCGTTAGTCTTCTTAGCTGTCTAGGGAACTTTCAACATTCTTCTGAGAAATCTCATCTCTGTGGCATATAATCATCTTTTCATTTCTTTGTTTACTGTCCATGATTTGCTTCCATAGGTCAGAATGGGCTCTATATAGCACCGATGAACTCTCTTTATTGTTATCAGTATTATAATTTGTATAAATAAAGTATTACAGTAGTACATTTAAAACTACGCTGTATAGTACAATGAAAACTGCACTAAATAGTACATTAAACACATGGCAACAGTACAACAAATAGTATTTTGAGCAGTACAAAACTGCATTTAACATTACAGATTGAAAAATGCAATAATACTATTAATTACGGATTAAACAATACAATAAAGAATAGATAGAATAGTATGTTAGTAAATTGAATAGTACTTTCATTCAAACATGGATACTGATATATAAAGATACACTTCAGTGTGACCTACAAGATAACACCTTCTAACTGATGAACTAACAAGCTTCCTAGTTACCTTTAAAATTGGCAGAACCTTGTATTAAATAATTTCCTGGTTTATATGATAAAAAAACGTCTATCTTCTGATTTAACTTAAAATAGATCCAAAACGTGCACTGCAGCTCCCAAGGGCATTGCCAAACTTTGGCAAGGATGCCATGCTGAGGATATTGCCACGTGCTTACTCATTTTTATAGAAATCGTAAAATGACAACATCCACATAGGACTGGACTACAAAGGACAAAACGTCAGGTTCGATCCTAATCAACGGCTTCTGGGTTCACCTAGCCTTAAATAAGTACCGGATTTTTTTCTGGGAAAGTAAAGCGGCACAGGTGTAATATCGACCACATTACCCCAAAAATCATGTGCTGGAAGTCTATAAAAATGATAGCCACTAACACCATATTCTCTATATGCCGCCACTTGGCGTGACGGGGCTCTTTACTTTTATTTTTTACCTCAACCTTTTCATTAGGACAGTGAAATAATGCAAATATACCCATGTTTGTTTTTAATATTTTTATAAGACATATTTTCTGAGTAGGTGAAATGATTGTGTGTTTGTGAAGAATTCTGAAAATATCATTTGTAAACATTTTTTTTTGGTTTTTGCTACATTAAATTACTTTTATATTTTTATTGTAACTGAACTTCACTTCTGTACCTAAAGTAGTAAACTGCCAAAAAATAAATAAAAGAATCAGAGTTTACCCAACTTACATGATTACAATTGCCAGGAGAGTGCTACCCCACGGTATATGATCAGCAAGGAAAGGGAAGCAAATGTGTCAAAAATTTTGGAAACACTGTCTTCATTAACAAAAGAGTTCTGGCTTGACTAACAACTTTTAGCTTAACTAATGAGTAAGTTAGCTCTCTAAAATCTTAGCTCTAATCTATCTTCTAATTTTGAAAGTCTCCATTTAATGAGCAATTTTTTTATTAAAAGGTAAAGGTAATCACACAGCATATGTAACAAAGTATGACTCTCACTAGGAAACTTAAACATTCCTGAATAACATTATTTTTGTCAGGTTCCCTAAAACAATTTGTATGTACTTATCTTGTACATTGCAAAATAAGGTTTTCCTAGATCATGTACAAACTTTTGACACATAGAATAAGGGATGCCAGTTTTATTGCGAACCATACAAAAATGAAAAAGTTCTTGAGAAATATTGGGTTTCCTAGCAGGAGAATCACACATACATAACATAATAGGGAGCAGCGATAGCTCAGTGAACTGGGGACTACTAAAGACAAGAGATTGGGTTCGATCCTGCTCAGTGGCTTCCAGGTTTACACAGCCTTAAATGGTACTAGATTTTTTCTTGGGAAAAAGCAGCACTGGCTTAATACTGACCATATTACCCCAAAAATAGTGTGCCGAAGGTTTATAAAAAAAAATATAGGCACTAACATCATATTCCTTATATACCACATGGTGTGACAGGGGTCTTATCTTTCTTTTTTTTCTACCATAATACTAAGCTTTTGAAGATAAGTAACAATGGTCAAGCTTTTTACTGCTAGTTTTCAAAAACTCTACAAGGCAGGTACTTATTTGTAACTTTATTAGCAGATTGCATTACATGGTGTTTTGCACATGGCAATCCAGCACATATCTCAATTCAGGACTGCTTTCTCAGACTTGGGTACAAGTTTACACCTAGGATGGCTGAAGTATATCCTAAAACAAGTGAAGGAATCAAAATACTTAGGTAGCACCCTGACATATAAAACATGCAAAACAACAAAAATAGACTCAAGATGTAACAAAGCCTGTCAAGTTATCGGGCAGATCTCACTACTACTGTCAAAAAACAAAGAATTAACATTAGTAGCAAAGCGAACTATTTATAAGACTATCTTTATCACAACATTGTGCTACCAGTGCCAGACATGGACCTTAGACTCAAGAACTATTAGAAAAATAACCACCACAGAAATGAATTGTGTCAAACACATGACAGGAAACAGCCTGAGAGATAAGATCAGAAATGAAAAGTTACTAAAAGGACTAGGAACGGAACCAGTTAGTGAAAATATAAAGTGACAACAGATCAAAAGGCTTGGGCATATGATAAGACACAAAGAACTAAATCGAACACGAGTCACCAACAAACGATACAAGTACACCAGATCAAGAGGCTGACCAAGAAAAATGTTGATAAATGGCTTACTAGAAACACTCAGAGGTATAACAGTAGAAGAGGCAAATAACAGCGAACCATACCTTCCCTCAATGTTGAAAGACAAAGGTGGAAATAAAGAAAGTTAGCTGAAGTGTATCCATACCCAGGTACTAGCAATATACCTTTGGAAAGAAAAATCTGAATATTGACTAATCACTTTAAAATATTTCAAATAAACTCCTCTGAATTGAAACATTGACCTACCGACTTCATCATCACCAGTTCGCCCAATTTCCTGGAACCACAATGGTTCATTCTTCTCCAACTCCTCTGTGATGGTTGGCATTGCTTCAGGTTCTCCCAAAATGTCCAGCGCCATGGCTGTCTGCGTGAAAGGACATCATTTGAGGCTTTCTCCACACATTATATTGACCAGCCACACCTTCTCCATACAGATCTCATTCCTGTTCCATACATACTCAAACAGATCCGACTGTCTATCTCTACTGATTCATTTTACAGATAGCATTTTCTCTTTGCACATTCTCATTACAGAACATTAACTCTTCACTCATTCTCCAAGATCTTTCTTTCTCAGCACATTCTCCAAACAGATCTTAATATTTTTCCCTTCACACATTCATTATACAGTTCTCATTCTCTTTCTAAATAATTTCCATACAAATTGGATGCTCTCTCCATGAAGAACATCAAACATATCTTTATGTTTTTCCACACAAAGTATCTTATATCACTTTTACACATTCTCAGGGAGATTATATGCATACTCACATAGATCTTATACATTGTGGTAACTACCTTATATTCTCTTCACATACTCTCATATAGATTTGTTCTTTTCTCACATTATCTATAAAGAACATGAAAGTCAAGTCAACCAACTCTATCCCATATGTCAAGTCACCACATAATCAACACCACCTACACAAGTCTAACCATCAAAAAAACCCCATACCATCTTAGAAAAAAAGTCACAAATAATTAACACTAGATTACAATACTTATTTGTAACTCTCCAAGTTATGATACTGTAGTAAAAATTACTACCACTTAGATGTAACATTAGGTGCTCTAATAATAGTATTTTCTCTGAACTTTTAAAACCATAGTAGTGTGTTCACACTAGGCAACTACAAGGACTCGAAATTACTGGCTCAGGTTGATATAAGACCTGAGTTTCAGCTTTTGGCTACCTTATAGTTATTTGCCATGTTTCCCAAGTCACAAAGGGTTTTTTTTATGTCTGCTGATGATTGAGGAAATTTCCTTGGTCAAAAAGGAAAAATTACCAATTGCTTGAAATTTTGCAAATTTTTTTTTAGCATTAAACAATGTATCTCACGATCCTAAAAAAAAAATCCAACAGCAATAGATGCAAATGAAACACTCAGGAGTCGCTGGAAGTGATAATTAGGAAGGTACAGGGAAAAATATTTGACATTTGGCAAAATGTCAAGTTTTTAGGAATGTGTGTTTCATGTCGTAATTTTTACTATGGTATCATAAAGCAATTCACAACTAAAGTTATCACACAATCAATACTACAGTATAAGTCAAGTCATCACCATAACTAACATCACCTCCTCATCCCCCATGTTAAGTTACTATTACAAAAAAACCACCCTATAAGTCAATTCACCCTACCACCAACAATATTACACAATTTTACACCAGATTACAATTTAAATCACACCACACTGCTACACAGGTCATCTCCGTTGGATAAGTCACAATACAATTTATACCACTCCATAAATAAAGTCACGAAACAATCAGCACCATTTCATAAATCAAGTTACCACACAACTAATGCCACTCCACAAATTAAGTCACCACATTACCAATACCATTTCACAAGTCACATCCAACACAAACAATGCTACTCTACAAGTAAAATAAAAACACAATCAATGCAACTCCATGAGTCAAATAACAAAACAATCAATACACACTCCACAAGTCAAATAACACAATCAATGCAACTCCACAAGTCAAATAACAAACACAATCAATGCCACTACACAAGTCAAATAACAAACACAATCAATGCCACTACACAAGTCAAATAACACAATCAATGCCACTTCGCAAGTCAAATAACAAAACAATCAATACACACTCCACAAGTCAAATAACACAATCAATGTCACTACACAAGTCAAATAACAACACAATCAATGCCACTCCACAAGTCAAATAACAACACAATCAATGCCACTACACAAGTCAAATTACAAACACAATCAATGCCACTACACAAGTCAAATAGCAACACAACGAAAGTCACTTAATAAGTCAAACTACCCTTAACCATAACAAAAAAAAAGATCTTTAACCCTCACTTCCCCGGGTCTGTACAGAGTGAAATCATCTTTGAACAGAGGTGACTGGTGTCCAACAGTCTCCAGGTAGCCAGCATAAAGCAGAGCTTGACCAATGGCCATTGCCTGATCCCTAACACACACAAACAATAATAAAATAAAACCTGTATAAAATGTCAGAAAAAAAACCTGCACATTATGTGTGAACTATCCTTACCACTATAACCAGAAAACTGTTACAGCATTTACATACACTGAGTTAACTCATTACTAACTCTTTCTCTTTTCTATGAAATCAAAAGGCATTCTCTCTCAAAATGGTTCTTGATCTTGATTATTCCCACACCGTTTAGACGTCACATTGGGTTTGTAGTGTTTTTCACCACCCATCTTTATTGTAGACAAGAAGTTTGATCTTATTTAATGAGTCTACGCTTGCCAACTTTGCTTCTATTATTATAAGTGTTCTTTTCTTCTTTTCAGTGTCTCTTTGGGCCTTCCTCTGTTTCTGTATGCTGATGTTTCTCATAGAAGAGCCTGTTTTGGAATTTTCTAAATGAAAACATCACTTTATTTGTTGTCCATGCATGTAGTTCAAGACTGGCTCTATATCAGTTCCTTATCTTATTGTCTCATACTAAATTGTTCTGTCTTTTGGTCACTTCAGTCTCTTCCTTCAAACATCCCATTTCTGTGATGAATAATGTTCAGTCTGGTCTTCATTCATTCATTGGGTGCAATCTCTGCATTGAAGCTTGGCAGCTACCATGGAGCACCATTTTTCTCTGTCTCTAGTCTTGATGGTGCTTGTTGTCATAGATTCACCTGTTCCCCTTTTGATGTTTCAGTCCACTTTAGTCTTAGTCTGTCTCATCTACCTTGTACCTTCCCTTCCATGATGACTTTTAATAGAGTATTGTGTGTCTCTTTACATGCCCCAAACATTTCAGTTGTCTTTTTAAAATTCTGTTAAGTAGTTCTTTTTTTTTCATTGTCAGCTGATTTTAGAGCTTCCTTCTTTGTCTTCTTTTCCTTCCACCCAATTCTACCCATTGTTCTATGGATACACATTTCAAAGGCTTCGATTTTCTGCTCTGTTTTCTTATTTAATATCCATGTTTGTGAATTGTTGAGTATATATAGCTTTTTACAATTTGTTGTTATGTTATCTGCTTTGATGTGGTTATACTAAAGCAGATAACACCTGGTCAGATTGTGAGTAATCATATCCGACACTGGTACCGAAGGTAAGAATGAAAGTGCTTTTGTAGGAGATGTAAAACTCATTAACTACTAAAATTGACTTTATTAGTTTTAGTTATAAGTTGGTTGCTCTTTAGTCTATTTCTTATTCTGCCTTTGCTTGTGGCTTTATTCAATTTTTTTCCCTTAAGATCTTACATGTTGCAATTCTGCTGTAATGTGCCATGGATGGAGTTATGTTTCACACTAATAACAGAAATGGCAGCAATATAAAAATTAGTTGCAAAATGAATGTAGACAAAGTGCAAAATGAATGTTGACAAAAATCAAAATGATTATAGATGAAAAGCAAAATGAATGTTAACCTACCGTGTAGTAGCTTTGTCTCTCTTGATCAACCAATCAACTAGCTCCTTACCCACAATACAATTTTGGTGGGTGCGAAGCCGAATTCTTATAGTTTGTATCTCTACGCCAGCTTCCATGTCACACACTTGTCGCCACAACTCTCTCAGCTGCAAGGAGTCCTGTGTGTGACAACATTCATGAATGTGTATATACAAGTACAAAGTGATCCTAGAGATGCTCCTAACAAGAGCAGATCTGCTGATATTCTGATAAACATGAAAGTGGTTAAAAGGGAGAAGTAAAATTAAAAGTAAAGAACTCCATCACGCCACATGGCATATAGGGAATATGGTATTAGTGCCCATAATTTTCTTTATACCTTCTGCACATTATTTTTGGACTAATGTGGTCGGTAATTACACCTGTGCTGTTTTACTTTCCCAGAAAAAAATGTGGTACCCATTTAAGACTGGGTGAACCTGGAAGACGTCAATTAGAATCAAACTCAAATTCTTGTTCTTATCAGCACAGTTCATTAACCACTGAGCTATTGCAGCTCCCAAAGGGTAGGATAATTTCAGTAAATAGACAATGAAATTACATACTCATGGGGGAGAAAGAAAGAGAGAGAGGAGTTGTCCACTCCAACATAAGGGAGAAGAATCATTCATAATATGACTAGGGAACAGGCAAATAAATACAGTACTGTGGTAAAGCTGGTAGCAAGGAACCAGTGGTGGAGTGTAACGTACACTCCTATAATGTATGGTGACAGCTTTACAAAAGATATATACATAATATGATCCACAATATGAATGACTCCCATAAGCTTGACTGACAAACTATTATTTATCTTTATATTTCAAATGGTTCACAACAGAATGAACAACCATAAACTTTACCTGCCAAATACACCACTGTACAAGTATTACTAAAAAAAAAGGCCAATGTTCCCTCCCCTGCCAGGTGTATGGGGAATATAGTGTTAGTGGCCACATTTTTACATAAGCATTGGCACATTTATGTGCACTGTCAGGGCCCAAAAGGGGAGTAATAAACTGTAGCGCAGTTCCCTACCTGGCATGTTCGTAAGAGACAACTAAGGAGGGTTGGGCATGGCTCTGGCTATCTTGTACAGTAAAAAAATAAGCAGAAAAACTTCACAAACATGGACTAGTCAAAGAAAAGAAATAAAGTAAATCCACCATCCAGGAAAGATAAGGGCTCTCTCTCTCTCTCTAAGAGATGTATGACACAATCTGCCGCAAGGAGTCCGGTTTGCGGACTCACCTTTTGTCTACAAGGAAATCCTCCAGAATTGGCCCAGGGAATGTACATACTCTAAATGAACAAGACAAATCCCCAAGGAAAAAGACAAACAGGAAAACCAAAATATCCTTGGAGAAGACAGATGGAAGCAGAGATGAAGATGATGGAGAAGACATGGAATGATCTTAAAAGAATTGCAAGAAACAAAATGGCTTGGAAAGTGTTTGCTGAAGACCCTTGCTCCACAGGGAGTTGAAAGGAAGAAGAATAAGAACAGCACATATATGGGTTATGTGGTTGGTATCATACAAGGCCACCCTTACTTTCCAGAAAAATGTCTGGTGCCAGAGGTTGGGTGAACCTCAAGGTCTTGTTAGCAACTGACAACTATATGATGAGAAGCTTCATTAAGCTTTCATTTTCTAGTGAAGACATTCTCATATACCATTTCTATTTCTTCCTTTGAGGAAGATACTATGCAATTCATTTTTGTCTAAAGAAACAAGAAAAAGAGTTCTTAAATGTTATGTAAAGCCAGTCTTAACATATGGATGTGAATCATGGACAATAGGACAACAGACAAGAAAATCACTGGAGTCTGTAGAAATGTGGGTTTACAGAAGTAAGTTGAGAATACCATGGACAGCTAAGAAGAGTAATGAAAATGTTCTGAAAGAGGTCAAAGCAAAAAAAGAGCTAATTTTCAATATTAGGAAGAAACAATCATCATTTTTTGGCCAAGTATTGAGAAGAGAACAACTGGAATATATTGTAACAACTGGAAAAATTGAGGGACGAAGAGATAGAGGGAAGCAAAGAGAAAAAATACCAGACAGCTTAAGAGAATGGCTTGGCAGAAGGTCAACAACAGAAATAATAAAATAACTGTCGAGATCGAAAGTTGTGGAGAGACAAGATCACCTACGCCAGCAAGCCCAGTACTTGATGATGATGTTTACTTCCTTGAATGTATGACAAGCCTTGATCCTCTACATTTGTCCAATGATTACTCTTCATCTTCCTTAAAAGAAAGTTAAGTGGGAGTGGATTCATTGTGTCACTAATTTATGGCAAGCTATGATATATGTGCCTTTTAGCCTGACACATCCATCTTTGGCAAGGCATTTTTGGTTACAGGGTTGCCTTCCCTCTTTATTCGCTTGGCCAGACTGGTTAGGTTCTCTGCGAGAAGGTGGAGTGGAATCTTGGTTATCCCAGTTTGTTTGCCACTCCTTACATATGCAGTTATATATGGATTGCTGACTGACTGTGTGCTAGTGGGCATTTGTGGAGTCAAAAGTCTGTACATATGAACATTACACCTTGGAATAAAACAATCTGTTCCTTCTTCTTGTCCCAGGTCACCAACCAAGCAGTCAGTGGCTAACAAACTTTGCAGAGTCTTCTCCTGTAGAGCAACAACAAAATTTATCCACTTACTTAACTCATGACAATAATTTGCAGGATGTCCAAAGTCTGGCCCACATCTCTATCATTCTTTCATATTTTACCTGTGTGGCTACAGGGGATCTGTTCACGATCAGGGGAGAAAAGAATAGAACCATTGTCACCAGCCATACATGTTAGAAGAGGCAACTAAGGAGGCTGGGGTCAAGGTCTTCACCACCAGTGCCACAGAGTTAGTGCATCTCCATTGAAGCCATCTTCAGTGCTTTTATTAGTATGAGGCAGGCGTACTGAGGATCATGCTGTGGCAGGGATCCATAGAGCTGTCCATTTGTGCAATGAAGATGATCTGTTGACTAAACTAAACTAAACTAAACTAAAATTATCATATTTGCTACAGAGACTAATTGAATGGCAGTTTTTGTGAAAGTGTCTGAATTTCATTTGTTTTCCAGCTAAGGAAAGAAGAGAAAAAGAACTCTCACATTCTTTGCAGTATAGTGAATGTGGTGTTATTGCCCATTTTTTGGGCAGGGGAATATGTTCACCATAACACTAGCGCCATCTAAGTTTCCAAGAAAAACTTTGGTATCTACTTAGTGTTTAGTGAATCTCAATGCTGACAATCTGGGTCTAACTCAACCTCCAATCCTCATAGACCAATTCACTAACCTTTGTTTTACCCCAGAGTGTATCTGTTATCACAATGTGTCAGACACTCTGGTCTCCTCGCATTTCAGATCTCCAGGTCATCATACTTCTGAAGATTTCCAGGTTAATGGTATCGTCGTTTGCTCCTCTGACATCTACTAGTTCATTAAGGAGAACAGACTCATAGTCCATTTTGGCACTCTCCATCCAAGAGGGTTAAACTCATTTCACTCTTTTCTTTAACCACTGGATACCTTTCCCACTCCTTCCTTTCATCCATCCTCATGAGACCCTCTCTAATTTTTTCCCTATGATTAGCTTCTGTTTGGCCATCAAGATCCTACCTGCCCTATTGACTATCTTGTGACCATGTTAAATCTTGGCCACTTCTGCCATTTTTAATTATGAGATCAGTGTTTGACTTTTGTGTTTATAATTGTTTTTAGTAGTACTTTCCCTATAGAGTTTTTGTATAAAGTATGAATATCTGTGATACATGTGATGAGAAGAGATAATAACTGAATAACAAAGCAAGCCCTCAAGTGGGAAACAACAGATAAGAAGAAAAGAGGTCGACCCGGAGAGACACTGAGAAGAACATTGATGAGAGAGGCAAAAGCAGCAGGAATCGACTCCCTCAATGAGGTAGAGTTGCTTGCACAGAACTTAGACCAAATATGGCGAGATTTTATATAAGATCTTTGCAAGAATTGAGACTGCTGGAATGAAAAATTGTAGAAAAAGAGAAAGAGTATCTGGATTTATGCCCTATGGGCTGGCCATGGCTTGAAAGGTCAATAGATAGATAAATAAATATCTTTTATATCTGGTAAAGGCTTTTGCTGAAACATTGTAGCTTGTCTCATCTCTCTATGGGTTTAGCAGCTTAATATTATTTTATGTGTCCTTTCCCTTGGTTATATTTCTTGAGCAGTTCTTAGTAAGCAGATAGTGCAATGATCAAAATACTAGCAATGACTACCTGGATGAGAAGCTTGCTCTCTAACAGAAGACTGTCCTGGCTTGAAAATTCTGACTGAGGTGTTAGGTCAAAAGGTGTGTTTAAGTCTGACGGAATGACTCCTGGTAGATCTGGAATGGATTCACCTCTGAGAAACAAAATTCAAACAATTACTTGTATAAGGAGATAAAGTATGAATACATTAACAATAACTACCAACAAACTAATTATCTGCTTGTAAAACAAGTAAAACAGATGAAGTATTCTTTAACTCATTAATTAAAGTAAAGGGCCACATCAGGCCACGTGGTGTATAGGGAATATGGTGTTAGTGCTAATATTTTTTATAGACCTCCAGCACATTATTTTTTTAAGAAATGTGACCACTTTACTTTCCCAGAAAAAAATCTGGTACCCATTTAAGGCTGGGTGAACCTGGAAACCATCAATGAGGATTGAACCTAACCTCTCATCATTAGCAGTCCAGTTCACTAACCATTGAGCTATCACAGCCCCTTATTAATTAAAGCTGTAATTTAATTGGTAATTTATGCACGATTTTGTCAGTAAACTATTAATCACTAAAGAGATATGGTCAATAATCTATTAGTCATTGCTGAGGATTAGTTATCCATTCAACGATGCTCTCAGAGTTCTACCAGAGTTTCAGTCAGTAATCTATCTTAGATTCAGTCCATAAAGGATTTTGTCTGTAATTTATGATTAATTCAATCAGCAATATGTTACTGATTTAAGTAGAAATAATTCATAGATTCTGTAGATAATCCTTCATATATCCAATCTGTAATATCATCAAAGTCTTATTCAATAATAAGTCACAAATTTAATCAGTAATTAATCAAGTCATACAGAAGGTAAGTGTGCAATTTGTCATGGTGAATTCAATATTACTTCAATTTGAAACATTGCCAGTTATAGTAGAATCATCATCTAAAGGCATTTTCTTGAAATGTCTTAGATGTTCATTATTAATGTCCCCATCAAAAAAGTTAAATAACACCCATATAACATAATAAATATTTTGTTTATACAAAAATTGCTAACATCCTACCTGATCTGAGCGTTCAAATCATCCATGCCTAAAGACAGTTTTGGGGAAATTGACCGACGACCAAAGTCAAAATTGCCATCATTGCATGACTGAGAAATAGCTCGTAATTCTTCCAAAGCTTTGTAGTCCCCCGTTGAGGCAGATTGCTGAGCATATCTCTGAACTACTCGGCAACAGTACGTGCAAACTCGTATACCACCTGCAAGTTAATTTAACGTGACATCTTTTGCAAACAGTGCACATTAATAAGAAAAGTGCTGCTTTTTCATTTTTACAGAACATAAGAAGACTCTCATTGCGATGATATTGCTTTTAACTTATGGAATGAGTTTTTTTTAAAAGCATAATAATTGCTTTTTCAATGTATGTGCCATGTATTTACATAATTTAATTTAAAATAAGGGTGAGCACAAAAACAATCTTTAATTTCCAACAGATGCAGAAATTAACTTTATATATTGATGGCTACAGTTGCATAAATTCACAATTCATGCAGTATCAGTTGGTACACACAAACTCAATGTGTACCTCCAATACTCGACAAACACCGATATGATAATCTAGCTCAGACCAGCATATTCAACACTATCTTGTTTACAGCTTGAGTGGTGAATTCCTGCAGATCATCCAGGTTTGCTGGTAGTGGAGGTACATGCACTGTCCTTCAAGTATCACCAAAAGAAAAAAGGTCACAAACAGTTAAGTCCAGTGATCTTGGCGGCAACTTGCAGAACACCTAGTCATTTTGCAAATCCATTTGTTTAGCAGCAGATAGAAATAAGTACTGGGCTCTATATAGAAATAAGTACTGAGCTTTATATAGAACTACAGATATCCATAAAGAAGTACTGAGATCCACATAGAACTGAAATCTATAAAGAAACACTGAGATCCACAGAGAAATACTGGGAGTACACAACTTTTATATATCCTCTGTTTCATTTCTGTGTTATACTGGGTGGAACTCCATATGCTTACATTCATCATCATCATCATCAAGTACCGGGCCTAGTGGCGTAGGTGATCATGTCTCTCCACAACATTCGATCTCGGCAGCTATTTATCATTTATGTTGTTGACCTTCTGCCAAGCCATTCTCTTAAGCTGTCTGTTATTTTTTCTCTTTGCTTCCCTCTATCTCTTCGTCCCTCAATTTTTCCAGTTGTTACAATATATTCAAGTTGTTCTCTTCTCATTACATGGCCAAAAAATGATGATTGTCTCTTCCTAATATTGGAAATTAGCTCTCTTTTTGCTTTGACCTTTCTCAGAACCTCTTCATTACTCTTCTTAGCTGTCCATGGTATTCGCAACATTCTTCTGTAAAACCACATTTCTACAGACTCCAGTGATTTTCTTGTCTGTTGTCCTATTGTCCATGATTCGCATCCGTATGTTAAGACTGGCTCTACGTAACATTTAAGAACTCTTTTTCTTGTTTCTATTGTCAAAAATGGATTGCATAGTATTTTCCTCATATTTTGGAAAGCTGCTTTTGCCTGAGCCATTCTACATCTCACCTCTTTTGTACATCTTCCGTCTGAGGTTAACAAAGTTCCCAAATATTTAAATTCATTTACCTGTTTTAATATTGTTCCACTTGTCTTTATTTTGCACTGAGGTGATGTCTTTTTCTTTGTTGTTACCATTACCTCTGTCTTTTTGCTATTAAGGCTGAGTCCTTTATTTTTGCTTTCCTTCACTACAATGTCCAACATTTCTTGTAACTCATTTTCACTCTTAGCGATTAATACTATATCATCAGCATACCTTAGATTATTTATATTATGACCTCCAATTGTTATTCCAGGCATGCCCCTTATGGATCTTAAAATAATCTCACTATAAATATTAAACAAATCTGGTGACAGCACACAACCTTGTCAAACACCCTGTTTTATTAAAAAGTAAACAGTACAACCTGTGGCTGCCCTGCTGCCTTGCAGGTAAGCTCGGGAGAGTAAAAGGCTAAGGGAGGGTACCCCGACATAAAACAACCCCACTGCCTTGTGGGTGAGACTTTTTAGTCAAAGGCTAGCGGAGTCAACCGTAAATAAACCGACGGAAGGCAACAGAAAACCACCGTCGTAATTTCTTTGTATAGTCATGAATCATGCTTACATTATTAAACATTAACCATTTGGCTGCTAATGCACTGATTTCCACCGTTTTTTTATTTGTCTCGATGCTGTGAATTTAGACACTATTTTACATTACACCACCTTCGGCAAATGGCCAATTCAAACATTTTCAAATTTTATGTTTGAAAATCATTATTGAAATCTGGTTGTGCTGATCCTCCTCTTCTGTTTTTTTTTTCTTTTTTTTGCTTCCAAGAGGAAATGGAGTCATTGGATTTTGATAATTTTCATGAAGATGATGTGGAAAGTGAATTAGAAATAGGTTTTATATAATTTAGAAGTTACAGAATATAGTGATTTGATTTTGTCAATTTTGCCTGTTTCAAGGGAAAACAACTTCAAACCAAATATGAAATAATTTTTTTACAGAAAAAAGCCAGGTTTACCAGAAAAATCCTGGTATAGATCTTGATCCTTCCAGCAGCCCTGCTAGACATCTCATAGGGCTCATAGTGCTTTTTGCCATTCATCTCTACTCTGGGTGAGATATTCAATCTTACCCATTGATTCTACGCCTTTGACTTTGTTTCTATAATTAGTGTTCTTTTCAGTGTCTTTCTAGGTCTTCCTCTTTTTCTGTATCCTGATGTTTCCCAGATAAGAGCCTGTTTAGAAATTCTTTTCTTGTCTCTTCTTAACACATGCTCGAATTGTGTCCATTTTCTCTTCCTAATTGTAGATGAAATCGTTGGTTGCATGGCCATTTCTCTTATCTTTAATCAGTTTTAAATTCATTCCATTATACAAAGAGTATTCTTCTTAGGCATTTGTCTTCAAATGCATTTCGTTATTTTCTAGACCCCACATTAAAGTATACTTCTGGTGGGTACAGAAGACCAAGATGACTACCTAGTCAAATCAGGTTCAGGACTGGTGGCATTTCTGTTGCAGTAGGTTTTCATGGGGTCTACTGGATTCAGTGCGGGCACATTAAGGTTGTGATGCCCATGATGTCAGCTACATGAACCTGGAAGTATGCATCATGAGCTGCGCACCTTTTTTCTAAATCGCAATACATTCACTAGAACAGTATGAATGATCAGGATGGACACTTTGTTGGTTGCTGGAACAGCAACAAAGCAGATTTAGGAATGCCCAGCCTGCAATGATGCTATTCCGTTGTAAAGTATAAAGTATTAGTACAACTTTACAATGGGTTCCTTTACTAACAGATTAATAAATATAATATTCAGACCTTTATAACCAATGATTTTTCCTGGCAACTCTTGATTACAGCACTTGCTACAGAAAATCTGGCCACATATTCGACAATGGTGTCGTCGTCTAAATGTTGTGAATTTGTCACTGCAGTCATAACATTCGCGGCAACTGCTATCTGGCATCCAATACTGTTTGAAGTCACTGTCCTTGTAAGTCTGTGGTGTCTGAGGAGAGACAGAAGCAAAGCTTTCATAGATGAAATTTGATTTTTAATTTAAAAAGAAAAAAATAATAATGTATAGCATTATCCTGTGTGTTAGTACCACCGGGTATTCCTGTGTGTTACCGGGGCCTCATTATGAGGGAAGTAAAGAATAGTGACACTGTGACCTTCCAGGCATGTCGTAAGAGGCGACTAAGAAGTTTGATCGATTGCTTGACAAGCTGTCATTGTAAAAAGTATTGTTATGGAAACAGCGCCATATATTTTAGAGCAGTGATCTCTGCAATATGTGCCACTTTAGCACGCAAGGTTTCTGTTTTTGAGATTGTGGTTCTGCCCTATGTGCCGTCTTCGGCTCGAAAGGACAATAGATAGATAGATTATCTCATTTTTTAAATCTGTAAGTGGGAGTACTGGGGGCAGGGGAGAAGAAAATAATCTGGGCTAAAGGGTTGTGAATAAAGGCCACATGCACAGAGCAGTCACTGAATAATGGACAAGTTTAAGTTTTTATAACTCAACATTCTTCTGAGAAATCTAATCTCTGTGGTCTCTAACCTGTTCATTTGTTT
This sequence comes from Megaustenia siamemsis, assembly GCA_032433765.1. Taxonomy (NCBI): domain Eukaryota; kingdom Metazoa; phylum Mollusca; class Gastropoda; order Stylommatophora; family Ariophantidae; genus Megaustenia; species Megaustenia siamemsis. The sequence goes on from JAVIAB010000145.1 coordinate 20,521,268, forward strand.
GTCTAATGTCCATGATTCGCTTCCATAGTCAGAATAAGCTATATATAGGACTGATGAATGCACTTTCTCATATCTATTGACATAGACTTGTAAATAAAGATCAGCTTTATGTATAAAACTTAACAAATTCTAGTTCTTCTACTTCTTCACGTGTTTTCAAACTCCAGTTAATAGGGTGTAGTCCAGAAACAATAAAGCAACGAACCATGGCAATACTCTTAATACTCATATGCAATGAGGTATGGCTCTGGGAATCTGAGTTTGGTAATATCTATCAGTTTTTAACTATTCCTACAATGCACAAGGAACTTGAGCTTGAGTTTTGGTTTGCAGATTTGTTGTTGACTTGGATTTTTGTCTTCTTTTTGATCTGTTCAACCTCTACTATATTTCCAAAGTTATATTAGATACAAATATCAGCAGGGCTGAAACTAAGAATGGCAAAATGTTACGTCTTCTCAATATTCCTGTATGGTGCAGAAACATGGATATTAGACAAGAAAACAGAACAGAAAATTGAAGCCTTTGAAATGTGGATTTATAGAAGAATAGGTAGAATTGGATGGAAACAAAAGATAACAAACAATGAAGTTTTAAAACAACTGAAAATAAAGAGAACTACTAAATACAATTAAGACAAGACAAATGAAATTTTTGGGGCATGTTAAAAGACACAACAGCCTACTAAAAGTAATATTGGAAGGAAAAATACAAGGTAAAAGAGGCAGACCAAGACTAACATGGACGAGTAACATTAAAAGATGGACAAGTCAATCTATGTCAGCCTGCACCATCAAAACAAGAAACTGAGTACAATGGCGATCCATAGTTGCCAACCTTCGTTGCGGAGAAGGCACACGATGATGATGATGATATTAGATCATAACTGCCATAAAAGTGTTGCAGTGAAAACTACATTTGTGTGAGGTGTTCCCATGAAAACCACCAGACTTTGACTTTGAGAAGCACCTAGTTCTGTTGGGAGCCGGCCCAGATTACTAACCCCTTGTGCCAGATCCTGACAAGTAGGTGTGTAAACACAAATAAACATGCCTCCCTGATTGCAACTACCACATTACAATATAGCAGTGTGTACTTAGCTTGTTGCATGAGCTACTGAGTTAAGCGCTCTGTGCACACCGTGAGCTGTGTGTCTCATCCGTTTTGACCAAGTTTCAATATTCCCTTTCTTTACAAGAATAATGATATCGTATGACAAGGAACAGTTGGCTGTGTTCACTTTCTGTGTGGTTTCGCCTTATGTCTTTTGGCGTGTGCTGAGCCTGCTCTGATGGGGGCTACAGTTACTTTTCTTTGTTTGGGAGATGAGTTAGTGATTCCACTGACACAGGCGGTTGAGCAATTATAAATCTTAATTCGTTTGCAGTGATACCGGGCCTACCATAACAATAACCAGTGTGTACTTACTGCACTACGGTGATCCAAAATGCTGCCCAATCTATTCAACACACTGGAGAGATTCCGATGAGAGACCCGACTACTGCTGACCTGTGTTTCTAACACTTCATCTGACTGTTCATTCTTATCTGTAATCATTAAAGAGACATAATGAAGACAGCAATAAAACCTTGGACATTTTTGTTTTAGTTAGTAATAGACATATCTTAACCTGCTGGTTATAGTCATTAGTCATTAACATGATATTACTTTTGTGCTGAAGCAACAGTTCTACTGGACTATTAAAATAATAACATGAAAGAAATGTTATTGTGAAGATAGTGACCATGTTATACAGAAAGAAAAGAGCATATTACATGCAAGTAACAACACATTTATGGTAAAAAAAATAGAGCACTTAAATATGGAGCCATATGCCAGAGACATGGATGTTGAATAATAGAACTAAACAAATAATACAAACATTTATAAACAAGTGTTTAAGGAAAATTCTAAACATCAGATGATAAGACAAGATCAGAAATGAAGAGATCTTGGAAAGAACGGACCAATGTAGCAACAGATTATGAACAGAAAATATAGTTGGACTAGACATACTCTAAGGAAACCTGAAGCCAACAAAGCAAGACAGACACTATTATGTAATTCACAGGGAAAGAGATAGCCAGAAAGACACAAACAAGAGAAGTCATGGAAACCCTCAAGAAGACTGGCCTAGACTGGAGAGAAGTAGAGAAAATAAATATCCAAAAATAGGGATGAATGGATAGACATTGTCTGTGGTCTAGACTGGAGAGAAGTAGAGAAAATAAATATCCAAGAATAGTGATGAATGGAGAGACATTTGCTGTTGTCTAGACTGGAGAGAAGTAGAGAAAATAAATATCCAAGAATAGTGATGAATGGAGAGACATTTGCTGTTGTCTAGACTGGAGAGAAGTAGAGAAAATAAATATCCAAGAATAGTGATGAATGGAGAGACATTTTCTGTTGTCTAGACTAGAGAGAAGTAGAGAAAATAAATATCCAAGAATAGGGATGAATGGAGAGACATTGTCTGTGGTCTAGACTGGAGAGAAGTAGAGAAAATAAATATCCAAAAATAGGGATGAATGGAGAGACATTGTCTGTTGTCTAGACTGAAGAGAAGTAGAGAAAATAAATATCCAAGAATAGGGATGAATGGAGAGACATTGTCTGTGGTCTAGACTGGAGAGACGTAGAGAAAATAAATATCCAAAAATAGGGATGAATGGAGAGACATTGTCTGTGGTCTAGACTGGAGAGACGTAGAGAAAATAAATATCCAAGAATAGTGATGGATAGAGAGACATTGTCTGTGGTCTAGAATGGAGAGAAGTAGAGAAAATAAATATCCAAGAATAGTGATGGATAGAGAGACATTGTCTGTGGTCTAGACTGGAGAGACGTAGAGAAAATAAATATCGAAGAATAGTGATGGATAGAGAGACATTGTCAAAATCCAATGTTCCAAAAAGAGGAGTATAAAAGGCTTTGATTGATCAATTGAGGAGCCATGACAGAGCAATGGTTAGCAAACTAATCTACTGAGGCAAGAGATCATGTTTGATTCTGATCAATGGCTTTGATGTTCAGCTAGCCTTAAATGTGTACCAGATTTTTCTGGGAATGAAAGACAGTGCAGCATAACACTCACCTCATTATTCAAGAAATCTGCAGATGCTATACAAAATATGTGAACTGACACCATATTCCATATATGCCATATGGCGTGATGTTATTATTTTTTCTATTCTTCCTTTTTAAACGTTTGAAATACTTGGGCACAATAATAACATCAGATGGGAGATGCACCACAGAAATAAAAAGCAGAATAGCTCAGGCCAAAATAGCATTTCAGAAAATGAAAAATATCTCATGCAACAAATCAATGTCAAAAAAAATTAGAAAGAGAGTTCATCGGTGCTATATAGAACCAATTCTGACCTATGGAAACGAATCATGGACAATAGACAAACAAATGAAAAGACGATTAGAGGCCAGAGAGATGGGATTTCTCAGAAGAATGTAGAAAGTTCCTTGGACAGCTAAAAAGACCAATGAGGAAGTTCTCAAAGAGGCCAACACAAAAAGGGAGCTCTTAAAAACACCAGAAAGAAGCAATCAACATTTTTCGGGCACATCATGAGAAGAGGAAAGTCAGAATACTTGGTTACAACTGGCAAAATAAAAGGAAAGAGAGATCACGGACGAGAAAGAGAGAAAATACTGGATAGCTTGGTGTCATGGCATGGAAAACAGTCAACAACAGAACTGATACGATGCACTGTGGATAAAAGATTGTGGAGGGACATGATCACCTACGCCAACCGGTATGGCACATGATGATTCTTCCTCAATGGTTAAATAATAATTGCTGTCAAATATGAGTGCCAGTGGCTTGCAGTTTTGACATTAATAAGAATGACTCAGACTTACCTAGGTGGTCTCAGTCAACTCAGTTGAAAAAATAATGGCACCCGAGTCACTTAGTTGGAGTGGGTAACAAGAGTGAGAAGTGTACTGTATCTCACTTACCACCAAATGCTCTGTTCTCATAGTACAGTAAAATTTAAGCTGCAAACCCTACCAGCACATATGTTACGGGAATCCTCTACATCTATCTTCTGTCAAATAACAGCACAGTTGCAAACAGATGTCATTGTAGTTAGGTGACTGAAATGATGAAGAACTGACATCACTGCACTCCATAGGGAATCCAGACACTAACCCAGCAATTGAACTGACTATGGTCAGCAACCCACTTGCATCGGGATCAATGCAAGACAGAGCTGATCAAGTCCCTGCTTCAACTCCCAACAGACTATCCAGCCTGGACAAGCGAGTAGGGATCAAAGAGGGAAGGCAACTTAGTACCCAAAAATGCTGTGCTGAGGTCTGATGTGTTGGACCGAAAGGTACAGATAAACACAACAAATCTACAACTACCTAAAGTCCTTTTAAGAGCGGATAGCGAAGTGGACTATTCATTCTTTTCATAGCCATTGGGTGAATGCCAGATATAGAGAGAGAGAGAAAGAAAGGCTGCACTCCATGCACACACATAGGTGCTCACTTTCCCTTTAGCAGATAAAGAAGGGTATGCATAATGATAACTCCTGTAGCACATTGGTTGTACACAAGCCCACACTTTCTTTTCATTGATGTTTTTTCACTCATTCCTGTAATGAATTTAAAATTCCTGTACTCTAACAGTGATACCAATGTCAGTCACAATATCCAAAAGGTGTGATATCTCTTTTGAAATTATGTTTAAGGATTAAGTCTGGTGATTTGAGACCAAAGCATTAGCTTCTTTATATCATTAACTCCAAAATAGCTACAATAAAAGAATCCTCATCAGTTTCTGGAATGTTTAATAAGGGAGTCATGGTGGTTTAGTGAACTATTAAGGACAAGAAGTTGAGTTTGATCCAGTGTAAACTGTCTCCTAGATTCATCCAGCCTTGAATGAGTACTAGTTTTTCGGGGAAGTAGGGAGGTCTGGTGTTAGTTCTGTACAATCATGAATAGGGTGTTAGGCAAAGTTGTGTGCTGTCACCAGATTTGTTTAATATTTATAGTGAGATTATTTTAAGATCCATTAGGGGCATGCCTGGAATAACAATCGGAGGTCATAATATAAATAATCTAAGGTATGCTGATGATACAGTCTCAATCGCTAAGAGTGAAAATGAGTTACAAGAAATGTTAGACATCATAGTGAAATAAAGCAAAAATAAAGGACTCAGCCTTAATAGCAAAAAGACAGAAGTAATAGTAACAATGAAAAAGACATCACCTCAGTGCAAAATAAAGACAAGTGGAACAATATTACAACAATTAAATGAATTTAAATATTTGGGAGTTTTGTTAACCTTAGACGGAAGATGTACAAAAGAGGTGAGATGCAGAATGGCTCAGTCAAAAGCAGCTTTCCAAAAAATGAGGAAGAAACTGTGCAATCCATTTTTGACAATCGAAACAAGAAAAAGAGTTCTTAAAAGTTATGTAAAGCCAGTCTTAACATATGGATGTGAATCATGGACAATAGGACAACAGACAAGAAAATACATGTAAGCTGTAGAAATGTGGTTTTACAGAAGAATGTTGAAAATACCATGGACAGCTAAGAAGAGCAATGAAAATGTTCTAAAAGAGGCCAAAGCAAAAAGAGAGCTAATATCCAATATTAGGAAGAAACACTCATTTTTGTGGTCATGTAATGACAAGAGAACAGCTGGAATATATTGTAACAACTGGGAAAATTGAATGACTAAGAGATAGAGGGAAGCAAAAAGAAAAGTTACCAGACAGATTAAGAGAGTGGCTTGGCAGAAGGTCAACAACAGAAATGATAAATAACTGTCGAGATCGAACGTTGTGGAGAGACATGATCACCTACGCCAGCAGGCATGGTACTTGATGATGATGATGAGGGAGGCCTGGTGTTAATTCTGACTTAATCACCCATTTTAAGAAAATGTTCCACTATGGGTACTTCCACTATATTCCCCATATGTCCTTAGACATGGAGAAAACTTTACTTTTTTTTTTTTTTTTTTCGCACAAGAAAAATAACAAGAACATATCATTTTAAACCTAAATTATGACTATTGATTTTAATTCACATTATTACTACCCCTTGAACAAAATATGTAACTTTTCATTTTAAAATGTGGAACCCTTGAAATGTGGAAAAAATAATAACATTTTTGCTAAAAATATTATATAAAATCATTACATTAACCATTATAGGGCATAGTTAACATGATTTTAATCATTTATAAGCGCTTGGCCTCTTTATGGACCTGACATTGCACATTCGTACTTTTATTCCCGTCCATCTGTATAACATTATTTGTCAGGTGCTTGTATTTTTCTGATGTTCTTTGCCTGTCCTGTGGCTTCAAAGTCTCACTTGATATGTCTTGCCAACAACCCATGAGAGTTTCAGTTGGAAATGAAAAGAAACATTTTTTTTCAGCACTCAGCATCAATTTTTTACAAAGAATGATCATTTTTACCACAACTTCACGGTGTATTTCAACAAATTTAACAAATCTAGACATGATGGCTAATCAGGGGTCACCAGTGGGAACAATAAGGAAGGTATATAGAAGAGTAAAGTACCCCTGTCACGCCAAGTGGCGTATAGGGAAATATGGTGTTAGTGACCCTATATTTTACAGACCTTCAGCACATGATTTTTGGGGTAATGTGGTCGGTATTACGCCCGTGCTGCTTTACTTTCCCAGAAAAAAATCCGGTACTCATTTTAAGTCTGGGTGAACCCGGAAGCCATCGGTTGGGATCGAACCCTACCCCTTGTCCTTTGTAGCCCAGTTCACACTAACCACTGAGCTATCGCGGCTCCCAAGGAAGGTATAAGGCAGGGAAAAAAAATCCCCATGCAGAAACTGCAGAATTTATTTTGTATGTGTTTTGAAGTGGTCATTTTTATGATATAGACATAATGTGGGGTTAAAAGTAGTACAAAGTAAGTGATTTACAATTACCTGAACCAGACAGTCTGCTAACTGTATCTGTATCACTTGTGATACTGGAACGAGGACCTTGACGGGGTATTGTCCCAAGGAAGGGTGGAGGCGTGCCTCCTCTGCTACCACTAGCTGCTGATACTGAGACGTCACTGTCTGACGGACTGCGTGTCAACGTTTCTACCACTGGGTTTTCATCAAAAGCTAAGCCAGATTGGCTGGAGTCATCTGGGAGAATTTTAAAATTATTTGTATTTCGTTGTTACAAAATGTATATTATGAACTCCTAGATAATGAATAAAAGATAACAATTTATAGATATTCAGAAAGAAATGAGTCTTAAATAAATAAATGTCTTTCTTAGAATGTGCAAAGATGTGTTTGTATGTACATGCAGTATAAGAACTATTTTATCATGTAGACAAATAAAACATATCCACCTAAATCTAAATATGTCAATAGAAATAATATTTGTGTGTCATTGAATGCACATATTTAAGACTTCGCCTTGTCATAGACAGACATTCTGCTGGCATTTTTCAGAATGTAGATGGATTTTCTGCCCACCTACTTCTGGAGCCAAAAAAGTAGCTACAACATCAATGTGGGATATGCTTGCATTGTGCTCAATCAACACCTAAAGGAACTTTCTCTTAGTCCTATTTTTTTTAATCTGCCCTCAAAAGAAAAGATGTTAAGTGGCATAAAAAATGTTCTATTATTGTTTACTGTAAAAAAAAGTATAGTGCCCCTGTCACGCCAAGTAGCATATAGGGTATATGGTGTTCTATCTATTGTCCTTTCGAGCCAAAGACGGCACATAGGGCAGAACTACAATCTCAAAAACAGAAACCTTGTGTGCCAAAATGGCACATATTGCAGAGATCACTGCTTCTGTTTCCATAACAATGCTTTTTACAACGACAGCTTGTCAAGCCATCGATCAACCTCCTTAGTCGCCTCTTACGACATGCTTGGAAGGTCACAGTGTCACTATTCTTTACTTCCCACATAATGAGGTCCCGGTAACACACGGGAGTAACATATGGTGTTAGTTACCATAAATTTTACAGACCTTCAGGATATCATTTTTGTGTTAATGTGGTCGGTATTACGCCCGTGCCACTTTCCCAGAAAAAAATCTGGTACCCATTAAAGGCTGGGTGAACCCGGAAGCCGTCGGTTGGGACTGAACCCTACCCCCTGTCCTTTGTAGTCCAGTTCACTAACCACTGAGATATCGCGGCTCCCATTGTTTACTGTATGCCGTGGTATTTGTACCTTTTGGCTCAACACATCTGTCTTCTGCATGGCATTTTTTAGTACCAGGTTGCCTTCCCTCTCGATCCCTACTCACTTAACCAGACATTACTGGTTAAACTGCTTCTATTGGCACTGCAAAGAGGTGGAGTAGAATCTCATAGTTTTAGTTGATTGACCCAGGTGTAAATTGTCAGCTAAGAGTTTCTGATCACATTCATTCCTGATGCTGACATGCACCTTCACCTCCAATGTGAGATATAAGTTAGCACCTATGGTCTACTTCAAGATGCTGCAGCCAAGACAGAGTCCACAGTGTTCATTCTCCACTACAACTTGCCTGCTGGTGTCAAACGTCTCCATGCTCTCCCCCCCCCCCCCCAAAAAAAACCCACAAATTTTAGGCAATGAAATCATCACATCTTGAGCCACCAGGACAATGCAACAGGATCACTGGTTAAGATTACAATTTATTACCATATACAGTACAGATCTAGTTTTTTAACCACAGAGGATGATGCATGCATATTTATTAACTATTCACATAAATTTGTACAGATGTGCCACATTTACATATAACATCCTACTTCTAGATGTCACATGATGACGATGACAGTAAAACATATTTTGATGTATATGAGTACCACATATTTTATAAGTCATGGGGAAGACCATATTCTATAGAGACCACAGTGAAGTGCGCTGCACTGTTATATACCTTGCAATGTAGAGTCTATGTCTTTCAGAAGCCTTGAAAAGTTGTGGAAATCAAAACTCATCAGCACAAACACAAAACTTAGACTATTCAAATCAAATGTACTATCGACCCTTATGTATGCGTGTGAAAGCTGGAAAACAACAAGAGACATAGAAACAAAGTTGAACGCATTCTAAAATAAATGTCTAAGGAAAATATTTGGTATAGAGTGGAACGAATTCAAAACAAACGAGGAAATTAGAGAAATCGCCAATCAACCACTAATAGATTCAGTAATAAAGAAAAGATGATGGTCATATGTTGGACATGTGATGAGAAGAGATATTAACCAAATAGCAAAGCAAGCCCTCATGTGGGAAACAATAGGTAAGAGGAAAAGAGGAAGATCCACAGAGACATTGAGAAGAACATTGATGAGAGAGGCAAGAGCAGCAGGAATTGGCTCCCTCATTGAGATAGAGCTGCTTGTCCAGAACAGAGACAAATGGCGAGATTTGATAAAATATCTTTAAAAGAATTGAAAACTGTTGGAACAAAAATTCAGATAAGAGAAGGAGTATCTTGGTCTACGCCCTATGGGCCGGTTACGGCTCAAAAGGTCAATAGAGAGATAGATAGATAGAATGTAGAGTCTAAAGCACCCATTTATTTGGGACCGCTTCAACGGTATTCTTTAGTGCTCATTATGTTCTTTAGTGTTCATTGATATTCCTGCATGACAGCAGTTGTTTGTACAAAACACTGCCCATGTAAATCTATCTATTGTCCTTTTGAGCCGAATTCAAAACATAGGGCAAAAGTTCTAGACTCTCTGTGACTGATGAAATCTGTTATCAAACATTAGACCTTGCACAAGACCCCCATTGTATCTCGCCATGTGTCACACATAAATAGGAATTCTTTTTTTTTTCCGAAAATAATCACCTTTGTTTCGCTTCCAGAGTCGAGAAAAGAATCCACCACTGGGTTTCATCTCTGAGCTAAGAGGCCCAAATTCTGTGAATGTGTTGGGTGAATCATCCCAAATTTTTCTCTTCTGCCTGTTGGTATTTCCTCCAGGTGCTGATGTCATCTTTGCTGGTCTAAGTCTTTCAGGCACTTCTGAAGAAAAAAAAATGCATCACAGTTGCTTGTCACTGATACTTTAGTTAATTTTCTCATTTGTTTTTCCAGAAAAATAAAATGTGCATGCACCTTTTAATGTAAATTCATGTAGGTTAGAAGAAGTTATATTTTAAACTTTAAAACTTCAGTGGTTAAAATTGAATATTGCCATCCAAAAAACTCTCATTTTTGTTACAAACTTTATTCTACTAAAATGTCATTCATACATAGATATTTACTTTAGACAAAAATTGTACACTTGTGTGGTATCACAAAGTGAAACCACTCCCATAAAATATCAACTTTAAGAATAAGTGGAATGTAGTAGACTCAGGATGTCTCAACCCAAAAAATGCTGCAATATTTTCAAGATTATAACTAAAATGCCACTTTTAGATTCAATCAAGTAACTACACACACACACACCCACTCACCCTACTTCTACTTTGGCCTGTGCTCTGCTATTATCTTCTGTTGTGCATCTTTCTTCTTCACTTGTTTCAGATTTGTCCCACTTATTTTAATGTTGCATGATGGTGATGGTTTTTACTTCAATGTTAACCATTATTTCTGTCTAGCTATGGCTGCTGCATTAGTCACACTCTGCTGTCTTCTTATCCTTATTTTTTCTATATTAGATGTCTATTTTTATTACTTAAGACAGCATTCCGAAAAGGAAACATCAAGACTGTCAATATTCATCAAATAGTTATTGTTCATAAAGTCTATCACTGTTCTAGACACCTTGTCCGAGGAAAATTCTAGGAATATTTTAGCCAATTAAAATAAGCAACCACAAATTGTTTAACTGGTACATATGAAATACTGAACTCAAATACATATGGTAATATAGGCAAATACTTTGTTTGGGTAGGTCATGTGCTTATTCAGAAATAATCACAGGAACTGTCATGCCATGGAATCCAGAGGGAAAGCTAAAGAGGGTCAGACCAAGGTCACCCTGGTGGAGGTCATCGAAAACAGAAATGTAAAGTCTGGACAAGACTTAGGAAGCCCTGCTAAAATGCTAACCAACAATGTGCAAATTAAAGGAATTTTCCTGCAGCCCCATAAGTTACCAGAAAGTGGTGGTCAATTCTTTATCTTCTGCAAACAAGTTTTGCTATACATCTTGACCTGCTTTAATCACAAACAGGATAGTGCCCAATCATTTTTAACTGTGAGCTGTTTTTTTTTTTAGCCTTTTTATATTCGAAAACAACTTTTTTCAAATTTGTTATACCACTTCAAAGGTTTTCCTAAATCCTCTTGTTTTACAATATAATCCTTTTTTAGTAAGTTTGTCTCTTCAATAGCTGGAATGTTGCAATAATGAGCACCCACTGAATTGTTATTTATTTTGCAGTACTGGGCCAGTTTTTCAACTGACTGTTAAGAAATATTTACATCTACAGCATTAATGGTATATTTTACAAAAAAACAGGTACAATATCTACCTATCCCAACAGGTATAGCCATAACTGTAAGACATTTGGATCAAAAGGGCAAATGTCCATGATATATCAATAATCAATATATCTATATTCTGTCATAAGATACTTTTGGCAATGAGGAGCAGAACTCTTGTGCCTTTAACCCTAGATTATGATACCATAGTAAAATTTACCATATCAAAACACAAATTTCTCCAAATTTGACATTTTCCCCTGTTCAATCATTACACCCCCCCCCCCCCCATCCATGTACCTTCCTAATTATCACTTCCAGTGACCCTTGAATGATTTAATTTGCTTCTATTGCTGTGAAATTTTTTTTTTTTTAAATCGTCAGATACATCATTTTTTTAAATCTCCAATTTTCAAGAAATTGGCCATTTTTCCTTGTTTTTTTTTGTTGCGACCAGGGAAATTTCCTGGTCATCAGCAGACATCAAACAACCCCTTGTGACTCAGGAAATACAACGAATAATGTTATGCGGTCACTGAGCATACTGACAGACTAACGTAGACTGTACGGATAGACATTGTAACATGTCCGGTCCATGAGGTGAAACTCAAGTCATAAATCAACCTAAGCCAGGAATTTTGAGTCCCCGTATTTTGTCTAATGTGAACACACGATACTGTGTCAAAAGCTCAGAGAAATTACTATTTTTAGAGCAATTAATGTTACATTTAAGTGGTAGTAATTTTTACTAAGGTATCATAACTGGAAGAGTTACAGATAGGTATCATAATTACGGGTTAACAAGTACAGTGTAATTCCCAGCTAATGACTGTCCCAAGCCCAAATGTAAAAGGAAGAGAGCAGGGCATTGAGTCAGCAACCCAATTCTATTGAAATGAAAATAAACCTAGCAACAAAAACATCAACAAGAACTCAGGTATAAGAAAATAGTCCTAAGAGAAGACAGACTTTTGTTATGAAAATTTATAATGAGGTGTTTTGCAAAACTAGAGTAGATAGCAAAGGACAGAAAGGATTGTAGAGCTCTTGGTAATGGCTTATGCCTTAAATTAAGACAAAAGTCATCTACTATATGTATGAAACTGTGCACTGGTTCAAACTGAGAACAAGGAGCTAACTGCTGGCACAACATTTACATACCTGTAAACATGAATAAAATCGAGTTTCCGGTTGTTTCCAAAATGGAGGAATTATTTTTCTCCGGCTTGGTATAGAACCGTTGATCAGAGGTTTAACAAGCCGCTATCGTAAAAACGATGTTGTTAATGAAACGTAGACCTGATACAGAATGTGTAAATTAGCAGTAGATAGTAGTGATAGTTTTTCGGCCCTAAAACAACAACAAATGAAGAAATGCTGCACTGGTAATAAAGGCATCGAATGGATACAAGGAGACCATTTGGAGGACCTGGACTTTGCTGATGACATAGTTCTCATCAGCAATCAGATAAAAACGATGCAGGAAAACACAAATGAACTATCATCAATAGCCAGCAAAATTGGGCTTGAGGTCAATCATGAAAAGACTAAAGTCATGAAAAGTTTAATTCCAACAAGTGACAAAATATACATGGAAAACAAACCAGTAGAAGAGATCGATCACTTCATCTATCTTGGAAGTCACATTGATCGAGAAGGGGATACGAGCAAAGAAATTAGAATCAGACTGGCTAAAGCAGCAATGTCTTTCAGAAGCCTTGAAAAGTTGTGGAAATCAAAACTCATTAGCACAAACACAAAACTTAGGCTATTCAAATCAAATGTACTATCAACCCTTACGTATGCGTGTGAAAGCTGGAAAACAACAAGAGATATAGAAACAAAGTTGAACGCATTCGAAAATAAATGTCTAAGGAAAATTTGGTATAGAATGGAACGAATTCAAAACAAACGAGGAAATTAGAGAAATCGCCAATCAACCACTAATATCTTCAGTAATAAAGAAAAGACGATGGTCATACGTTGGACATGTGATGAGAAGAGATAATAATCGAATAGCAAAGCAAGCCCTCATATGGGAAACAACAGGTAAAAGAAAAAGAGGAAGACCCAGGGAGACACTGAGAAGAACATTGATGAGAGAGGCAAGAGCAGCAGGAATCGGCTCCCTCAATGAGATAGAACTGCTTGCACAGAACAGAGACAGATGGCGAGATTTGATAAAATATCTTTAAAAGAAAACTGCTAGAACAAAAATTCATATAGGAGAAGGTGTATCTTGGTCTACGCCCTATGGGCCGGTTACGGCTCGAAAGGTACATGCAAACATGAATAGTGGGACAAAACAGACAAGTTGAAGAGAATATAAACGAATGAACAAAGATAGATCAACTTTTGCCAATCAAAACAACACTTAGGATGTAGTTGCCCAGAGTAAGATTAACTGAAAACATTGATAAACACTAGAACATCAAGAGACATTGGATGAGATTGCAAGAATGACTAGAATTAAAACTTTTATCTCTCTCGACACCCCAAAGGGGTATAAGAGGAAGTGAGAGGAGAGAGTTCGTTCGTTCGCTTTCGTCAGCTTTGACCTCTGACGAAGTCCCACCCACTCAATTTTGTGGGACTGAATTTTGCGTGTAAAGTCTGTTTATCCCATTACAGGATGCCCCTCGCCATGCAGGCAGGTTTAATCCGACTTCAGAGGTACTAATTTTTAGGGAATTAGTAAAACCCAGGTGTCCTCGCCAGGGTACGAACCCCGGCTGTTGCCGTGGTAAGCCAACCGCATATCGATTGCGCTAACCGGACACCCAGAGGAGAGAGTGAAACACTTGGAGATCCTACAGTTAAAAAAAAATATATATATATATATATATAAAAAGTAAAGTACCCCGTCACGCCAAGTGGCGTATATGGAATATGGTGTTAGTGACCATAAATTTTACAGACCTTCGGCATATGATTTTTGGGGTAATGTGGTCGGTATTACGCCCGTGCTGCTTTACTTTCCCAGAAAAAAACTCTGGTACCCATTAAAGGCTGGGTGAACCAGAAGTCGTCGGTTGGGATCGAACCCTACCTCTTGTCCTTTGTAGTCCAGTTCACTAACGACTGAGCTATCACGGCTCCCATATATATATATATATATATGAAAATTAAACATTTTCAAAGCTTTTGTATAAGTCGGTGCAGGCATATAAAATGCCTGAAGAACATTCTCATAAAATGTTAGCCAAACAAAATTATCAACCAAATGCTGCTTAACAGATTTTTAAAATCCATACAATGACAGGAGTGTATTGAAACTGGATTGACCACACATTTTACAAAATCCAGAAATCATCACAAAATTAGCATGCAGAAGAATCCGGAGGGACATAAACCTAGAAAAAACTGGGTAGAGAAATCTGGAGGCAGAGGAGATCTCATCTGTGTGAGTCACACCTATGGCATCCTGCAAAGAATGGTCCAGGGGAAACAGCTGTGTTATTGTTGCTATTCTACAAAGTATGTAAGTCACTGACTTCTGTTGTCATGGACAAGAAATTTAGAGGATGAAAACGATATTGCATTTTGTTAGACCATACTTTAAACCTTAATTACGATACCTATATGTAACTCTCCCAGATACGATACCATAGCAAAAATTACTACCACTTAAATGTGACATTAGGTGTTCTAAAAATAGTAATTTCTCTGAACTCTTGACACAGCCCCATGTGTTCACACTAAGCAAATCACAAGGACTTTAAATTCTTGGCTCAGGTTGATTTATGATGTGAGTTTCATTTCATGGACTGGAGGTGTTACAATGTCTATCGGTACGGTCACCATAAGCCTGTCAGTATATCCAGCGACCATGTAGCATTATTCGCTGTGTTTCCCCAAGTCATAAAGGGTTGTTTGATGTCTGCCGATGACAAGGAAATTTCCTTGGTCACAGCAAAAAAAAAAGGAAAAAAACTGTCTCTTGAAAATTGACATTTTTTTTTTTTGCATTAAACGATGTATCTCAAGATATAAAAAAAAAACACACACACAGCAATGGAAACGAATTAAACACTCAGGGGTCACCGAAAGTGGTAATTAGGAAGGTACATAGAAGGGGGTAATTTTTGAATATGGAGAAATGTCAAATCTTGATGAGTTTGTGTTTTGATGCTGTAAATTTTACTATTGTATCGTGATATAGAGTTAAGTAGAATGCATAAGGATGAAAACAAGTTAGAATGAGGGTAAAAGCAAAAAAAGTTACAACTGTGCATTATTAAGACAGTGAAGAAGATGCAGGCCAGGGGCAAGCTGGAAAAAAACAGTGGAAACAGATATTTAGGTCAGATTTGCAGCATCTGTGAAAAATGACCACAGATCTTGTGAAAGGGGGTACTTTGTAATTGTTGTCCTACAAAAAGACCATCAAGGCAAGTGGTCAAAAACTGTTGCCAGTCACGTTTTGTCAGTTTGTGGTCAAGAAAGAGATCTTATTCACTGCTCATTCAGATTTCAAAAGAGATACATTTCTGTAAACAGCAGTTGTCAAAATCAAAAGTATAGTGTGAATTGGGCTAGCTGCTAGGCATAAATGATAAGTGAAGTGCAATAGAAAAAAAAGTGAAAAAGAATACATTTAATACATCATTTTATTTGAACTTTAATTTCCACCTTAATTATATAAAATGTAATAGTTAGTTTAAGTTTTAATGAATGAAATTGAAACAAAATCCATGTTACACACTGTTTAGAAAATAAGATGATAAGAATTTAAGATTGATAATTTACAGTTTAAGTTAGTAGAAGATCATAAGACTTATAATGATAATTTACAGTTAAGTAAAGTTAAAAAGGAGATTATTGATAAGTTACAGTTAGTTAAGTCTTAAGTTAAAGTTAAGTGAGTATCAGGAATATCACATTCAGTTCACAGCATCAATCATGATCATTCAAAAATCCATCATGATCATTCATACATACATAGTAACATAGAGTTACAATGTATCAAATTAACGCAACACACGAACATGAGTCATCTTTAAATCAAATAAAAGTTATTTATTGAAACACACGACACTGACAGTGAGCGAGTGACTTCACTCGCTCTACTGACCGAGTCTTACTTATACTCTACATTTAATAAAACTACCTAACTAACTCACTAACTGACTAGTACTAGAACTAGTTAGTATCCGGCCAATTCAATCGAATTTCAATGAATCAAATGAATGCATTTTTATTATGAATCCGTACTGACTCGATACAAGAGTTAAGGTTACGTTGGACGGAATTGTTCTGGAATAAAACATTTAAACAAAAAACCCAATTGTTACCTGCGATTAATTCACAAATAACTTTCAGTTGACATGACTATGATTATAAAAAGTGAGAGGACGGTACAGGCTCAGCAAACGTTTCAGCAGACGTCGAGTAGATTTGTCTATAGTGAGAGGGCCCGTTACTCTTGCACTTCAATGGTCGTTGCCAGATTATCGGAAATAATCTAGTCTATTACGTAATGTTGGTTCATCAACGAAAATATTATTTATTAATCATTCTTTAAAACTTTCATAATATGCAGGCTTGTTATCGACATAAAATAACTGCACACTATTTGTTTTAATATAATCCATGGGAGATATATTTAGCGCTCTTAAGGCAACCGTAGTGCTATTTTCAAAAATAGCTAATGTATGTCATGTGATGTGACATTCATTTTTGCGTAACTGATAGTGGTAGTGCCAGATTAAGTGTCAGTAATATTCATAGATTACAAGTCATAACAAAATTACTCAATGACATTGGACACATACCCGAAGATCTACTAAAATCTATCTTTGTAGCCATACCGAAGAAGTCAGGAGCCACTGATTGTGAAGACCATCGCACTATTAGTCTCATGAGCCATCATCATCGTCATCATCATGTGCCTTCTCCGCAACGAAGGTTGGCTACCATGGATCGCCGTTCTACTCTGTTTCTTGCTTTGATGGTGCAGGCTGTCATAGATTGACTTGACCATCTTTTGATGTTACTCGTCCATGTTAGTCTTGGTCTGCCTCTTTTACCTTGTATTTTCCTTCCAATATTACTTTTAGTAGGCTGTTGTGTCTTTTAACATGCCCCAAAAATTTCATCATGAGCCATACGACTAAAATATTACTAAGAATCATCATGAGACGCGTAAGGAACAAAATAAAACCAGAAATAAGTGAGGAACAATGGATTTGTGGAAGGAAAGGCCACCAATAATGCAATATACATCTTAAGAACATTTATAGAAAGTAAGATCTAATAGAGGTAAAGAAAGATCTATATATGTGCTTTATAGACTACACGAAAGCATTTGCCAAAGTAAAGCATGTGGAAATAATCAATATGCTGGAGAAATTAAACATTGATGGCAAGCATCTGCGAATCATAAAAAACATGTACTGGTAACAAACAGCAGCTATACGAATTAACAACCAAACAGGGCAATTCCAATATATAAAACAAGGTGTCAGACAAGGTGTGTTCTGTCACCGGATTTTTTTCACTTTACAGCGAATATATTATGAGATCAATAGTAGACAAAAAAGGAATTGAAGTCAACGGTCACAACATAAATAATTTGCGATATGCGGATGACAGTCTTAATAGCAGAGACAGAGAATGAGTTACAAGAAATAATAGACATAATAGTAAAAGAAAGCAACAAGAAAGGTCTCAGTCTGAATAGTAAGAAAACAGAAGTAATGGTTATATCGAAGAAACAATCATCACCATCATGCAGCATAAAAATAAACGAGACAAATCTTAAACAAGTGCAACGATTGAAATACTTGGGCACAGTGATAACATCTGATGGAAGATGCAACACAGAAATAAAATGCAGAATAGCTCAGGCCAAAATAGCATTTCAGAAAATGAAAAATAGCTTATGCAACAAATCTATGTCAATAGAAATGAGAAAGAGAGTTCATCGGTGCTATATAGAACCAATTCTGACCTATGGAAGCGAATCATGGACTGTAGATAAACAAATGAAAAGACGATTAGAGGCCACAGAGATGGGACTTCTCAGAAGAATGTAGAAAGTTCCTTGGACAGCTAAAAAGACCAATGAGGAAGTTCTCAAAGAGGCCAACACAAAAAGGCAGCTCTTAAAAAAACATCAGAGAGAAGCAATCAACATTTTTCGGGCACATCATGAGAAGAGGAAAGTTGGAATACTTGGTTACAACTAGCAAAATAAAGGAAAGAGATATCGCGGACGACAAAGAGAGAAAATACTGGATAGTTTGGTGTCATGGCATGGAAAACAGTCAACAACAGAACTGATACGATGCAATGTAATTAGAAGATTGTGGAGGGACATGATCACCTACGCCAAACGGTATGGCACATGATGAATATTCATAGATAACAAATTGTAGTTTAGAACAAAGAGGAAAGTCCTGGAAACGTTTGAAAACGATAAATGCTTACGGAGATAAAAATAGAAGGGAGCTATTGTGTGACAGTCTCCCGTTAAAAAAAAAAACCTTTTAAGTAACTATTTCCTCCATCATTTAAAAGGCGTATGGGGGAATATATAGGGTTGTGACCATATTTTTCCACGGCCAACAACTATTTTTTTAGGTTATGTGAGTATCGCGCCAGACTGCCTTTATTTTCCAAAAATAGAATGGTACCCATTTTTGTGATCTGGTGAAACCACGTGTTTAATAAATTACAGCAAGGCCTTGTATAAAATATCAAAAACATGAGACATCATGAAAGACTTCCATTACACCTAATACACCATATTGAATTACTATATCATGAACAGCAAGTAGCTCTCAAGATAGCAGACGGATGTAACAGCAGATTTGTTCAAACTACAAAAGGGTGTGAGGCAGAGGCGCATCTTCTCTCCACACTTGTTCAGCCTCTATGCTGAGAACATCGTTAAAAGTGTCAAAAAGGATGGCAATTGTGTGATGTGCGGCCCTTTCACAAAAAATAACGCCAAAATACCAGAACTCAGATATGATGGGGGCTAGGTTTTCCTCATAAACAGTGCAAAGGGATTCAAAGAGTCAAATGAGACACGGTGAAGTGTAAAGCCTCTATCTAAATATCATCATCATCGAGTGCCGTCTCCGTATCGAAGGTTGGCTACCACTGAGCGCCATTTCGCTTTGTCTCTTGCTTTGATGGTGCATGTTATTATAGGCTGTCTTGTCATCTTTTGATGTTACTCGTCCATGATAGTCTGGGTCTGCCTCTATGACGCTGTATTTACCCTTCCAATAATACTTTTAGTAGGTTGTTGCGTCTTTTAACATGCCCAAACAATTTCATTTGTCTTGCTCTAGTTGTGTTTAGTAGTTCTATTTTAATTTTAATTGTTTTAAAACTTCATCATTTGTTCTCTTTTCTTTCCATCCAATTCTACCCATTCCTCTATAAATCCACACTTCAAAGGCTTCAATTTTCTGTTGTTTTCTTGTCTTATGTCGATGTTTCTGCACCATGCTGGAATATTGCGAAGATATAATATTTTGCTATTCTTAGTTTTAGCCCTGTGTTATTTGTTTTTATGTTAGCATACTTTTCATGAAGAGACAGATGGGAAATCGCCTTCACAATGCAAGACGAACTCGATTGTATTTCTTCCTGGTGTAGGGTTTCAGGTGCCTTGGTTAATCCTAATAAAGTATCAGTTTCATGGTTCTCCCTTAACAATCGTACCGTAAGTACGGACACACTGGTAGTACGACTGGGAGCTGATGAGGTGACCAGGGACGAGTTGATGACATACCTCGGAGTTAAGTTTGATCGCAGCCTGTGTTTTCGGGACCACGTTAACCATGTGATAACAAAATCCCGCAAAGGATTAGCCGCCTTGAAGGTCATGGCAGCTGCCAACATCGAGCAGAGGCTACTTACTCTTCTGTTCCAGGGATTAGTTACTGCACCAATCGGGTATGCCCTGGCAATTCTTACAGTCAGTACGACTCAAATTGACAGGCTGGAGAAAATACAGAATGAAACCATGCGCATTGTCTTGGGTGTACGAGGGACACTCCCTGTGTAGCAATGAGATATCTTCTTGACTTCCCAACCATGGATGACAGAATCAAGATCTGGAGAGCACGAGCATACCTGAAGATTAGTGCAGATAAAGAACATCCATTGCACCACGAGCTCAACACAGGGAAAGGTGCTAGGCTAAAAGAGGCAAATCGTGGGTGGGCCGAGCAGAAGATGTCACCAAACAAGTCTGTGGCCTTAACAATATCAACGTTGGCGAGGAGTGGATACCGGTTCCTACGTCATTCAAGGAGACATTCTCGTGTATTATCACACTCGATAGGAAACGTAGGGAACAGAACTCAGTCGTGGTCAATGCGGAGGTCAACGGTCTCATCTGCGATAACACCGATGAGAAAGATGCAGTCATCTACAAAGACGGATATGTTATACGACACCAAAGAAGTGCACGGGCATTTACAGCACGCTCGGCAGGCAAAGTAGTCAAAGAAGACAGTAGTGCATACGTCATGATCACGAGTAGCATGACGATGGAGGTGATGCCAGTGACCAGGGCATTCAAGTGGTTAGAGTCACAAGACTACATCCATGCCTGTATACTGAGGGATTCGATGAGGATGATAAAAAAAAAAGTGGAGGTGGGCTCTGTACGCATGCAATGGGTAGAGTCGTTGCAGAAGTCAAAAATTTGTAAGGCTCTGTCTATGTCCCTGGACATGCGGGAGTACGGGGAAATGAAAGAGCAGACAGGTTAGCTAGCTGCGCTGTCGTTGAGGACGGTCAACCAATGGATCGGGCGGACATCATCAATGCCCTCCGAGATGTGGGAAGAGGACAGGACTTCGACAAACACAGATCCACGTCAATTCTTCGGATGAAAGAGATGGGAGTTAAGATGGGCACAGCCAGAAATAAAGAACTTAGTGGCCGTGTAAGAAGACTTATCAACCAACACAGAACTGGAGTCGTCAGTCGCTGGACACTGCGGGACTTGCTGAGGATGGGATCTCAGCACCTATGGACATGTTCGGAGTGCAATGATGATGACCCGCAAATAACTCAATACTTTTCACGGTATTAAAATTACTTGTTGCCAATCCATCAACTTTGATATGCACTTGTAGGTTTTGAGTATTATCTTTGCTTTAAATGATCATAGTTTTAGTCTTTTTTATAATTTTATCTCATCCATATTTTTTTGCTTGTAATGTTTATTTCATTAAGTAATTGTTGAAGATCTTTAAGATTTCCTGCTAGTAGTATAGTATCATTAGCATATCTCAGGTTATTGATTATTTTTCCAATAATCTTTAGGCCTGGTACTTTATGCAACATTAATATCAACTTTATCTTGTGATGATCCAGACAAACATTGCTCACGCTCATTCCTGAAGCATTGACACTTGTAGTAAATCATTGTCATCCGCGCTTTTCTAAGGAAAAGAAATGGATTACTGTCTATTACTACAAAACAAAACAAAACAAACAAAAAACGTTAACTACCAACCTGTGAAAGTTTGTGTGTGCTAGCCACATTACAATGGGTATTATTATTTAAAAAAAAATGGATTATAATTATATTTGCATTGCATTTATCAAATTAATCGGGGGGGGGGGGGGGGGGGGGGCATGTTGGCTACCATGGAGCGGCATTCTGCCCTGTCTCTTGCTTTGACAGTGCAGGTTGTCAAAGGCTGATTTGTCCATCTTTTGATGTTCATCATCATCATCATCATCATCATCATCATCGAGTGTCATCTTCAAATTGAATGTTGGCTACCATGGAGCGCCATTCCGCTCTGTCGTTTGCTTTGATGGTGCAGGTTGTCAAAGGCTGATTTGTCCATCTTTTGATGTTCATCATCATCATCATCATCGAGTGCCATCTTCACATTGAATATTGGCTACCATGGAGCGCCATTCCGCTCTGTCTCTTGCTTTGATGGTGCAAGTTGTCAAAGGCTGATTTGTCCATCTTTGATGTTCATCATCATCATCATCATCGAGTGCCGTCTTCACATTGAATGTTGGCTACCATGGAGCGGCATTCTGCCCTGTCTCTTGCTTTGATAGTGCAGGTTGTCAAAGGCTGATTTGTCCATCTTTTGATGTTGATCATCATCATCATCATCATCATCATCATCATCATCATCATCATCATCATCGAGTGTCATCTTCACATTGAATGTTGGCTACCATAGAGCGCCATTCCGCTCTGTCTCTTGCTTTGATGGTGCAGGTTGTCAAAGGCTGATTTGTCCATCTTTTGATGTTCATCATCATCATCATCGAGTGCCATCTTCACATTGAATGTTGGCTACCATGGAGCGGCATTCCGCTTTGTCTTTTGCTTTGATAGTGCAGGTTGTCAAAGGCTGATTTGTCCATCTTTTGATGTTACTCGTCCATATTAATCTTGGTCTGCCTTTTTTTATGTTACCCGCCCTATTCTATTTATGGAATCAATTTAATTTCAATCGAGGCAACCAACCGACCCAGAATTTCTCGAAGCGTATGCCGACTGATTGTTTCTGTTATGTGTTGATAGTAGATACATTTATTTTCCCAACTAAGCACTCCGGGTCGACCAAACCTCTTTTCGATCTTTAGACCCATCAGTCTCTCAATATATATCCTTGCCCCACCCACACTCTCCCTCTTCTCTTGAGGAATAAAGAACAAACTTGTGGATGCTCTCTTGTTTAGACTGAGGCCACGCTCAGTGCGTGAGCGAACGCTATCCGCCCACTTTGACTCAACATATCCGACTGACGTTTTTCTGTACCATGTCACCTTACCACTTCTGCCTTCTAAGTCTGCTCGCTAGGCCAGATTGGCTTTATTTGTTTTCGGACCAACCAGAACGAGGTGGGGTAAAATCGTATTAGTTCTGGTTCACTAATCATTGCACAAACAGTCAGCTATGATTCGCTGGCCACTTTTAACCCAGATGCTACTAGACCTCTGGGCCTATATTTAATATTTAATTAAAAATGGGAACTTATGCTTTCAACCAAAAACTCACCATTTTTTAAATTGACTTTGGCTTGACTAACGTCTTGCAGTCAAGACCTACGATTAAATATCAAAGTAGAAGGAATACATCTGGAGACAGTTCAGAGCTACAACTACCTGGGACATACTATAACCAGTGATGGAAAATGCACAATTGAAATAAACAAAATATATATATATATATGGAAGCTAATGACCTTACTTGTGCCGACGGTTGGTTTGGGGCAAATTGTACGTTACAATGTCACTGCTATAATGGCTTAGTTTGTGACAAAACTACAGGGACATGCCCAAACAATGACAGTTGTCAGCACAAAGTTTTCGGACCCCAGTGTCAGTACTTGGATTTTATTTGCAAATATGCCCAAAAATCTGAACCTACTTTCCTGTTTGATAACAACACCTCATGTAATCCGGACACAGATTCTACATCAGTTGAGGCAACTCTCAATCAATCTTTGCCGTGCTCCTGGTTTAGGATTTATGCGAATGACTTAAAATATCAGGACAGTTTCACGGTAAAACTGAATGGTTCTGCTTCATGTGACAACGTATCAAGTTTTGTAGTTAGTCCGCACGAGATTGATGCCTTCTGCTCTGGGGTTGGTCTGATCAACAAGTTACGGTATGAAAGGGCGATAGTTCCAAATATCTGCTCCATCTACATTGGAGGGGGTCGGAAAGTGGCTCTCAAACAGATCACAAACCAGACCGACAAATTTGAGGCTTGTTATACAGGAGACGGATGTGGACCAGAGGCCGCAGTTAATAGCAAAACAAAGACCAATCTCTATGACAATGACTGCACACACACACAATTGGGAAGTGGAACCAATTCTGTTTACTGGTGTCTGGGCTTTGCGACGCCCCAGGGGACTCACATCATTCGAATCTGTCATCGAGCTAGCACTATGATTCGGGTAAAGAATGCCACTCTAAAGGCTTTCTCTGACAGTGGCGGAGTAGTGTTCCAGTTTAATGATATATCATACCCTAATTTATCTGTGAACACTATTGTAGTCAAAATACAAACGTCAATGGCACACATTAAGATTGAGTTCTCACCGACCATTTCGCAGGCCGACAGTGCACTGACGGTATGTGAGGTGCAAATATTTACAGACACCTATTGTCTGGACGAGCATTCTTGGTCGTTTTGTGCAGTGTGTAGTGGGTGTAGTAAAGGCTGCAATGTCATCATCGGTACTTGTCACGGCAACTGTTCAGATGGGATCTATGGACACGACTGTTCCGGGTCTTGTCTCAGTGTCTGTCCTTTATTGAGAAAAAATCTGAAAATGCCTACAATGTAAACATCTTGGCTATACATGTAATGACACTTGTCCCGATGGTAATTTTGGGCTACAGTGCGAACAGATGTGTTCTGATGGCTGTGACATCATATGTACTCTCAAATGTCCGGACAACTGTTTCAACGACACCTGTCAACAGTCGATCGGGAATCTGTACATGCAAGAGAACGTTCTATGGGTCAGACTGCACTCTCAAATCTCCGGACAACTGTATAACGAAACCTGTGATTCCCACGTTCAAAAGAGTCTGCCGACTACAACAAGCCCAAGCATATGGGCACTTTCATGTGTTTCTGTGCTAGACATGGTTCATTTTTTGGTGTTTTTTAGTGAAGCCATGGCTCATATCTTGCTGTGTTTCTGTCCTAGCCATGGCTCATATCTTAGCTTGTGTGTGCTGGCCATGGCTCATATCTTGGTGTGTGTCATGTTAGTCATATCTCATATCTAGGTGTGTCCGTGTTAATCATGTCTCATATCTTTATGTGTGTCTGTGTTTAGTCATATCTCATATCTTAGTGTGTACCAGTGTTAGTCATATGTCATATCTTTGTGTGTGCATGTCTGGGTTAGTGATATCTCATATCTTTGTATGCATGTTTATGTTAGTCATATCTCATATCTTTGTGTGTGCTTGTCTGTGTTTGTCACATCTCATATCCTTGTGTGTGCATGGCTATGTTAGTCACATCTCATATCTTTGTGTGTGCATATCTATGTTAGTCATATCTCATATCTTTATGTGCATATTTATGTTAGTCATGTGTCATATATCTTGATGTGTGTCAGTGTTAGTCATGCCTCGTATCGCTGTGCGCATGTCTGTATTAGTCACATCTCATATCTTTGTGTGTGCATGTCTGTGTTAGTCACATCTCACATCTTTGTGTGTCCGTGTCTATGTTAGTCACATCTCAGATCTTTGTGTGTGCATGTCTGTGTTAGTCACCTCTAGTGACTCGGGCAGATGGTGCTCGTAAACCTGGGAGGGCCTACCATCTAAGGGCAGAATCCCCCTACAGAAAAGACAATCTGCTGCCTTGCAGGAAGATTGGGGACAATCAAAGGCTAGGGAAAGCAAACCCGAATAAAATGCTGGCTGAAATCGGATGCACTGGGCCACTGGCGCAGAACACAGTGCAACGTATTAACGGGTGTTCAGTCAGAGTGGATCTGACAGACTCTAATTGTGATGTTCTGTCTGTGGTGGCGATCAACACACTTAGCCTGACAGCTGACTTCATATGAAAGTCTGGAATCCTTACTCTGATTGAGTCCTGAACGCAGAGAGAGAGAGAGAGAGAGAGAGAGAGAGAGAGAGAGAGAGAGAGAGCAGAAAAAATAACAGAAAATGGAAGCCTTTGAAATGTTGATCTATAGAAGAATATGTAGAATTGGATGGAAAGAAAAGAAAACAAACGATGAAGTTTTAAAACAACTAAAAATTAAAAGAGAACTACAAAACACAATTAGAACAAGACAAGTGAACTTTTGGGGGCATGTTAAAAGACACAACAGCCTAATAAAAGTAATATTGGAAGGTAAAATACAAGGTAAAAGAGGCAGACCAAGACTAACATGGACGAGTAACATCAAAAGATGGACAAGTCAACCTATGGCAATCTACACCATCAAAGCAAGAGGCAGAGTGGAATGGCGCTCCATGGTAGTCAAACTTCGATGCGGAGACGGCACTCGATGGTGATGATGATGATGACGTCTTGCAGACTATCTAGTCTGGCCAAGCGAGTAGGGATTTAAAGAGGGAAGGCTCTACAACACTCCAAAAATGTGTTGCAGTTGGATGTGTTGACGTCCTTTTAGCGGTCGACGATGCTGAGGATGATTCATTCCTTTAGCAGTCATCGGATAAACGTTAGAAAGGGAAATACCATTATCTTTATATATCTTCCTCTGCTGTAAGTTTCTTATATTCAGCATGAAAGATGAATTACCTACTTCATGATTTTTTCCTTCAGTGAAATATCTTTCACAAATACAAAATAACTTGCTTGTCACTAATTTTGTGTGTGTCAGATGTCTCTTCGCAGTACTTTTTGCCACCTCGACGGTCTAGTCAGCAATGTAATTAAATTGTGGTAGTTTCAACACGATGGCCTGTTAAAAAAAAAAAAAAGTAGTATAGTACCCCCGTTACGCCAAGTGGCGTATAGGGAAAATGGTGTTAGTGACCATACATTTTACAGACCTTCAGCACATGATTTTTGGGGTAATGTGGTCGGTATTACGCCCGTGCCGCTTTACTTTCCCAGAAAAAAAATCCGGTACCCATTAAAGGCTGGGTGAACCGGAAGCCGTCGGTTGGGATCGAAATCTACCTCTTGTCCTTTGTAGTCCAGTTCACTAACCACAGAGCTGTCACGGCTCCCATCACGATCGTCTGCTTATGGTATTTATGTCTATATAGTTTCGCATTCTGTATATATATATAAACATTCCAATAGACAAACAGAAAGCTGCAAGCGGGAAAACCAAGATGCAAAACACATGCCTTTAGCACCAGAAGATCATCAGACGACCATCTTTACCCCAACTGAATTAGATGCTGCCCTCAAAGGATTGAAGCTCAAAAGTTCCCTGGTAAAGATGGAATCTCCAACGAAATGCTCCTAAATCTGGGACAGAAAGCGAAAAGCCAGCTTCTAAGGATAATAAATGCTAGCTGGAAGAGAGGTCATGTGCCGGCAATCTGGAAAGAAGCTATTATGGTGCCCATCCTCAAGCGTGGAAAAGACCCACTAGACCCATGTGGCTATAGACCAATTAGCCTACTGAGCTGCCTGAGTAAACTCATGGAAAGGCTGGTTAACAGAAGACTTATGTGGCATTTGGATATAAAACAACAAATCGTACCACAACAAAGTGGCTTTCGTCAGCACAGATAAACTGAAGACCTGGTCACCTACATCGCACAGGAAATAGAGGATGCTCTACAAGAAAATAAACACACACTGACAGTGTGGGTCGACATGGAGAAGGCTTTTGATAGGGTTTATAGAACAAGCTTTTTAGACTTGGCATCCAGGGTCGTTTATTCAATTGGGTCTCTCAATACCTTCAGGATAGAACGGCCAGAGTACAAGTTCAAGGTCAACTAAGTAAGAAGGTCTCTATCGAACAAGGTGTCCCACAAGGCAGAGTCTTGTTCCCAAAACTCTTTTTAATTTTCATAAATGACATCGTAATGGACATTCCACACAGAATACACTCAGCAATATACGCAGATGATCTGGTGTCATGGGCTCGCGAGTAAAGTATGTCGGTGGCTGGACCCAGGATGCAAGATGCCCTAGGTGAACTTAAAAAATGGACGAACACCTGGTTCTTACCAATCAACGAAAAAAAAAACTACATATACAATTTTCAGCCTATCAAGAAACACAATCTCTGCAAACTTGAAGATAAAAGACCATACACTCCCTATTGACCAAAACCCAACATATCTTGGCGTCCCCATGAATCGCAGAATGAAGTGGAAAAATCAGATAGACAGAGCAAGGAAAAAAGCTAGAAAACGAACAAATATTATGAAGAAATTGGCAGGAACGGAGTGGAGGGCAGACAGAAATATTTTGAAAAGACTATATGTAGAAAGAGGCAGACCAGTTCTAGAGTATGGAGTCACAGCCTGGGCTATGGCTTCCAAATCACACCTTAGCAAAATTAACTGAACACAGAACCAAGCCGCCCGTATCATGACTGGTGCTATGAAATCTACACCTATCAAGACTCTAGAAACAGTATCAGGTTTACAACCCTTAGATGACAGACGGGTCACTAAATTATAGCAACAAGCGGAGAAATATAGAAGGCTCCTTAGCCACCCCATGCACCAAAGAATAATTGGTTCCGGAATTGTACGACTAAAGAGGAGCAACTTCGCTGCAATTACCAATGAACTACTGGAGACCCAGTACTTTCCCAAACAATATCGAAACCCTTGGACCCATCTGATATGTCTCTTCATGGAAAGCATAAAATACCAGAACTTAAATATAACAGGAATCATGAAAAAAGGCACCCAATCAGACACAGAAAGTAAACACGAAGCAGAAAAACACATACACGATACCTACCCACAGGACTCTTGGTCCAACATATACACAGATGGCTCTGCTACAAATGCCAACAGAAATGGATGGGGAGGTGTGTTCTTGACGCTGAATAATCAGGACGAGATCACCAAGTCAATAGCTACTGGAAAATTCTCAAACAACTTTAAAGCAGAAACTGGGGCCATCAGAGATGCTGCAACACTGGCTACTCAACACAAAAATAACATGCACAATAAATTGGTAATACTGACTGATGCACTGTCAGTATTATCAGCTCTAAAAAGCCCCACGAACAATGAACTAGATGACTTGAGAACAACCCTGGACCAACTATGCAATAACTTCCAGAGAGTAGTCATTCAGTGGATACCATCACACTGTAATATACATGGGAACGAACACGCAGACAAATTAGCTAAAGAGGGAGGGAGATTACCGCAAGAGAACCATCCGCTCGCCCACCTCCCTGGAAGAAAAACTAAATGGGGCAATCGATTCGCTTATACAGACAGTTGACTTCATAAGAGAGTCTGGAATCCTACTCTGATTGAGTCTTCAGCGCAGACAGATATATATATATATATATATATATATATATATTTATATATATATATATATATATATATATATATATATATAACCTGAATTATAGACCTTTAGCCCTAACACAATTGTCTTGCCCACTGCACCAACGGTTTTACGATTGCTTGGTTATAGATACGCTAGCTCAGTGGAACTGTTCACCAAATTTAGCTCTTCTTCTTCTTCTACCTTTTTAGCTCCCAGTGGAGCATAGGTCTTCAACAAAAACTTTCCAAGTTGTTCTGTTTTTTGCCATTCTTTTAAGATCATTCCATGTCTTCCCCATCATCTTCATCTCTGCTTGTATCTGTCTTCTCCAAGAATTCCTTGGTCTTCCTCTTTGTTTTTCCAGGATTCCAAAAAAGGGCCTGTTGTGTAATACTCTTAGTTGGCTTCCGTAATGTGTGTCCTATCCAGTGTAGAATTTAGCTCTACTTGTTAACAATTCTGTCTTTGTATGATTACCGGGTTAACCTGAGATGGTAGATGTATAACAGAGGTGAGGTATAGAATGGTTCAGATGGTAGATGTACAACAGAGGTGAGATGTAGAATGGTTCAGATGGGTAGATGTACAACAGAGGTGAGATGTAGAATGGTTCAGATGGTAGATGTACAACAGAGGTGAGATGTAGAATGGTTCAGATGGTAGATGTACAACAGAGGTGAGATGTAGAATGGTTCAGATGGTAGATGAACAACAGAGGTGAGGTGTAGAATGGTTCAGATGGTAGATGAACAACAGATGGTAGATGTAAAACAGAGGTGAGATGTAGAATGGTTCAGATGGTAGATGTATGAAAGAGGTGAGACGGTAGATGTACAACATAGGTGAGATGGTACATGTACAACAAAGGTGAGATGGTACTTGTACAACAGAGGTGAGATGGTAGATGTACAACAAAGGTGAGATGGTAGATGTACAACAGAGGTGAGATGGTAGATGTACAACAGAGGTGAGATGGTACATGTACAACAAAGGTGAGATGGCACATGTATAACAAAGGTGAGATGGTAGATGTACAACAGAGGTGAGATGGTAGATGTACAACAAAGGTGAGATGGTAGAGGTACAAGAAAGGTGAGATGGTAGATGTACAACAAAGGTGAGATGGTAGATGTACAAGAAAGGTGAGATGGTAGATGTACAAGAAAGATGAGAAGGTAGGGTAATTTCCTAGTTTGATCAGATATAGTAATTCAGTTTGGAAGAGTGATGTCCCCTAAAATATGTCTGCCAAAATACAGTGGTTCTACGCATTCTTGGCGTCATTACGCTGGCATGTAATCATTTCGGAGTATCTGTTGATTGGGCGTTGGGTCCAGGGGTTAGGTTTAGCTTTAGTGTTAAATATGTATAAATATATTATAACGAGTGACAAAAACGACGCCACTCGGCCTAATTATGATCTTCTGATCGAAGGGAATTGTGCGGTTGATTACCAATTGCCGTAATGACCCCAACGCCAAGAATGCGTAGAACCACTGTATTTTGGCAGACATATTTTAGGGGACATCACTCTTCCAAACTGAAATACTATATCTGATCAAACTAGGAAATTACCGAAGGTAGATGTACAAATGAGGTGAGATGCACAATGGCTCAGGCAAAAGCAGCTTTCCAAAAAATGAGGAAGATACTTTGCAATCCTATTTTGTCAATAGAAACAAGAAAAAGAGTTCATAAATGATGTGTACAGGGTGACTTAACATATAGATGTGAATCATGGAAAACAGATAAGGAAATCACAGGAGACTGTAGAAATGTGGTTTTACAGAAGAATGTTGAGAATATCACGGACAGCTAAGAAGAGTCATGAAAATGTTCTGAAAGAGGTTAAAGCAAAAAAAAGAGAATTTCCAATATTAGGAAGAACAAATCATAATTTTTGGCCATGTAATGAGAAGGGAACAACTGGAACATATTGTGACAACAGGGAAAATTGAGGAACGAAGAAATATAGGGAAGCAAAGAGAAAAGATACCAGACAGCTTAAGAAAATAGCTAGGCAGAAGGTCAACAACACAAGATCTGTAATGGAAGGTTGATCTGGCATGCACCATGTTGGGGTTATGTATGGTTCAATCACAATCTCAAACTCAATCTTCAGTTAAGAATTAAACTCAATCATTATTACAACTTCAGTCAATGGTCAAACTCAATCATTATTTCAACTTCAGTCAATTTTCAAACTCAATCATTATCTCAAATTCAGTCAATGTTCAAACTCAATCATTATCTCAACTTCAGTCATTGGTCAAACTCAATCATTTTTCCAACTTCAGTCAATGGTCAAACTCAATCATTATTCCAACTTCAGTCAATGTTCAAACTCAATCATTATCTCAACTTCAGTCAATGGTCAAACTCAATCATTATTCCAACTTCAGTCAATGTTCAAACTCAATCTCAAATATAATCTTCAGTGAAGGTTAAAATGCAATCACAAGCACATTCTTCAGTCAAGTTCTAAATCAATCACAATTTCATTCTTCAAACTCAAACAACAAATATAAAATGCAACTGAGACTTAACTGAGGCAAGATCTAAAAGCTTCCAGCGAGTAGATGACTGTGAGTCAAAAGGGATGAGACACAAGAGAGGGACCGGGGGAAAAAAATCGGTTATGTTTAAACTCAACCACAATCTCAAATCCAAACTTTAGTCAAGGTCGAAACTAAATCATTATCTCAACTTCAATTAATGTTTAAACTCAGTCTCAAATATATATAATCTTCTGTCAAGATCCAAACTCAATCAAAATCTCACCAATCTTCAGCCAAGATTCAAATTAAAAATCTCACCAATCTTCAGTCAAGATTCAAACTCAAAATCTCACCCATCTTCAGTCAAGATTCAAACTCAAAATCTCACCCATCTTCAGTCAAGATTCAAACTCAAAATCTCACCCATCTTCAGTCAAGGTTCAAACTCAAAATCTCACCCATCTTCAGTCAAGGTTCAAATTCAAAATCTCACCCATCTTCAGTCAAGGTTCAAACTCAAAATCTCACCCATCTTCAGTCAAGGTTCAAACTCAAAATCTCACCCATCTTCAGTCAAGGTTCAAATTCAAAATCTCATCCATCTTCAGTCAAGGCTCAAACTCAAAATCTCACCCATCTTCAGTCAAGATTCAAACTCAAAATCTCACCCATCTTCAGTCAAGATTCAAACTCAAAATCTCACCCATCTTCAGTCAAGATTCAAACTCAAAATCTCACCCATCTTCAGTCAAGATTCAAGCTCAAAATCTCACCCATCTTCAGTCAAGGTTCAAACTCAAAATCTCACCCATCTTCAGTCAAGGTTCAAACTCAAAATCTCACCCATCTTCAGTCTAGGTTCAAACTCAAAATCTCACCCATCTTCAGTCAAGATTCAAGCTCAAAATCTCACCCATCTTCAGTCAAGATTCAAGCTCAAAATCTCACCCATCTTCAGTCAAGATTCAAGCTCAAAATCTCACCCATCTTCAGTCAAGGTTCAAACTCAAAATCTCACCCATCTTCAGTCAAGGTTCAAATTCAAAATCTCACCCATCTTCAGTCAAGGTTCAAACTCAAAATCTCACCCATCTTCAGTCAAGGTTCAAACTCAAAATCTCACCCATCTTCAGTCAAGGTTCAAACTCAAAATCTCACCCATCTTCAGTCAAGGTTCAAACTCAAAATCTCACTCATCTTCAGTCAAGGTTCAAATTCAAAATCTCACCCATCTTCAGTCAAGGTTCAAACTCAAAATCTCACCCATCTTCAGTCAAGGTTCAAACTCAAAATCTCACCCATCTTCAGTCAAGGTTCAAATCAAAATCTCATCCATCTTCAGTCAAGGCTCAAACTCAAAATCTCACCCATCTTCAGTCAAGATTCAAACTCAAAATCTCACCCATCTTCAGTCAAGATTCAAACTCAAAATCTCACCCATCTTCAGTCAAGATCAAACTCAAAATCTCACCCATCTTCAGTCAAGATTCAAGCTCAAAATCTCACCCATCTTCAGTCAAGGTTCAAACTCAAAATCTCACCCATCTTCAGTCAAGGTTCAAACTCAAAATCTCACCCATCTTCAGTCAAGGTTCAAACTCAAAATCTCACCCATCTTCAGTCAAGATTCAAGCTCAAAATCTCACCCATCTTCAGTCAAGATTCAAGCTCAAAATCTCACCCATCTTCAGTCAAGATTCAAGCTCAAAATCTCACCCATCTTCAGTCAAGGTTCAAACTCAAAATCTCACCCATCTTCAGTCAAAGTTCAAATTCAAAATCTCACCCATCTTCAGTCAAGGTTCAAATTCAAAATCTCATCCATCTTCAGTCAAGGCTCAAACTCAAAATCTCACCCATCTTCAGTCAAGATTCAAACTCAAAATCTCACCCATCTTCAGTCAAGATTCAAACTCAAAATCTCACCCATCTTCAGTCAAGATTCAAACTCAAAATCTCACCCATCTTCAGTCAAGATTCAAGCTCAAAATCTCACCCATCTTCAGTCAAGGTTCAAACTCAAAATCTCACCCATCTTCAGTCAAGGTTCAAACTCAAAATCTCACCCATCTTCAGTCAAGGTTCAAACTCAAAATCTCACCCATCTTCAGTCAAGATTCAAGCTCAAAATCTCACCCATCTTCAGTCAAGATTCAAGCTCAAAATCTCACCCATCTTCAGTCAAGATTCAAGCTCAAAATCTCACCCATCTTCAGTCAAGGTTCAAACTCAAAATCTCACCCATCTTCAGTCAAGGTTCAAATTCAAAATCTCACCCATCTTCAGTCAAGGTTCAAACTAAAAATCTCACCCATCTTCAGTCAAGGTTCAAACTCAAAATCTCACCCATCTTCAGTCAAGGTTCAAATTCAAAATCTCATCCATCTTCAGTCAAGGCTCAAACTCAAAATCTCACCCATCTTCAGTCAAGATTCAAACTCAAAATCTCACCCATCTTCAGTCAAGATTCAAACTCAAAATCTCACCCATCTTCAGTCAAGATTCAAACTCAAAATCTCACCCATCTTCAGTCAAGATTCAAGCTCAAAATCTCACCCATCTTCAGTCAAGGTTCAAACTCAAAATCTCACCCATCTTCAGTCAAGGTTCAAACTCAAAATCTCACCCATCTTCAGTCAAGGTTCAAACTCAAAATCTCACCCATCTTCAGTCAAGATTCAAGCTCAAAATCTCACCCATCTTCAGTCAAGATTCAAGCTCAAAATCTCACCCATCTTCAGTCAAGATTCAAGCTCAAAATCTCACCCATCTTCAGTCAAGGTTCAAACTCAAAATCTCACCCATCTTCAGTCAAAGTTCAAATTCAAAATCTCACCCATCTTCAGTCAAGGTTCAAATTCAAAATCTCATCCATCTTCAGTCAAGGCTCAAACTCAAAATCTCACCCATCTTCAGTCAAGATTCAAACTCAAAATCTCACCCATCTTCAGTCAAGATTCAAACTCAAAATCTCACCCATCTTCAGTCAAGATTCAAACTCAAAATCTCACCCATCTTCAGTCAAGATTCAAGCTCAAAATCTCACCCATCTTCAGTCAAGGTTCAAACTCAAAATCTCACCCATCTTCAGTCAAGGTTCAAACTCAAAATCTCACCCATCTTCAGTCAAGGTTCAAACTCAAAATCTCACCCATCTTCAGTCAAGATTCAAGCTCAAAATCTCACCCATCTTCAGTCAAGATTCAAGCTCAAAATCTCACCCATCTTCAGTCAAGATTCAAGCTCAAAATCTCACCCATCTTCAGTCAAGGTTCAAACTCAAAATCTCACCCATCTTCAGTCAAGGTTCAAATTCAAAATCTCACCCATCTTCAGTCAAGGTTCAAACTAAAAATCTCACCCATCTTCAGTCAAGGTTCAAACTCAAAATCTCACCCATCTTCAGTCAAGGTTCAAACTCAAAATCTCACCCATCTTCAGTCAAGGTTCAAACTCAAAATCTCACTCATCTTCAGTCAAGGTTCAAATTCAAAATCTCACCATCTTCAGTCAAGGTTCAAACTCAAAATCTCACCCATCTTCAGTCAAGGTTCAAACTCAAAATCTCACCCATCTTCAGTCAAGGTTCAAATTCAAAATCTCATCCATCTTCAGTCAAGGCTCAAACTCAAAATCTCACCCATCTTCAGTCAAGATTCAAACTCAAAATCTCACCCATCTTCAGTCAAGATTCAAACTCAAAATCTCACCCATCTTCAGTCAAGATTCAAACTCAAAATCTCACCCATCTTCAGTCAAGGTTCAAACTCAAAATCTCACCCATCTTCAGTCAAGGTTCAAACTCAAAATCTCACCCATCTTCAGTCAAGATTCAAGCTCAAAATCTCACCCATCTTCAGTCAAGATTCAAGCTCAAAATCTCACCCATCTTCAGTCAAGATTCAAGCTCAAAATCTCACCCATCTTCAGTCAAGATTCAAACTCAAAATCTCACCCATCTTCAGTCAAGGTTCAAATTCAAAATCTCACCCATCTTCAGTCAAGGTTCAAACTAAAAATCTCACCCATCTTCAGTCAAGGTTCAAACTCAAAATCTCACCCATCTTCAGTCAAGGTTCAAACTCAAAATCTCACCCATCTTCAGTCAAGGTTCAAACTCAAAATCTCACTCATCTTCAGTCAAGATTCAAATTCAAAATCTAACCCATCTTCAGTCAAGATTCAAACTCAATTTTCAATTAAGGCATTTATTCTTTGAGAGGGAACAGGCAAATAATTGCAGTAAAGATGGTAGTAGGAGCAAGGAGTCGAATGTAACGCGCACTCCTACAAGGTATGGTGACAGCTTTACAAAAAAGGAGCACAAGAAAATACTGACATTTTGGCCTGCATGCTGCCTTCTTCAGAAAACGAGAACACCACAATTAGACAATGAAATAAAGATAAACTCTACTACATCTAGAATGAATGAAACAGGTAAATCAAGGAGAAATAAACAGAGGGATAAGAGATGAAATGATCAAACAAAAGGGAGATGTGCTACATATTAGAGGATAACAATTTATATGTAAAAATTAGTAAGCTATATATATATATATATATATATATATATATATATATATATATATATATATATATATATATATATATATATATATATATATATATATATATATATATATATATATATATATATATATATATATATATTAGCTTACTAATTTCAGTATATATATATATATATATATATATATATATAATATGGAGACTGAACTGAGGCACGATCCAAAAGCTTCCAGCAGGTAGATGACTGAGTCGAAAGGGATGAGACGTAGGAGGGGGGAAAAATCAGTCACGTGATTAGAAGAGAAGCCGGATGAGATTAGAAGGTGATAGAATGAAGTGTGAGATGCAGTAAAGAGTGACATGGGTAACAGCAAAAGGTAGTGAAGTGTGTACTATGGAGTGAAAGCGAGCAAACAAAGCCAGATGTGACTTAGGTAACAAGGAGATAAATGAGGCGTAATAGGGGGATTATGGAGGACTGGTGTACAGGATGGTAGGATCAGAGAGGAGTAGTATAAAAGCAGCTATATGGAAATGGAATAAACATTAAAAAAGGGGAGAGTAAATTAGAACTGGAATATAAAGTGATAGAATATGTATTGATAAGGATAATAAATGTAGGTGGTGAACAGGCAAACAATAGCAATGCTGCTGTAATTATAAATATCAGTTGGTAGAGATCATTATTCCTGTGGTAGGGTGCCAACGTACTGCCAGATATGTAATATATATATGTATAGGTCCTGAATATCGCCTGGGAAGATCAAGACAGGGTGTAAGGGGCCAAAACAGGTGCAGGGGAGGAATGAAAGGAGAGGAGGGGTGGAATGGGAAGGGAGATAGGAATGAAAAAAGGAAGAGAAAGAGAGAGAGAGAGAGAAAGAGAGAGAGAGAGAGAGAGAGAGGTAATAGATTATCCTTGAGAAAGAGATATATATTGATGCCATGTGGAGTGAGGCAACCCATACGGGCGATCAGACGATTCTCTAACGTGAACCGGCTATGGCTGTCAAAAGAACATAGAACAGGCCTTGGACATGACTTGGACATCCGCCTTACCCTGATGGCCCTTAGAGTTGAAGTGGGATGCTATTGGGGTGCCTGCATCTCGAATGATGTCATACAAATGTTCCCAGCATGTCTACGTGGTGGCATCCTGATTTTCCTATTTAGGTCATCTTATATAAGCTGGCATAGATAATGTTACATGATGTACAAGTGAATCCTTCTCTGATTTTAAAGACATTAGGGAGGAGGGAACTGCATCTGTCTGGAGGACGTGGTTGCAAGTCTTACAATGAATGGGGTTGTAACCGATAGTAGCCTGATGGCTATTGGGGGAGGCAGGAAGCGGGCTCCTGACATTCATATCATGGAGTTTGCCTCTACCCGTCCCCCCCTCTGACAGAGTAGTACTTGCTCTCACCCATCACCCTCACCACAGTGATCAGAATCATTCACCTCCACCATCCCATTCTCTGCTCTGACTCCACTACCTGTCAACTCTTCCCTGACCGTCTATTAGTTGCCTTTAAGCATGATCGTGTAGAGAAGGAAGCAATGACAGAGTGACGGATAAATTTATATAGTTGTCTGAGGGAGGGCATAGTGAAGAGACAAAAGGGAACAGAATAGAGAAGTGAGAGATAAACCCAAGGAAGAATAATGAAGGGAGAGGTAATAATGTGTAGTATGGAGAGGGGGAGAGCCGCAATAGTGGTTAGTGAACTGGACTACAATAGACAAGAGGTAGGGTTCGATCCCAACCGACGCCTTCCGGGTTCATCCAAGCCCTTAATGGGTACCGGATTTTTTTTTACGGGAAAGTAAAGTGGCACAGGTGTAATACTGACCACATTACCCCTAAAATCATGTGCTGAAGGTCTGTAAAATTTATGGTCACTAACATCGTATTCCCTATACCGCACTTGGCGTGTCGGGGATACTTTGCTTTTTTTTCTATTGGCGGGGTGGGGTGGGGGTGGGGGGTGTTGTTTAGGTTTAGATGTGGGTTAAATATGAAACCTGATCAGAGAAGAAATGGCTAGGAAGTTGACAGATAAGAGAGATGAGAGACAGACGTGAGATTATCAAAATGATAGAGATCACCAACAAGCAGTGGTAGGAAAGGGAAATGTGCAGCAAGGCAGAGCCCAAGTAGAAGTGGAATTCTTTGACATCTTTGTTCCTGAGATTTCATTCATTCCTGACATCTTCACTCATTCTCTGATTAGTATAATTTAAAAAAAAAAAAAAAGAAAGATTTCCAAATCAAAATAACACAATCTTTACTTTAAAAAAAAAAAAGTGGGAATAAAAATGTATTAACATGAAAGAGAAATACAAATATGTAAAAAGAAACACACACACACACAAATTGTCTTGCTTGTCACAACAAAATCCACCCCATATCCAACAATTATTTCTGACATTGCAGGTTTTCAATTTTACTACAGGATTTTTAACTTACAATAGGTAAATAAGATTGCAAAAATGAGAACATCAGGGCTTCTTTCACTTTTATACTAACACAGAGATGGATGAGGTGATCGTGTTAAATTTGATGACAACACTAACCCAATCCTTTAAAATATATATACATATATAACAAAGATAACAGTCAAGAAGGCAATATATAATATAAAGGATTGGAAAGAGGATGACAACTTAACCAATCAAGAAGTGAGCTCTTCAACAAGAGAGTTTAGGGATAACCTTATTCTTCAGTATTCAGTTTTCTAAGCTTGGTAGATTATGCAAGGAGATGAACTGATTCAATGAATTTAGACACTGGGCCGATGGATGTTGAACAGCAAAAGAGCTGAAAAGAGACAGTGACTCATAACTGACTCACTGCGCAAGGATCAATGAACAGGTCAAGTTCCTACTCCACTTCCCCACAGTGGCAAAGGAAATCAATTAATCAGTCTGGTTAAGAGAGTAGGGAACCTTGGTGGCTGAGTGGTTAGTGTGTTCGCTTCCTGATCAGAAGGAGCCAGGTTCAATTCTCAAAAGTGGCAGATTTTTTCAGACCGACAAGGCTCCAGGGTTTACCAAGCCTCTAAAAATGTGTACCAGAGATTTTTCTGGGAGGCTTAAGGTGGCCTGGTGTGATACTGACCACATCTGCCAACACTGTGCCGTGGTCATAGAAAAATATGGTCACTAACACCATATTACCCACACACCTATCATGGCATGGAGGGAATCTTTACTTTAAGTAGGGAAGCTATAGGGAAAGCAAATCTGCTACTTAAAAATGCTGTTCAGAAGGGACTTCCAGTCAATATTGCGGATAGACGTCAGGAACCATTGAGGCTCTGTTTTAAAAGTGTTCCTTGTTGCAGTTTCCTCATATTCCAAGTCCGGCATGCTGCCAGAGCTACAAAGTTTAGTGCTCTGTGTACACCATGAGCTATGCTTTTCATCTGGATCGTGTTTCGATATTCCCATTGCTTATGATGAATGATGATATCGTATGACGAAGGACAGTTCAGCTGCGTTCACTTTCGGTACCACTTGGCATTATGTCTTCTTGTGTGTGCTGTAGCTGTAATGATGTGGACTGTAGCTGCTATGATGTAGACTGCAGTTGCCTTTCTTCGTTTGGATCCTTCAATGTGATGAGTTTTAATTTGGATGATTCCACTGGCATGGGTGGTTGAGCAATTATGGATTTTAATTCATTTGTAGTGATACCAGGGCCATCGACTAACCACTAACCGCTGTTCTGAAGTTAGAGGTGATGGGCCAAAAGGCAAAGATATTGTCATTTGTTATAAAACCAGACCACAAACATGCCCACCTAATGCTATTTTAAAGACAGACAATGTGATCATTGTGTGAACACAAAAGAGAAAGAAGAATCAATTATACAAGGTCATTACCAGGAGGACCCCATAATTTGTACGTTGTCAATTTGGGACAACTTATGAAGTTGTCAAAGCAATTAAAAAAGTATTCACATATTTATTGGAAATAGAATAGCTGCAGCACAGATATAATGATACTAGGTTTCAGCTAATCAACCTATAGACTCATAGAATCACTCAATCCTGACTATTAGACTCATAGAATCACTCAATCCTGACTATTAGACTGATAGAATCACTCAATCCTGACTATTAGACTCACAGAATCATCATCGAGTGCTATCTCCGCATTGAAGGTTGGCTACCATAGAGCACCCTTCCACTCTGTCTCTTGCTTTGATTGTGCAGTTTATCATAGGCTGACTTGTTCATCTTTTTATGTTGCTGGTGCATATAAGTCTTAGTCTGCCTCTTTTACCTTGTATTTTCCCTTCCAATATTACTTTTAGTAGGCTGTTGTATCTTTTAACATGCCCCAAAAATGTAATTTGTCTTGTTCTAATTGTGTTTAGTAGTTCTATTTTCATTTTTAGTTGTTTTAAAACTTCATCACTGTTTTCTTTTCTTTCCATCCAATTCTACCTATTCTTCTATATATCCACATTTCAAAAGCTTCAATTTTCTGTCTTTTTTTGGTCTAATGTCCATGTTTCTGCACCATACAGAAATGTTGAGAATATATAACATTTTGCTATTCTTAGTTTTAGCTCTGTTGATTGTGCAGTTTATCATAGGCTGACTTGTTCATCTTTTTATGTTGCTGGTGCATATAAGTCTTAGTCTGCCTCTTTTACCTTGTATTTTCCCTTCCAATATTACTTTTAGTAGGCTGTTGTATCTTTTAACATGCCCCAAAAATGTAATTTGTCTTGTTCTAATTGTGTTTAGTAGTTCTATTTTCATTTTTAGTTGTTTTAAAACTTCATCACTGTTTTCTTTTCTTTCCATCCAATTCTACCTATTCT
This sequence comes from Megaustenia siamemsis, assembly GCA_032433765.1. Taxonomy (NCBI): domain Eukaryota; kingdom Metazoa; phylum Mollusca; class Gastropoda; order Stylommatophora; family Ariophantidae; genus Megaustenia; species Megaustenia siamemsis. The sequence continues at coordinate 20,562,516 of JAVIAB010000145.1, forward strand.
TCTATATATCCACATTTCAAAAGCTTCAATTTTCTGTCTTTTTTTGGTCTAATGTCCATGTTTCTGCACCATACAGAAATGTTGAGAATATATAACATTTTGCTATTCTTAGTTTTAGTCCTGGTGTTGTTTGTTTTGATGTTAGTATATTTTTCAATAAAATTACTTTTTGCCATTTCTATTCTTTTGTTTATTTCAGTTTTACATAGAATCAACTTATCTAATTATGTAATCTATTGAGTACAGGAAAATGAACAAAGGACCAAAAGGAACCAGAACAATGGTGACCATGTTTTAGTTAATTAAATATCTAATGGCTATTATCATTTAAAGTAATTGATGAGTGCAAATAATTACTGAGATATGTAAACAACATATCAACAAATGTAATATGTTAAAAACCAGTCAAAAAATATATATGGGAAAAAACCCCAGAAAAAATGATATGGTTAAAGCTTCATGTAAAATGTTTTTACCTTGTTACATGAAGCTTTAACCACACCATTTTTTTCTGATTTTTTTTCTGTACGTATTTTTTCATTTCTCCTCACAGCTTCACCGCAGTCTGGCATTTTGATCCATTTATGTACATTTCTTTGCCTTGACCCTAAGAGCCAGTCACTTGGCTCACAATTGTAACCTGAAACAAATGAACAATTGTACAAGTTCTCTATTATAGTTGGCTGCATGAGAGGAGAAGAGTGAAGGCGCAGCCAACTTTAATCATATAAAATGTATGATGACAAGAGAAGCCTGAGACAAAGTGCCAACTTTATGAAGGAAATTATATGTTAAATGAGACTTTTTTCTTTTTTTTGGATGTGTGTGTATGAGATATTATAATTGACGAGCAAAGAAACAAAAAATGGGTACAGACGTGTTACAAGATCTAGAAGCCTTGCTACAACATTTTGCAGGGAACAGTACCAAGCTACATCAGAGGATAAACACAATTAACTTTCATCATATCTTAGAAAGAGGCTCTTAATTGTGAAGGATGAAAATAAAAAAACAAATAAATGCACCTTTATGTAGGTTAAAGACAAAACAAAATGAGGACAACGCTAGGCCTTAATCTCAAACAGTGAACAAAACACAAAATATATAAACCTAAGTAAATGAAACTACATAGTGACTAAATATAGACTACATGGAAAAGAAATTTATTAACTTAGGCGTATATATACATTATTTGTTATAATATATAACTTGTTATAACGATTGGATTCGTCAGTCGCTGGACACTGCGGGAATTGCTGAGGAGGGGATCTGAGCACCTATGGACATTTCGGAGTGCAATGGTAATGACCCGCAAATAACTCTATATTATTTGTTTTGTCCACTGTACGAGCTGAAGGCCTACTGAGCAGCAACGTCATTTTGATTTTGTTTTGTCTTTCACCTACATAATGCTGCAACCATACCATTTTTATAATTTTTCTTGCTTCATCCTTATCATCAGCTTTACAGAAGCTTTGAATTTTGAATATCTTTACCCCTCTTTATCATGATCATCAAAGAAAAATTGTGAATACGTCATTGAGAGTGACCCAACAACTGCCAAAGCTAATGGACTGGTGCTAATTACATTAAGTGAAGAGGAAATTGCAAAACTTCAGAGGGAAAATATGGGAGTAAAGGCATCAAGATGCATCTATGTGCATAGAGATGTGAAGCGAAGAGATATAAAAAGATATGGCTGGACCTTCTAAGATTGTACTTTGTCATAAAATGACAAATACTGTTCATGGATAGTGTGGTCATGGACATAATGGCCTGCTCACTAAATTGAATATACTTGTGCTAAACTTGTGTGTTAAATGTTATGTAGAGCCAGTCTTAACATATGGATATCAATCATGGACAATAGGACAACAGACAAGAAAATCACTGGAGTCTGTAGAAATGTGGTTTTACAGAAGAGTGTTGAGAATACCATGGACAGCTAAGAAGAGTAATGAAAACGTTCTGAAAGAGGTCAAAGCAAAAAGAGAGCTAATTTCCAATATTAGGAAGAAACAATCATCATTTTTTGGCCATGTAATGAGAAGAGAACAGCTGGAATATATTGTAACAACTGGGAAAATTGAGGGACGAAGAGACAGAGGGAAGCAAAGAGAAAAGATACCAGACAGCTTAAGAGAATGGCTTGGCAGAAGGTCAACAATGGAAATGATAAATAACTGTCAAAATTGAAAGTTGTGGAGAGACATGATCACCTATGCCAGCAAGCCCGGTACTTGACGATGATGATGATGAAACTTGTGAAATCACACATGCACATGACATGGCACAATCAATGCAGCCCAAGCATAGGGACTGTGCAGGTTTTTTTCTTCTTCTAATATCAGCAATTTTGGAGCATTCTATGACTAACGGATATTATGCTAATGGTGAACTCTGTGTGTTTATGGTAACTGGTTTAGGTAGACCAGTATCATGCTAAAAATATTACCATGAACTTTACCATACACAATGAAGGTAAAAGTTTCTAGCTACCTTCTTTAGGATGAAATAGTCACAACTCATTTCAGGCAAAAAACACCAGTTCCAAGACTGGCATTGTTGCCAAAGAATGAATAACTCATGCGCCTGATAAGTAAATAAGAAGACCAAACCTGAATTGTGATTAGTGTTTGGCTAGATTTTTTTTTTTCATTACAGAACCAGCAGCCATATGAACATAGTCCGATGATGACTTATTTGTTGCCTCTGCTATATCATCTGAAAAGTCTGCAGCTTTTCTTACCACCTAAGTTCTTGACATGCTAACAGTTAGTTTACTTCCACTATCTTTCCAAATTTAATCAAATGAGGGGTAGTACACCAAACAAAAGTTCCAGTTATTAACCGCGCCAATTAGGCTTGCACCACAATTGACATTTTTCAACCACAATGACATTCCTCAACACTGCTATCTCCTGGCGTAATGATTTCAAGTACAACCTACATTTATATCTTAAACCTGTTCTTCTTTAATATATACATTTTGGTAAATCCTACAATTAGAATACTATAATAGCGCAATGTCTCGAGCATATCTTCTTCTTCCACGTACACCACGCTAGATGTCAATATTAATAAGTCTGAAGAAAGCATCTGCAGCCCAAGACTGGTTATGTCACCATATACAGCTTGTCCCAATGTGGTACTGGTAATGATCTTCTCTGTTCATCATATGTATCTCAAGCATATAAAAAATATTTGAAAACTTAAAGTTAGCCACTCTTATGTGCAAAAATATTCATTCTTCATCCAAAAATTTTGTACAAAAATTAAAAATCAAGTTCCTCATCTGTTATGGGAAGAATTATAAACAGGTCACATATCTAACATTAGTATTAGAAATAGGAGACTCAAATATCACTGAGAAACAGCAGTCTTGTGAACCAAGTTACATTTTCTCAAAATGGATGAAATTATAGCAACAAAGAATAATTTAAAACTAGAACCCAGCTATGGTTCTGAAGCTAACATGTCCCAGCAGGTACTGTCAACAATATTCAGCCTCACTAGTTACAAATACACAAATTCAGGCCCCTTATTTTTGTTTCTTAAAAAATGCAATTTATTGATTTAAGATCACTTAACAATCATCACTATTGCCCCCCAGAATTCCCTGCTATTGCTTGGCTTGTGCTTCCTGTTTCTCTTCCTCTGTTTCAACATGCCATGTCTTGTCTTTCTGGACAGCTGGGTTTGTGGGTCCAAGGAATGCAGATCCAGAAGGAACACCTTCAGCGTTGAGATATCTGTATTTAAAAAAATGGTAATAATTAATGAAAGAAAATGTAATGGAAAGGTGTTAAAAAAAAAAAGTTATGAAAACAAAAATAGCACAAAATAGCAATAGTAGAAAGGGAAAATGTCACAAATAAGAAAAAACAGTGGAAAAATAAAATAAAATAAAAAGGCACAAATTAAAAAGAAATGACAATACTTTCCTATTTGTTCCTTCAACTGTCCTTTCCTAATAATTTTTTTTAAACTTATCAATGCCATGTTGAGTATAGCATCAGTGCTGGTATTTATTTTGACTGCTGACACAGATTTAAGTAATGTAGTCAGTATTTTGACCATCGATAGAGATTTAATTAATGTGGTCAGTATTATATTGTAAGTCCAGTCTTTCTTTTCCTCAAAAATCTGGTATGTAATACGGGAGGTCAAAAAGTAATGCACACCAATTTTTTTCTCGGCTAATAATAAAGATAGGAATAAGAAATTTTGCACACTTGGAATATGACATGTTCCAATTATGTGTACCAAATTGCACAGCATTCTGATAAATATTACGCAATCTATGAACCATTAAAATGGAGCTTGTCAACAATGTCCGTTACAAACAGCGAATTGTCATAGAATTTCTGGTTGCGGAAAAAGAAACTGTGGCAAACATTCATAAACGACTGTGTGCAGTGTACAAATGTTCTGCAGTCGATAGGAGCACAGTTAGTCGCTGAGTTCAGAGAATTAAAGCTGCAGAAAGTGTACGAGTGGAGCTGCATGATTTACCGCGTTCTGGACGTGTTGCCTCGGCTACCAGCACAGACATGTTAAACCGGGCTGATGCCATTATTCGTAAGGATAGGCGTATCACTAGTCAGCAATTGGCATTGCAGCTTATAGTCAGCAAGGGAAGTGCAATCGCAATTTTTAAAACTCTCCGATATTCAAAGATTTGCGCTCGATGGGTTCCTCGGTGCCTAACAAATGATCACAGAGTTCAAAGGAAAACATTCTGTTCTGAATTGTTGGAGCGTTTCGGTGTTGAAGGAGAAATGTTTTTGTCAAAAATTGTTACCGGTGACGAAACGTGGGCACATTATTATGAGCCTGAAACAAAAATGCAGTCAATGGAATGGCATCATCCGCAGTCACCAAAAAGAAAAAAATTCAAAACATCTCCATCAGCCGGAAAGGTGATGATCACTGTCTTCTGGGACATTGATGGTGTGATTCTTGTTGATGTAATGACAAGAGGTGAGACAATCAACTCGACAGCTTACATCAATACACTGACAAAACTCAAAAATCGGTTCCACAGAGTTCGGCCTAATAAGCCATCTGCAGATTTGTTGCTTCAACATGACAATGCACGCCCTCACACAAGTCTGGTAACACGGGAAGCAATCAACAAATTTGGTTGGACTGTACTGCCCCATCCGCCTTACAGCCCTGATCTGGCTCCCTCAGATTTCCATCTGTTTGGACCATTCAAAAAATTCCTGCGTGGGACACACTTTGACAATGATGAGGGTGTGATCCGTGCAGTTAAAAAATGGCTACGCGAGCAGGACAAAACTTGGTACAAACGAGGCATTCATGACCTAGTTTCGCGTTGGCGTAAGGCAATACGCTTGGACGGAGATTATGTTGAAAAATAGGTAGTGTAAAGGGGATGTTCAGCTACAATCTGTGAAAATTTCACACATTTTGCCCGAATAGTTTCCAAGAAAAAAATTGGTGTGCATTACTTTTTGACCTCCCTACGTATTAAAAAGGACATTTATTATGATTGAAAGTGATCTCCTGTTTTCAGTAGTCCAGTTCACTGCAGGTCCTTTTCCTTTTCATGTCATGCTTAATTATGTATGACATAATATATTTTCATCATTTGGTGTTATTCTTTCATCTTTTACGCAATCACCCTCTTGCCTGTTTGTGTTCAACTTTACCCTATATAGCAGAAATAAGTAAGTAATAAGTAACAGCTTCCAATATGCCCAGTGGCACTTACTGTGAATGATATTCAATTGCGTTCACTTTCAGTGCTGATACGCCTTATTTCTTTTAACATGAACTGTGTTTGCTACGATGGGGACTGCAGCTGTCTTTGGATATTCGATGAGATGTTAATTTGGATGATTCCACTGGCACGGGCGGTTGAGCAATTATGGATTTTCATTCTTTTGCAGTGATACAGGGGCCTTTGAATAACTATCACTATAATAATTATAACTATGAATATAGTGTTAGAACCAATATTTAAAAATAATCATGGTTTATGGGTGATGTGGTTGGTATTATGCCAGGATGATCTACTTTCTCAGAGAAAATATCTGGTACCCATTTTCAGATTCAGGGTAAACCCTGAAACTACGAAAGTCTAAAAAAAATATTTGTCACAATAAGGAATTGAACCAGGACCCCGTGATTAGTAGTCAGGGATGCTATCAACCGTGGCAGCTCTTTAGTATGGACTTCAATAGATAGCTTTTTAAATAACAAAAATACAACAATTGTGAGAGTATGTTGATATAGAGTTTTTCTAGACATCATCATCAAGTACCATGCCCGGTGACGTAGGTGATCATGTCTCTCCAAAAACTTTCAATCTCTACAGTTATTTATCATTTCTGCTACTGACTTTCTGCCATGCCATTCTCTTAAGCTGCCAGGTATCTTTTCTCTTTGCTTTCCTCTATCTCTTTGTCCCTCATCTATTCCAGTTGTCATAATATATTCCAGCTGTTCCCTTCTCATTACATGATCAAAAAATTATGCTTGTTTCTTCCTATTATTGGAAACTGGCTCTCTCTTTTCTTTGGCCCTTTTCAGAACATTTTCATTATTCTTCTTATCTAGACATAAAAAAATAAATAAAATAAAGTACCCCCGTCATGCCAAGTGGCATATAGGGAATATAGTGTTAGTGACCATAAATTTTACAGACCCTTTGGTGCATGATTTTTGGGGTAATGTGGTCAGTATTACGTCCGTGCCGCTTTACTTTCCCAGAAAAAAAATCCGGTACCCATTAAAGGCTGGGTGAACCAGAAGCCGTCGGTTGGGATGGAACCCTACCTCTTGTCCTTTGTAGTCCAGTTCACTAACCTCTGAGCTATCATGGCTCCCTCTTATATAGACATAGTGAACAAGACTGTACATTTTTAAATTCATTTGCTACTGAAAAAAATATTCTACATGTTGTGTTATTCCATAATAACAGCTGAAATATCCATATATTACAATTTGATTTTGGTATGGAATATGACACAAGGAATTTGCTAATCCCATAATCATATTATTGAGTTATTGTTATTGAGTTATTTGTGGGTCATCAATATTGCACTCTGAACATGTCCATAGGTGCTCAGATCCCCCTCCTCAGTAAATCCCGCAGTATTCAGCGACTGACGACTCCAGTTCTGTGTTGGCTGATAAGTCTTTTTATACGCCCACTAAGTTTCTTGTTTCTGGCTGTGCCCATCTTAACTCCCATCTCTTTCATCCGATGGAGTGACATGGACTCATGGTTGTCAAAGTCATGTGCCCTTCCCACCTCTTGGGGGGGGGGGCATTGAAGACGTCCGCCTGAACCATTGGTTGACCATCTTCAACGACAGAACAGCTAACCAACCTGTCCGCTCCGCTCTTTCATTTCCCTGTATTACTGCATGTCCAGGGACATAGACAAAGATGATGCTACATATTTTTTACTTCTGCAATGATGCTACCCATTGCCTGCATACAGAACCCACCTCCACTTCTCTTATCATGCTCACTTATTATGTAAGCGCGGGTGTAGTCTTGTGACTCTAACCAGATGGATGCCCTGGCCCCTAACATCACTTCCATCATCATGCTACTCATGTTCATAATGTACGCACCACTGTCTTCTTTGACTATTCTGAGTGTGCTGTAAATGTAGTTTACTACAAACATTAATATAGTTTGTGAGTACACATGAAAAACCATGTTGGGGTGGGTATGAATACAAAAGCTGGGTATGATACAATAAAAGATAATGACTAGGATGTTACAGCTTTGTGAACAAGACAAGACCAAACAAAGAACCATTATTTTGACCAAAAGGTCTACAGCTTTGTGAACAAGACAAGACCAAACATTTCAACCGAAAGGTCTTCAGCTTTGTGAACAAGACAAGACCAAACAAAGAACAAACATTTCAACTGAAAGGTCTTCAGCTTTGTGAACAAGACAAGACCAAACAAAGAACAAACATTTCAACCGAAAGGTCTTCAGCTTTGTGAACAAGACAAGACCAAACAAAGAACAAACATTTCAACCGAAAGGTCTTCAGCTTTGTGAACAAGACAAGACCAAACAAAGAACCAACATTTCAACTAAAAGATCTACAGTTTTGTGAACAAGACAAGATCAAACAAAGAACCAACATTTCAACTAAAAGGTCTACAGTTTTGTGAACAAGACAAGACCAAACAAAGAACCAACATTTTGACCAAAAGGTCTTCAGCTTAAATAAAAACAAATAAAATACAAATCCTTAAAAATTGAAAGAAATCTTATAAAAGTCATTTCACGATGACCTGATATTTATGAGATTTCTTCTGACTTTTAAAATATTTATATGTTATTTTATTTATATTTGTCCCAACTGAAGACATTTTGGTTGAAGCATTCTTTGTGTGGTCTTGTTTCATTCATAAAGCCATAACATCCAAGTCATTGTCTTTTAATAAATATAAAAAAAAAAAGATAAAGTACCCCCGTCACGCCAAGTGGCATATAGGGAATATGGTGTTAGTGACCATAAATTTTACAGACTTTCGGCACATGATTTTTGGGGTAATGTGGTCGGTATTACGCCCGTGCAGCTTTACTTTCCCAGAAAAAAATCCTGTACCCATTTAAGGCTGGGTGAACCAGATGCCGTCGGTTGGGATCGAACCCTGCCTCCTGTCCTTTGTAGTCCAGTTCACTAATCACTGAGCTATCACCGCTCCCTTTTAATAAACATACCTCTATAGTATTCTTACATTCAAGTAAAGTCTTACTTACAAATTTGTTACTCGTTTCAAATCATCGGCTGTAACATTGAAAAGTCTGTCCCTATTTTTCTGCCTCATTTCATTAGAAATATCGTAGATGAACCTTGTTTGACCCCTACTACCTGGGGGGACTGGTTTATCAATCTAAAAAAAAATAGAAAAATATCACAAGTCTTAATGTGAATTTATTAACATTCATAATCTAATTTGAAGTTATAAATATCAGAAACCATGTATCAATTTACAAACACCAAAACTTAACACAAATTTATAATCAACACAAACCTCATATTAATTTACAAACACCAAAACTTAACATAATATGATACTGAGTATGATAGTGTATTACTAGCAGAAAATACTAAAGGTCTACAATAATTACTTAATGAAATAAACACAAGCAAAAAATATGGATTAGATATGAATAAAAAAATCCGTTTCCGGTTGTTTCCAAAATGGAGGAATTATTTTTCTCCGGCTTGGTATAGAACCGTTGATCAGAGGTTTAACAAGCCGCTATCGTAAAACGATGTTGTTAATGAAACGTAGACCTGATACAGAATGTGTAAATTGGCAGTAGATAGTAGTGATAGTTTTTTTCGGCCCTAAAACAACAACAAAAATAGGATTCTGGAATGTGCGAACAATGGCCGCTCCGACGAAACATGCACAGGTCGCGAGCGAGATGGACAGATACGATCTAGATATTTTAGGATTAAGCGAAATGCGCTGGCCTGGAACAGGTAGGAGATCTATTGATAATAAAATAGTAGTTTTTTCTGGAAGGGAAGATGGAAAACACCGTGAAGGAGTAGGCATAATGATGACAGACAAAGCTGCAAGAAGTTTATTAGAATGGGAACCGGTAAATAGCCGTCTGATACGAACACGATACAAAACAAAACATGGAAGACTTTCAATTATTCAATGTTATGCGCCTACTAACGAAGCTGATGATGAAGTTAAGGATGATTTTTATAACCAACTGCAACAACTTATAAACAAAATACCAAAACACGATCTTTTAATTGTAATGGGAGACTTCAACGCCAAAGTAGGACAAGATAACGCAGGAGTGGAACATGTGATGGGGAGAGAAGGCTGTAATACAACAAGTCAGAATGGAGAAAGATTAATAGAATTATGTTTAATAGAAAATTTAGTTATAGGTGGGACATTATTTCCACATAAAAATATCCACAAAACAACATGGATATCTCCTGATGATAGAACATCAAATCAAATTGACCACCTATGTATTAAACAACAATTCAGATCATCATTAATAGATGTAAGAGCATACAGAGGTGCTGATGTTAATAGTGACCACAACCTGTGCATTGGGAAAATAAGATTAAAATTTAGAAACCAACAGAAGAGGCCAATTACACATAAAATTGATAGTCATAAACTGAAAGATGAAGCAATAAAGGAAAAGTTTAACATAGAGCTAAGTAATTGTTATTCAGCACTTGGTGAAATAGACTTAGATATCAATGAAATGTGGGACTCACAGAGCAAAATACTAATGACAGCAGCAGAAGCAAGTGCTGGACTGAAGAAAATGGAAAAACGAGCTTGGATCTCAGACACCACATGGAAATACATCAAAGAAAGAAGAGAAGCGAAGAGAGCCATGACTAATGTAAAGACAGATCTTGGAAAGGTTCTGGCAAAAGCAACATACAAAGAATTAGACAACAAAGTGAAAAGTTCGGCAAGAAGAGATACAAGAGCTTATATAGACAACTTGGCAGAGAAAGCAGAGACAGCTGCAATTACAGGAGACAGCAGAACTCTTTATACTGTACAAAAGATGCTGACAAACACCTATACATCCAGTGGAACACCAATTCTAGACAAATCTGGATTAATGCTAACAACAAGCGCAGACATAAAAGCCCGTTGGGCGGAACACTTCAAAGAAATTCTTAACCGTCCACTACCTCACAGTTTAATAGATTTTGAAGCTGAAACACCAGCAGCAGAATTAGATGTAAATTTAGATGACTTCACCTTGAGTGAAATAGAAACCACCTTAAAGCTAATGACCAATAACAAGGCTGCTGGAGAGGATAAGTTAACAGCTGAGATCCTCAAGGCAATTGATAGCCATAATTTAATACATCTCCAAAAAATGTTCAACATCATTTGGAAAACAGAGAAGACGCCTCATAAATGGAAAAAAGGAATCATTGTTAAGATCCCAAAAAAGGGCAATCTTAGAGATTGTAACAATTGGAGAGGCGTGACACTTTTGTCAGTTGCCTCAAAATTATTCTGTAAAATCATCCTAAATAGAATAAGGGATTCAATAGATACAGTAATGCGTGAAGAACAGGCTGGGTTTAGAAAAGGGAGAAGCTGTCTTGACCACATTTTCACTCTACGACTTATATTGGAGGAACACATTGAAAAGCAAAAACCTTTTGTACTTAACTTCATCGACTTCAAAAAAGCATTTGATAGTATTCATAGAGATTCTTTGTGGAAAATTCTGAAGCAATATGGCTTACCATCAAAAATCATAAATATTATCAAAGACATGTATGATGGTTACACATGTGCAGTTCGAACAGAGGAAGGACTGAGCGAATGTTTCCCAATAGAAACTGGGGTTAAACAAGGATGTATTTTATCGCCCTTGTTATTTGGAATTGTTATGGACTTCATAATGAAGAAATGCTGCACTGGTAATAAAGGCATCGAATGGATACAAGGAGACCATTTGGAGGACCTGGACTTTGCTGATGACATAGTTCTCATCAGCAATCAGATAAAAACGATGCAGGAAAACACAAATGAACTATCATCAATAGCCAGCAAAATTGGGCTTGAGGTCAATCATGAAAAGACTAAAGTCATGAAAAGTTTAATTCCAACAAGTGACAAAATATACATGGAAAACAAACCAGTAGAAGAGATCGATCACTTCATCTATCTTGGAAGTCACATTGATCGAGAAGGGGATACGAGCAAAGAAATTAGAATCAGACTGGCTAAAGCAGCAATGTCTTTCAGAAGCCTTGAAAAGTTGTGGAAATCAAAACTCATTAGCACAAACACAAAACTTAGGCTATTCAAATCAAATGTACTATCAACCCTTACGTATGCGTGTGAAAGCTGGAAAACAACAAGAGATATAGAAACAAAGTTGAACGCATTTGAAAATAAATGTCTAAGGAAAATACTTGGTATAGAATGGAACGAATTCAAAACAAACGAGGAAATTAGAGAAATCGCCAATCAACCACTAATATCTTCAGTAATAAAGAAAAGACGATGGTCATACGTTGGACATGTGATGAGAAGAGATAATAATCGAATAGCAAAGCAAGCCCTCATATGGGAAACAACAGGTAAAAGAAAAAGAGGAAGACCCAGGGAGACACTGAGAAGAACATTGATGAGAGAGGCAAGAGCAGCAGGAATCGGCTCCCTCAATGAGATAGAACTGCTTGCACAGAACAGAGACAGATGGCGAGATTTGATAAAATATCTTTAAAAGAAAACTGCTAGAACAAAAATTCATATAGGAGAAGGTGTATCTTGGTCTACGCCCTATGGGCCGGTTACGGCTCGAAAGGTCAATAGATAGATAGATAGATAGATAGATAGATATGAATCTCAAAAGGAATAAAACTATGATCATAAACAAAGAAAAGACTCAAAACCCACAAATGGATATCAAAGTTGAAGGAATAGACCTGGAGATAGTTCAGAGATATCTTGGACATTACTATAACCAGTGATGGAAAATGTAAAACTAAAATAAACAAAAGAACAGGAATGGCAAAAAGTAATTTTAATATAAATATACTAACATCAAAACAAATAATACTATATAGAGCCAATGCTGACCTATGGAAGCGAATTTTTGTAACAAAATTAATATGATACACTATGGAGAGAATTGTGGAAGGAAATGATCGCCTGTGCCAATCAGTATGGCACATGATGAAGATAAACAAACATAAAAAACATAGGTTCCTCCTATACACAATTTACAATTGCATACCAAACATAAATTCATAAACTGTACCACACAACACATTTTTACATTTAAAAATGAAGATACAATTTGAAGGAAAAAAAAGAAACCTTTTGAAAAACTTCTAGTTTGGACTCCTCAACATCTTGTGGACTGTACTCTCCTTTAGCTGCCCAAGTCACACAATGCCTGAACTTATCCAGGGTTTCCAGACTGTTGGGATCTCTGGTCGAAAGAACAAATAACCACATTCTATCAACCATTTATACTTTTCTTGTGAATTAAATTAACAATTAGTAGAAACTAGCTAAAAGTATAATTTCGTACATCATTTATTTGTCACAAACTTTGCCCTATACAGGACCGCATTAGCTCAGTGGTTAGTGAACTAGACTCCTAGAGACAGGAGGATGGGTTTGATCCTGATTGAAGGAGGCTTCCGGGATCATCCAGCTTTAAATGTGTACTGGATTTTTCAGTGAAAGAAAAGCGGCACAGATGCAATACTTGTCAAAATCATGTGTCAAAGGTCTATAAAAAAAATATGGGCACTAACACAAAATTCTCTATACGCCATGTGGTGTGGACGGGGCTTTTTTCTTTTTCTTTGACCCTTACAACAGTTACGACCCATACAACAGTTACCACCCTTATAAGTTACTAATTTCATCATTAAGTTATTTATTTCCAAACTTCTTATTCAGTGGATTGACTTTTGATATATCCAGATTGGTAACAGGATGTTGCATTACAATTGTCTCTGGTTCCTCAGTTATTGTTGAGCTAAGCTTTTAATATAAAAATATTCAGGAAATATCTGGGGGTCTCGGTAGCCTAGTTGGGAAAACCACTCGAATGGGCCATTGACGTTCAGATAACCTGTGTTTGATTCCCACTGGAAGCTGTATGAATTGGACTCATGGTGTGCAAATTATGCATGGGGCATTAGTTGAGATGTGACCGCTTGCTCCTTTCATAAAATGTGTTCGGTCATTAGTGTAAACTGTCAATCTTCATACTTCACGTTGTGTTCTGGTTCGTCTGTTGGGTCAGATTACATCACACCTGTCTACATGAGATTGACTGCACATACAAACCTCTTGTACAAAAGAATAGCAATACTTTATTTACATAATCCACTTAACAGAGGTTATCAATATAAACAGCCCAGTGGCGTTGATTACCGCTCGGGTATCAAAGTAAATGCTAGGGAGGTTCCAGTTACCTCTGAACTCTTGTAAATTATCAGGGCTCTCTCTCATCAACACATTGAATCACTTATCTCTGTCCACATTCCCCGAACAGTGTACAGAACTTAACAACCAATATACTGTCCACATCATAAATCCATCTCATGGAACATCTCATTACAGACACTTCCTCATTAGTCTGTTCACTGTCACTCCACAGTATGATTGCAAATATCCAGCTTTCTATACTAAAGGATTCAGTTTCATTCGTTCCTATAACTACACTCAACTACTTAAACGTAATGTCCACCTAGTAGTTGTTCCAGCACCTGGCTAGCTGTTATGAGTATTCACCTTATTACCACTAAAATAGATCCACTTCTCTACTAACTTGGATTACAGGTAATTGTCTCTACGAATCTTTCTGAACACTGCATCCTTTACACTTCTAACTAACATGAAGGATCCACTTCTCTACTAACTTAGATCGACTGTGTCTTCCTACCTACTTAGCTTACATGTGATCTCTCTTATCACTTCTAACTAAAAGAGCGCTTGCTCTGTACTACTAACATGGACCATAGCTTATATGTGATCTCCTGTCGTTTTCTCTCTGCACAAGAGAAGTATCTCATGTCTCAACCAATGGAAAACTACCTACATCATTTCCCCAGTCAATGAAATCTTGCCACGTCATAGTCTCTATCTTAAACTTAACACCTCCCTTAACTGTAATCACCCCTTTGTGATTCTAACCCTTTTCTCATAATCCCAAGGTTTTCCCATCTCTAATCACCTAAACAACTAGCTCACAAACTATCCAGTGAATGTTACTTTCCCTAAACACACAATGGTTCTCCCAATTCTCCTTACACTGCTCCCAACTCCATTATTTCCCTACATCCTTACATCCACTGTTACAGTGGTTGGGGAAAAAAAAATAGGCGTAAAATTTGAAAACACCAGAGTCTACTCTAGACCCACTTCTATAAGCAAATCCTACCCGTAGGAGTAAATTCTGAAAACACCAGAGTCTACTCTAGTCCCACTTCTATAAGCAAATCCTACCCGTAGGAGTAAAATCTGAAAACACCAGAGTCTACTCTAGTCCCACTTCCATAAGCAAATCCTACCCATAGGAGTAAAATTTGAAAACACCAGAGTCTACTCTAGCCCCACTTCTATAAGCAAATCCTACCCGTAGGAGTAAAATCTGAAAACACCAGTAGGAGTAAAATCTGAAAACACCAGAGTCTACTCTAGACCCACTTCTATAAGCAAATCCTACCCGTAGGAGTAAAATCTGAAAACACCAGTAGGAGTAAAATCTGAAAACACCAGAGCCTACATTTAGCTCCACTTCTATAAGCAAATCCTACCCCGTAGGAGTAAAATCTGAAAACACCAGAGTCTACTTTAGCTCCGCTTCTATAAACAACTCCTACCCGTAGGAGTAAAATCTGAAAACACCAGAGTCTACTTTAGCTCCGTTTCTATAAACAAATCCTACCCGTAGGAGTAAAATCTGAAAACACCAGAGTCTACTTTAGCTCCGCTTCTATAAACAAATCCTACCCGTAGGAGTAAAACCTGAAAACACCAGAGTCTACTTTAGTCCCACTTTCATAAACAAATCCTACCTGTAGGAGTAAAATCTGAAAACACCAGAGTCTACTTTAGTCCCACTTTCATAAACAAATCCTACCCGTAGGAGTAAAATCTGAAAACACCAGAGTCTTCTTTAACTCCACTTCCATAAACAAATCCAACCCGTAGGAGTAAAATCTGAAAACACCAGAGTCTACTTTAGCTCCACTTCCATAAACAAATCCTACCCGTAGGAGTAAAACCTGAAAAGACCAGACTCTACTTTAGCTCCACTTCCTCAATACAAATACAAACAGAAGTGAAAGGAATACTTGACAAGGCGGAAGATAATAGTATACAGCATCAAACAATAACTCTTGGGTAAAGAATACCCATAAGACCTATGGATTCAGGTGTACACAGATGGATCAGCACAGATTGCAGTAAAGAATGGGGGAGTAGGAACATTCTTAGAGTATTCAAATAACACTAGGGATATTAATAAAATAGCAACAGGGAAATATTGTCTTAATTATGATGCAGAAATCCAAGAAATAAAGTTGGCAATAGAAAAACTGCTGAACAGTAATCTTGTCCCCTCAGCCTGTGGTGTTTTTGACAGATGCAAGATCAGTACTCCAGGGGCTGCAATCCAGAAAACTGCCACACCTGCAGACCTTATTGACTGAACTCTGCAAGCATCACAGGGTTGCCCTGCAGTGGATGCTATCTCACTGTGGAATACCAGGAAACGAGAGAGCAGATCAGCTGGCAAAAGAAGGTGCAACAGGCACACAACCAGATGCACCCTTTACATACCATTAGAAGAAATAGATAATCAAATCAATCAGAAGACCACAAGCCCCAAATCACGATGCCTTTCATAATATGAATAGATATGAACAAGTTTTCATTATACGCCTCAGAACAGGACACAATCGACTCCATAGTCACATGTATACAAAATTCAAGATCGGCTCCTCACCTACATGTACATGTGGACAGGCGGCCCAGACTGTTGAACACATACTCCAAGACTGTATTGAATATAGTAGACTGAGGAAAATCCATTGGCCCATAGATACAACATTACAGACAAAACTATATGGACCACTGCAAGAATTACAAAAGACAGTAAAATTTTATTACAAGATACGACATTGCAAATATAGACAATACTTCAGGCAAATGAAAGATAGATTGATAGCCCCACTTCTATAAGCAAATCCTACCTGTAAGAGTAAAAACTGAAAACACCGGAGTCTATTTTAGCCCCACTTCCATAAGCTCCACCTTTTTCTCTGGAAGGATAAAAAAAACATATTAATATCAGTCTTATCTTCTCTAACAGGAGTACAGTGATGTTGACATATGCTTCTTCTTTAATATGTAACAAACGCTAACATTTCTACTGAATGCTAGAATTCTCAAATGATTTATTTTGTAGTGTATTTAAGAATTTAACTATAAAATAAGCCATACATGCTCACAAATAATATAATGTTGATAGAAAAACATCAATAATATAAAGTGTACATCTATTACAAGAATTGTATAGATACCAAAATTGTATAGCTATTCTAATTTATCTTATAGTAAACAAATTAGGTAAAGAACATATAATTTTGCGATTTTACTGACAAAAAAATTAATAACATTGTTTAACTCTTTTTATCCTGCTCATCATGTAATAGCTGAGAATCGTGTATCCATAAGTTTCGGCCCAGCTAATATTAGCTGTTTGATAGTTAAGCCTTTAATTTCTGACTTCTGGTCAATATAGCGGTTAGGAGGTGGGAACCGTAGAGACTGTGTTGAAAAAGTGTTCCTTGTTGCAGTTTCCTCATATTCCAAGTCAGGCTTGCTGTCGGAGCTACTGAGTTTAGTGCTCTGTGCACACTGAGTGCTGTGGTTTTCATCTAGATCGTGTTTCGATACTTCGATTGCTTACGATGAATGATGATATCGTATGATGGACAGTTCAGCCGCATACACTTTCGGTGCCGCCTGGCCTTATGTCTTTTGGTGTGTATGTGGCTGCTATGATGGGGACTGCAGTTGCCTTCCTTTGTTTGGATCCTTCAGTGAGATGTGATGCTAATTAGGATAATTCCACTGGCATGGGAGGTTGAGATATTATGGATATTATTTAAAAATCGTTTGCAGTGATACCAGGGCCTTCAACTAACTATAATAAGTCTTTAATTTTGGAGTTTCAACAACATTCTTTCATATTTCATCCAATTCACATTTTTGAAAGTCTGTTTTTGAATGTTTACTTTTGCAACTCATTCATGCCAGTGTTATTAGAAGTAGTTTTCAGTGTATTTTTAATAATGTGCTTATCCAAGTGATTGAATTTTCACTGATCAGAAAATGGCTTCCTTCTAAACTTGTAACAAAAATACTATATATATATATATATATATATTTTTATATATATATATATATATATATGTATATATATATATATATATATATATATTTTTTTTTTAATTTTATTTAAAATAAAAAGTAATATGTGGATTTTAAAAATGTGACAATGTGGTGTGAACTCATATGCACATAAACCTGTATATATTTTTATTTCAAGTACAGTTTTTATTTTTATGCATTTCAATTTTATTTTAACGTTTCTTTCAAAAATATATTTGTAAATACGTTTTATACAAAATTCATTCAATTCTACAAATTTTTATATAAAATACACATTTTCTTTTTCCCGCTCGCCAGCTTTGACCTCTGACAAAGTCCCTAGAGACTAGGAACTAAATTTTGCATGCTAATCCATTTTTCCCTGGCAGTCGTGCGCACAGGGGTTCTCACCGCACAGGCAGATAAATCCGTCTTCAGAGGTACTCATATTTTTTTCGTTGATGAGTAATTGACGTTTCAAGCTGGGCCTTGCTGCTGAGACTAGGGGTGGTTGCCGCAGAGAGAAATAATAAATAAAAATCCCAACTGGCACAGCCGGGATTTGAACCCACAACCTCTCTGTCTCGAGGCCGGCACCTTGCCTCGAGACCAACCAGTCCTCTTGAAATACATATAGTAATGTTTGAGGTTAAAAGGTTGCTATGATTTTAAGATATGCACTCATGCTATCATTTTTTTCTCTTAAAAATGCTCCATAAAAACGTGGATATTGAGCTACTACAGTAAGAGTTAACAGCTAAAAATACTGACTTTCTATAGTTAAAACTTTCTGATGAGATGAATCTAAACAAGAATACATGTTGAGCTTTATAAGAAGAAGGCACTATAAATACATCAGTTAAGAGCTGAAAATGAATGAAGAAAGACTCCCTCATCAGGCATTCATGCGGAAACCATCTGGTAAAAGAAAACAAGGTAGACAATGAGAATCCCTATACAGAACAATTACTAGGGAATGCTCAAGTATGAGACTAAGAAGCAACTAAGACCTACAAGAAGTAGCAGCAAATCATCATTTGTAGAGAACTATGACCTCCTTCCTATGTGTCGGCTTTGGCTCTAGAGAAAAATGAATGAACGAATAATATCTTACAATCTAAATACCAGCACTGTACAATGGCTGATAATAGAGCCACTATATGCAATGGTTGATAATAGAGCCACTGTATGCAATGGTTGATAACAGAGCCACTATATGCAATGGTTGATAATAGAGCCACTATATGCAATGGCTGATAATAGAGCCACTATGTGCAATGGTTGATAATAGTGCCACTATATGCAATGGCTGATAATAGAGCCACTATGTGCAATGGTTGTTAATAGGGCCACTATTCAATGACGGTAATAAGGATACAGCACAAAAGCTGGCAAAAAATAACTGCATTAGAAATATACAGCTCAACTAGCTACAATAGCAGCACAAACACTATTATGCTTGAACAGAATAAAACAAACACTGTTTATGACCACAGAGAGTAAACAGAGTTGAACAGCTCGTAATTTACCTGATTTCTCTGTGTAGGTACTTGTGTGACATCAGCATAGCTAGGACGTTCAACCTAACAAATAAATAATGAAAATAACCAATTATAAAATAATCCAGCAAAGATACAAATCAAACAATGAAATTTTCTCTTTCCTTTGGCTTAAATCCAATGTTTTATTACAGTAGAAAGAAGATGTCCAACACTACCAGGGCTAAAAGTGATCAGCAACTCATAACTGACTGTTTGTATCAGGATCAGCAACAACATTTGATCCCCTCCTTTCAGGGCATCTAGAAACGTTGATCAAGTAGAGACTGAAAATGGAAGGCAAAAAGAGATGAAAATATCTTGCTGAAGTGCTGGACCAAAAGGTGTGAAATGTTGCATGTTGGTGTAAACAATGCAACACATCTACACCAACTAATGCCCTTTAAAAGCTGAAATAATTCCCACCAATGAATACATAAAGAAACAATAAATAAAAGTGGTCAGGTCATGTAATAAGAGAAATACCAAAGAATAACATAGTGAGCCTTTAATAAATGTTACGTGAACACCAGCCTCAAGGGCCAACCACAAAAAGATGGATTGATGGAATATTAGAAACACTAGGAAACAACAGAACCAGAGGCCAACAAAAGAGCAAACAACTGCAAATTATAAAGGTAAAAAGGTAAAGTTTGAGACTTGAATTGACATCTTAGTATGCAAATTTTCACCCATATGTGCTTGGCCGTATTCCTCACTTTCCCAGAGTACTACCCTGGTACCCATTTTTGCCTGCAGCTGGGTCGATCGGGGTATTTTATTTTTCCAACCACTGGTACAACTCACACTGCTTCCAGCGGGAATCAAACACGGGTTGTCAGAACGTCAGTAGCCTAGTCAAGTGGTTTTCCCAAATAGGTTACCGAGGTCTGCAAATTATATCTCTGAAAGGCAAATGAGGAAGGCAAGAAGATTATGAAGAAAAAAAGTAGACCATAAAGAGGAGTAGTTTTTATGAAAATGCAACAACAGAATACAAATGATAGTGAAAGGTATAGACCAAGGACAACATAGCAGGTAAAGGTAGACCCAAAGCAAGTGCTGTTGGATAATGAAGTGTTTGTGCCTTCATTTAATGAAGTGTTCGTGCCTTCATTTCATTGAGTGCTGTCTCAATATCGAAGGTTGACTACCACGGAGCACCATTCCACTCTGTCTCTTGCTTTAATGGTGCAGATTGTCATAGGCTGACTTGTCCATCTTTTGATGTTACTTGTTCATGTTAGTCTTGGTCTGCCTCTTTTACCTTGTATGTTCCTTTGAAAGAATAATTTTAGTAGGCTGTTGAGTCTTATAACATGCCCCAAAATCACATTTGTCTTGTGTTTAGTAGTTCTCTTTTCATTTTTAGTTGTTTTAAGATTTCATTGTTTGTTTTCTTTTCTTTCCATCCAAATCTTCGTATTCATCCACATTTCAAAGGCTTCAATTTTCTGTACGGTTTTCTTGTCTAAAGTCCATGTTTCTGTACTAAACAGGAATATTGAGAAGATATAACACTTTATTATTCTTAGTTTTAGCCCAGGTATTATTTGTTTTGATGTTAGTATATTTTTCATGGCATTAAAATTACTTTTTGACATTTCATTTACATGATAAGATCTAATTAGTATTAAAATGAGAAAGGATGAACTACAAATCTCTTGTGCCTTAAATATAAAATAGTTCATGTAGATGGTCATTAATCTTTCAGAGCCAAAATGCCATACAACACCTAGGCTGAAGGCAGTTGATGACTCATAATTGACTGTTTGCATCTGTAATAACAACCAACAACTCGTCAAGGTTCTGCTTTACCTTCTTGCAGTGGAAACAGGCACAAACCATCATGGCCATGAAAATGGAAATTGAGAGTGAAGGTAACCCAGGACCCAAAAATGCCATTTTAAAGTTTGACATGTTGGGTTGAAATGTGTAGACAATGCAGGTTTCTTTAAACCAGAATTGAGTTATTTGCAGGTCATTATCATTGCGCTCTGAACATGTCCACAGGTGCTCAGATCCCCTCCTCATCAAGTCTCGAAGTGTTCAGTGACTGACGACTCCAGTTCTGTGTTGGTTGTTTAGTCTTCTTACACGTCCACTAAGTTTCTCGTTTCTGGCTGTGCCCATCTTAACTCCCATCTATTTTCACCCAAAGGAGTGACGTGGACTTATGGTTGACGAAGTCCTGTGTCCTTCCCACTTCCCGGAGGGTATTGATGATGTCTGCCCGATCCATTGGTTAACCGTCCTCAACAATAGTGCAGCTAGTCAACCCGTCCACTCTTTCATAACACATATGCCTATGTTTTTTAAGGGTGAAAGATGAAGAGGAGTAACCGTAAGACAAAGGTAGCAGAAAAAGATTAACCCTTTATTTTTTTATGGAAAACACCAACAAATCTTTTCCATCGTTTCTATCTGGGCCATATTTTTCAGTTCTGTCCATTTCCTTTCTTCTCGTCACTATGGCCTTCCCTTGCCAATTCTAGAACTAAGGTACATCATAAAATCCTTTGAGCCCATTGTTTAATGTAATCTTAACCAGAGGCATCCTATTTTCTTCAAAGCTTATTTCTAGAGTTTAAAAAATAATCTGCGTCAAAATTTACCTTAGATCAGGGGAGGGTAAAGCCATGGTCAGACAACTCATTCCAAAAGAAAGGTTCCCACCAACTATGACAGGATTTGAACCCAGAACTGTCTTGTCCAGAGGTCAATGTTTTACTTCCAGATTACCCAGTCTCCTACGAGAGACTTTGAATGTGAAAGACTTACAACTGAAAAGAGGTCAAACCAAGTCTACTTACGGTGTAAAGTCCTTATGGGTGTAATGAACAGCGGGGAAACTCTGAGCCACATAGTTGACAGTAAAAGGAAGTTCAAACTGTGTTTTATGTGAAGTGGCTTTGATTTGATCAATCTGATGAGCCAAAATAAAAACAAAAAAATAACATACAAAAAACAAACTGGCACATATTTCAAATATAAAGTACAGAGCATAAATAAAACAAATATTAACTACAAGAAGAAGAAAAATAAGAAAGAACTATGTCACGTCATGTGGTATGTAAGAAATATGGTGTCAGTGCCATATTTTATGTAGTCATTGGCACATTTTGGGTAATGTAGATGGTATTTCGCCAGGTTGTTTTTCTTTACCAGGCAAATCAGGTACCAAATTAAGGCTGAAAAAACCTAGAAGCCATTAAATTAGATTAAACTCAACCTCTTGAATTCAGCAGTCTAATTCAATAAACACTGATCAACTGTGGCAAGTCCACATGTTGGAAACGAGCAATTTAAAAACATGCATTCACATAAAAGGAAAAAAATAAAAACCAGCAATTACACAAATTTATACAAATTGTTATAACTTGAGTGTTAGCATAGATATTTTGTGATTTAAAAATCTGACAAACAAATTATCTTACAAAAATGTCTTTCATATTTCTTCAACAAGTCATCACATAAATTATATTTCAACATTCACAACATGTCACACAAACCTTTCTCACATCTCTCCAAGTGACATCAAATTATGTGTCTCTCAGCTTTCTCCGGGGAGTCGCAATAGCTCAGTGGTTAGTGAACTGGACTACAAAGGACAAGAGGTAGGGTTCGATCCCAACCGATGGCTTCCGGGTTCACCCAGCCTTAAATGGGTACCGGATTTTTTTCTGGGAAAGTAAAGTGGTACAGGCGTAATACCGACCACATTACCCCAAAAATCATGTGCCGAAGGTCTGTAAAAATTATGGTCACTAACACCATATTCCCTATACGCCACATGGCATGACGGGGGTACTTTACTTTTTTTATTATACAGCTTTCTCCACTTGTCACTTAGCAACAAACAAAGATCTCTCTAATCTTTTCAACATGTCACCAAAGCAGGTACAAAAATCTCTCTTATCTTTATCAACATATTCATCATCAATTGCTGTACCTGCTGGCAAACAACTTTCTATCATCTTCTGCAATCATGGCTCATTCAGACTAGGACTCCGGACTGTCTTATAAAGACAGCTGTCTGTTTCAGTGATTTGGTTGCTCCGTAGAGTTTACCTTCCAGGCAGGTGGGTGTGGGCCACATTGTCTTCCTCAGGCCTGTGTACTGGGGGCAATCCTGTAGAACATGTTTTGTTGTCATGTTATCCAGGGTACAGTGGCATTGGCTGGTAGTTCCTATTTTGAGTTTGGTGAACATGTGGTTTCTCATTCTGAACTTTCTATCTCAACAGGTGTTTTTTAGTTTTATTGTTGACTTCCTATCAATCTCTTAAGCGTTCTTGTTCCTTTCCTTCTAACTCTTCTTCTCTCAGCTTGTTCTGTTGTTACAATATTTTCCAGCTGTTGTCTTTTTCATATAATGGTCAAAAAATGACCCAACAGTTTCATTCTGATTTTGGCCAATATATGTTGTTTTTTGTTTTGTTTTGGCCTCTTTCAAAGCATTCTCAATACTGAGAATACCCTTTTAGCTATTCATGGTATTCCCAACATTTTTCTATCAAACAACATTCTGTAGTCTTCAATAATTTTTCCAGCTCAACACATTCTTCATCCTTCCCGTGCTGTTAGACATCACTTAGGGCTTATAGTGTTTTCACCATCCATCTCTATTCTGGGGTGAGATGTTTGATCTTATTTAATGAGTCTATGCCTACCAACTTTGCTTCTCTTATAATATAAGTGTTCCTTTTAATGTCTCGCTAGGTCTTCCTCTTTTTCTGTATCCTGATGTTTCCCATAGAAGAGCCTGTTTTGGAGTTCTTTTGTTGTATCTTCTCAACACATGTCTGACATATGTCCATCGTAAAGGTAAGGTAAAGTACGAGACTTGAACCGGCGACTTAGTACGAGACTTAGCACGCGAGTTTACACCCATATGTGCTCGGCCGCCTATCCAGAAATGTTCGGAGATTTCTGTATAGTGTCGCCTCAAGCATCGAAACTCAGATGCGAAGCAACATTCCTCACCTTCCCAGGGTAATATCCTGGTACCCATTTCTGTCATCGGCTGGGTCGACCGTGGGGGTATTTTTTTTTTTTTCCCCCAACGAGTGCAATTCACACTGCTCCCAGCGGGAATCGAACACGGGTTGTCCGAACGTCGGTAGTCCAGTCGGGTGGTTTTCCCAACTCGGCTACCGAGGCCCCCAATTATAACTCAAGGAAAACAATGCCCATCATCTCTTCCTAAAAGGTAAAGGTAAAGTATGAGACTTGAATCAGCGTCTTAGCATGCGAGTTTTCACCCATATGTGCTCGGCCACCTATCCAGAAGTGTTCAGAGACTTCTGGATAGTGTCACTTCAAGCATCGAAATTCATGATGTGAGGCGGCATTCCTCACCTTCCCAGAGCACTACCCTGGTAACCATTGCTGCCAGCGGCTGGGTTGACCGTGGAGGTCATTTCCCAACAAACCACGAGTACAACCCACACTACTTCCAGCGGGAATCGAACACAGGTTGTCTGAATGTCGGTAGCCCAGTTGGATGGTCTTCCCAACTAGGTTACCGAGGTCCCCTTCTCTTCCTAATTGTATATGAGGCTGTTGGTTACATGGACATTTTTCTTATATTAGTCTTGAATCACATCATCCCAAAAAATCTTTCTCGCCTATTCAAACAATTTACTACAAAAAAAGTCAACTAAATGAATATGAATAGGATATCTATATAACGGAACAGAGAATTGAAGCCTTTGAAATGTGGATATATAGAAGAATAGGTAGAGTTGGATGGAAGGAAAAGAAAACAAACGATGAAGTCTTAAAACAACTAAAAATGAAAAGAGAACTACTAAGCACAAATCAAACAAGACAAATGCGATTTTTGGGCCATGTTAAAAGACACAATAGCCTACTAAAAGTAATCCAGGAGGGGAAAATACAAGGTAAAAGATGCAGAGGCAGACCAAGACTAACATGGACGAGTAACATCAAAAGATGGACAAATCAGCCTATGACAACCTGCACCATCAAAGCAAGAGACAGAGCAGAATGGCGCTCCATGGTAGCCAACCTTTGTTGCAGAGAAGGCACTCGATGATGATGATCTATATAACCTCCTTACAACATACAGAACAGTGGTTCTCACATTTGTCAAACAATTGTTCTCACAGATCTCAAAATGACACAAACATAATACAGGCTATAAATATCTATTTATCCATCTATTATCCTTTCAAGCCGAAGATGGCACATAGGGCAGAACCACATTCTCAAAAACAGAAACCTTGTGTGCCAAAATGGTACATATTGCAGAGATCACTGCTTCTAAAATCTATGGCTCTGTTTCCATAACAATACTTTTTACAGTGACAAAATGTCAAGCCATCGATCAACCACCTTAGTCACCACTTACGACATGCCTGGAAGGTCACAGTGTCACTATTCTGTACTTCCCTCATAATGAGGCCCCGGTAACACACAGCTATAAATATACCTCAGGAAATACGGCGGCCATGTCAGGTTCCCCCTTCAGATTGGCCAGAAAGGCTTTAATTCCCTGAACAGACCTCTCCAAAGCTTTTGGTGCAGCATTCACAGATACTCTGTTATCAGAAAACAAAAAGTGGGTACCAACATAATTTTACTGACACGTTGATTTATTTTTTTATTCAGAAGGCTTAGATACCTGCCTTTTGATCCAACACCATTTAATAGCACAATCAGATATTTGAAAGCTGCTGTTTTGTTTGACTGAGAATTTATATTATTTCATCATCATCATCATTACAAAGGTAATCTGATGATAAGAATTATCCCCTATTGAGCAAGTTTCCCTTCAGCTTTTTGACAGATTACAGGAGGGTAGGCCCATGTGAGTCATAACTTTCAGTTATCAACCTCCTACAGCATCTTGAGTCTGAAAGCTCAGCCAAATAGATGCACCTTCAATGGTTTTAGTAACTATCTTCCTTTAATGGCTTTAGTAACAATCTTCCTTCAATGGCTTTAGTAACAATCTTCCTTCAATGGCTTTAGTAACAATCTTCCTTCAATGGCTTTAGTAACAATCTTCTTTTAATGGCTTTAGTAACAATCTTCCTTTAATGGCTTTAGTAACAATCTTCCTTCAATGGCTTTAGTAACAATCTTCCTTCAATGGCTTTAGTAACAATCTTCCTTCAATGGCTTTAGTAACAATCTTCTTTTAATGGCTTTAGTAACAATCTTCCTTCAATGGCTTTAGTAACAATCTTCTTTCAATGGCTTTAGTAACAATCTTCCTTTAATGGCTTTAGTAACAATCTTCCTTCAATGGCTTTAGTAACAATCTTCCTTCAATGGCTTTAGTAACAATCTTTTTCTGTGGTGTAGGAAACAAGAGTATCTCAAAGCAAGTCCACAAATGGGAACCAGAGGGTAAAAGAAAAAGATGGTGACTTAGAGAAAGACAAAAAGAACACTGAGGCAAGACGCAACAACAGCAGGTATCAGCTGCCGTGTCGAGGTTCAGAGGTTTGCCTGGAATTAGGAGATGTGTCGAGGAGACAAATAATAATAAATGAATATTATTATAGAGGGAAACTTTCGAGGCGACAGATCAGCAAATAATTTCAGGAGGAGGTATGTTTACAGCACTCGGGAAAGAAATCACAAATAATCAACAACAGAAAAAAACAAAGAATCAATATATGGTCCAAAGCAGGATCGAACCTGTACTGCTTGGTAAATCACCTTGCCAAGAGAAACCAAATGCTAGAGCAAGACATGTGGCAAGACAGAAAGTGGGTCTAAACAAGGTCTGATACTTGGTAACAAATATCAGACACGGAGAGTCTGGAATTTCTGATGCATGTTCTGTTTTTGGTTCTAGATAGAAATAAAGGAAATATTGTGGACTTTTTTTAATAAGAGGTTACTTTACTCAAAAAAGGAGGAATACAAAGCTCCATCATCATTATTACTCTATGATTACAGTTATATCACCATCATATAATTTATGATTACATTTATATCACCACCATTTTACTCCATGATTACATTTATATCACCGCCATATTACTCCATGATTACAGTTATATCACCATCATATTACTCCATGATTACAGTTATATCACCATCATATTACTCCATGGTTACAGTTATATCACCATCATATTACTCTATGATTACATGTCACACTACCAAATCCTTATATTCACCATATCACCCTCATCATTACAAGTTTGACAATGCACTATTTGATTGACTCCATCAAAATTATCATTACCTGAGAGAAGATCTATCCAAGACAACATCTCCTATGCTCTGAAGTTTATAGGCAACTTCGGCATAATCTGGCATTTCTGCCACTTGCTTCATTGCTCGGACCTATAAAGATTATCACATGGTCTATCTTAATATCACAAAACACTTTACAAAATTAACATATTTAATACAGCAGTATACACCCATTCACTTTAAACTTAGCAACAGTTAAACAATAAGCACATATCATCATCATCTTCACATGCCATACCGGTAGAACCCACTTTCTCACTTCTATTGACATAGACTAGTTGTACAAGATGTTTATCATTTTCTGAAATGCTATTTTGGCCTAAGCTATTCTGATTTTTAATTCTGTGGTGCATCTTCCATTTGATGTTATTACAGGAAGACATAAAGAGGGAAGTAATTTTTGCATGGAGCAAACTTTGTAATTCCAAGAATGTTTATTCTGAAAGCGTCATTTTTACAAAGGTATTGTAACCTAGGATTAATTGTGAGGCAATCTACCAGCATATGTCCTACAGTTTTATCATTTAGTCCACAGGTGCACAACAGTAATGCGCAAGGCAGCAAAGTTGAAACACATGTTTATTATTTATTATGGTCCATTTGAAGCCTGAAGATAATTGTTTGTCCAAGTTGATGAAGTGTATGTTAATCATCATCAGGCATTCAGACTGCAAGAATACAAAACTGAACACAGAATAAGCAGGAAAAAAATGCACGAGAGAAACTTTGAGGCACGTACAACCAGTGTATTATGGACATCAATTCTATGCATACTCTTCATTGTATTACATGTCACAGTGAGTGCCTATGAGTGTGCCTTGAGTGCAGTGATGTCAATTCTTCATCACAATCAATCTTATTATTTTCGATGTTCAAGTCCTTTTATCATGTAAATCTGATCTACTGTCATGAAGGAAATAGGAACCACATCATGATGTCAGACCAGCAACCACATCATGATGTAAGACCAGCAACCACATCATGATGTGAGACCAGCAACCACAGCATGATGTGAGATCAGAACAACATCATGATGTAAGACCAGTAACCACATCATGATGTGAGACCAGCAACCACATCATGATGAAATCAGCAACCACATCATGATGTGAGATCAGCAACCACATCATAATGTAAGATCAGCAACCACATCATGATGTGAGATCAGCAACCCCATCATAATGAAAGAATAGCAACCACATCATGATGTGAGATCAGCAACCACATCATAACGTAAGACAGCAACCACATCATGAAGTGAGATCAGCAACTACATCATAATGTAAGAATAGCAACCACATCATGATGTAAGACCAGCAACCACATCATAATGTAAGACCAGCAACCATATCATGATGTGAGAGCAGCAACCACAGCATGATGTGAGAGCAGCAACCACATCATAACATAAGACTAGCAACCACAGCATGATGTAAGAGCAGCAACCACATCATAACTTAAGACCAGCAACCACAGCATGATGTAAGACCAGCAACCACATCATAATGTAAGACCAGCAACCACATCATAATGTAAGACCAGCAACCACAGCATGATGTAAGACCAGCAACCACATCATGATGTGAGATCAGCAACCACATCATAACGTAAGACAGCAACCACATCATGAAGTGAGATCAGCAACTACATCATAATGTAAGAATAGCAACCACATCATGATGTAAGACCAGCAACCACATCATAATGTAAGACCAGCAACCATATCATGATGTGAGAGCAGCAACCACAGCATGATGTGAGAGCAGCAACCACATCATAACATAAGACTAGCAACCACAGCATGATGTAAGAGCAGCAACCACATCATAACTTAAGACCAGCAACCACAGCATGATGTAAGACCAGCAACCACAGCATGATGTAAGACCAGCAACCACATCATAATGTAAGACCAGCAACCACATCATAATGTAAGACCAGCAACCACAGCATGATGTAAGACCAGCAACCACATCATGATGTGAGATCAGCAACCACATCATGACATAAGACCAGCAACCACAGCATGATGTAAGAGCAGCAACCACATCATAATGTAAGATCAGCAACCACATCATAACTTAAGACCAGCAACCACATCATGATGTAAGACCAGCAACCACATCATGATGTAAAACCAGCAACCACATCATGATGTAAGACCAGCAACCACAGCATGATGTAAGACCAGCAACCACATCATGATGTAAGACCAGCAACTACATCATGATGTGAGACCAGCAACCACATCATAATGTGAGATCAGCAAACACATCATGATGTAAGACCAGCAACCACAGCATGATGTGAGAGCAGCAACCACAGCATGATGTAAGAGCAGCAACCACATCATAACGTAAGATCAGCAACCATATCATAACTTAAGACCAGCAACCACATCATGATGTAAGAGCAGCAACCACATCATAACGTAAGATCAGCAACCACATCATAACTTAAGACCAGCAACCACATCATGATGTAAGACCAGCAACCACATCATAACTTAAGACCAGCAACCACAGCATGATGTAAGAGCAGCAACCACAGCATGATGTAAGAGCAGCAACCACAGCATGATGTAAGAGCAGCAACCACATAATGAAGTGAGATCAGCAACCACATCATAACGTAAGACCAGCAACCACAGCATGATGTAAGAGCAGCAACCACAGCATGATGCAAGAGCAGCAACCACATCATAATGTAAGACTAGCAACCACAGCATGATGTGAGAGCAGCAACCACAGCATGATGTAAGAGCAGCAACCACATAACATAAGACCAGCAACCACAGCATGATGTAAGAGCAGCAACCACATCATGACATAAGACCAGCAACCACAGCATGATGTAAGAGCAGCAACCACATCATGATGTAAGAGCAGCAACCACATCATGACATAAGACCAGCAACCACAGCATGATGTAAGAGCAGCAACCACATCATAATGTAAGATCAGCAACCACATCATAACTTAAGACCAGCAACCACATCATGATGTAAGACCAGCAACCACATCATGATGTAAAACCAGCAACCACATCATGATGTAAGACCAGCAACCACAGCATGATGTAAGACCAGCAACCACATCATGATGTAAGACCAGCAACTACATCATGATGTGAGACCAGCAACCACATTATGATGTAAGACCAGCAACTACATCATGATGTGAGATCAGCAACCACATTATGATGTAAGACCAGCAACTACATCATAATGTGAGATCAGCAAACACATCATGATGTAAGACCAGCAACTACATCATGATGTAAGATCAGCAACCTCATCATGATGTAAGATCAGGAACCACATCATGATGTAAGACTAGCAATCACATCATGATGTAAGACCAGCCACATAATAAAAAAACACTCAACACAAAGTTTTAAGTTTTACTAACCTGAGTATAGCCAAAGAACAATTCCTGCAGCTTGGACACAACATTCAGACCAGATGCTGAATTGGACAGGGCAAATTGATGACCATTATCTGAAAGACTTGATGCAAGATTACTTGCGTTCATTCTGATCAGCGTAGATAGGCGGTTTGTATCCAAAAAGTCTGGGCTGCGTAAAATTTACAAGAAAAATTTACGACATTAAAACACATGAACGCTAGCTACTTCATCACTAACTCTAGAGGAGACTGAGTTGTCTAGATGCAAGATGATAGCCTCTGGAAAACTGAAAAGTCATGGGTTCAAATTCCACTACAGGCATTAGGGAATTTTTCACTTTAAATTCATGGTTTCTTTGTGGCTTTACCTTTCCCTGGTCTCTGGGTAGTGGGATCCAGTGTCTAGCCCTCTTGGATAACAGTGAAAAAACAGAAAGTCCTATGTATACTTTTAGTTATTCAAAGGCCCTGGTATCACTGCAAACAAATGAAAATCCATAATTGCTCAACCGCATGTGCCAGAAGAATCATTCGAATTAACGTCTCATTGAATATCCAAAACAAAGAAAGGCAGCTGCAGCCCTCATCCTAGCCGCTACAGCACACACCAAAAGACATAAGGCCAAGTGGCACCGAAAGTGAACACAGCTAAACTGTCCTTCGTCATACGATATCATCATTCGTCGTAAGCAATCTAAATATAAAAACACCATCTGGATGAAAAACACAGCTAACGGTGACACAGAGCACTAAGCTCAGTGGTGACACAGAGCACTAAGCTCAGTATCTCCTGCAGCAAGATGGACTTGGAATATGAGGAAACAGCAACAAGAAACACTTTTCACACAGTGCCTCAACGGCTCATGTAGCCTATCCATCATATTGACCAGAGAAGTCCCCTATGTACACTTGTGCATGTTAAAGAACCTTAGATAGTTAAAAGTCTAAAAGTAAATCTACCCGTGTCAAAAGATGCTCACTAAATGGGCAAATGCTAAGGAGAGACTAACTCTAAACTAGACAAGATGTGGGGCTACAGAAAAACTGGTGCAAATGCAATAAGATAACCAAAACAAAATGGGCTGTTTTGGTTTTGTGGACATGACAAGACTAAACAAATTCACATTGACTTTAAAAGGTCTTCAATTGGAAACAAATGTAAAAAAATGGGTAACAAATTTTTAAAAATATTTTAGAATGGCTTTTAGTTCATGTCACGGGTTTCTGTATGATGTTTCATTTGTGTGCATTTGCACACTGTCATGTCCATCTGGCCACCATTTTGAGTTCTCTTAAGCAGACTTTTTTTTTAAAATTCATTGTCTGCTTTGGTCATTCCCAGTTGAAGACATTTTAGAGTCAAAATGTTGTTTTGTTTAGTTTTGACTTATCCACAACGGTGAAACAACCTATTTTAAAAAATATATTTTATCATATCCTTTCATTAATGTTGTCATCGCAGTCACCTGTATGCTACCCGGCCCTGACCATGGTCTGGGAAGAAAAGAATACAGCCAATGTCACCTGCCATATTGTCATAAGATGTAATTTAGGAGGCTGGGTCAAGATCTTCGTGGAGTGCTATAGAGTTTGTGCATCTGAGCTGAAACTGCTTTCAGTGCTTTCGCTAGTGTGTGGCAGGTATGATTCATACTGGGGAATGTGCCGAGAGGAGTGGATATAAACACAATGGAGTCATCCATTGTGCAATGAAAATGATCTGCTGACCAAACTAATCTAAACTGATCCCAGTATCAACTCTTTGTATCTTCCCTCTTTCACAGTTTCCCATGTGATGATTCTACTATAAACTAATCTAAACTGATCCCAGTATCAACTCTTTGTATCTTCCCTCTTTCACAGTTTCCCATGTGATGATTCTACTATAAACTAATCTAAACTGATCCCAGTATCAACTCTTTGTATCTTCCCTCTTTCACAGTTTCCCATGTGATGATTCTACTATAAACTAATCTAAACTGATCCCAGTATCAACTCTTTGTATCTTCCCTCTTTCACAGTTTCCCATGTGATGGTTTTACTATATCTGATGAGTGTGTTACATGGATAAAACAGTTAATCTTTCATTTAAGTATTTTGGATGATCTTGATCAATTTCATAATCTATCTATCTATCTATTGACCTTTCGAGCCGAAGACGGCACATAGGGCAGAACCACAATCTCAAAAACAGAAACCTTCTTCTTCTTCTATCCTTCCTCTATTGCCGTTGGCGTTGAGGGGAGATACAATCTGCGATTCTTTGCTCTTCTGTTGGCCTCTTCTGGTGTTATCCCTCCTAGTGAATAGAGTGTTCCCTTTATCCATCTCTTTCTCGGTCTTCCTCTTAACCTGGCGTTTTCGTAGCATTTGTTTATGGCTCTTTGAGTCATTGTTAGTTCTTTTTGTCTTGTTATGTGGCCGAACCAATTTATCTGTTGCTACTTTATGTATTTGATGGCTGGTTCAATTTCGAGTTTCTTCCTCAGGTCGGTGTTTCTTACTCTGTCCCTTAAGCTGTTTCCTGTCATTCTTCTGACACATTTAATTTCGGTGGTCGTTATCTTTCTTATTGTTCTAGAGTCCAGCGTCCAAATCTGGCACTGATAGCACAGAGATGGTAGAAAAATTGATTTGTACATTGCCCTTTTTGCTTCTGTAGTTATTGCTTTGTTTTTCAATAGTGTTGATACTTGGCCTATAACTTGGCACGCTTTGTTACACCTTATATCTATCTCTGTCTCTTGGTTATTGTCTTGTGTTAACGTGCTACCCAGGTATCTAAAATTGTCTACTTGCTTCAGAGTCGTATTATCTATTATGATGTTTAGTTTTTCTTTCTTTCTCGCTATTGCCATTACTTTGGTTTTGTTTATGTTGATCTTCATGTTGTATTGTTTACAAGTGTTGTTTAGCCTGCTGATATGTTCTTGTAGGTCCTCAGTTGTTTCATGTATCAGAACTTGGTCGTCTGCAAATAGTATTTCATTTATTTCTTCCTCTCTTCTGCTGTTTTCTGGTACGTATATTTCATTCTCTTTTGTGTTATGACTTGTTACCATCCTTGTTGGTATACTTCCTTTGATTGGGTATGCTAATTTGCATATATTGTCAGAAACCTTGCGTGCCAAAATGTCACATACTGCAGAGATCACGGTTTCTAAAATCTATGGCTCTGTTTCCATAACAATACTTTTTACAATGACAGCTTGTCAAGCCATCGATCAATCTCCTTTGTCGCTTCTTATGACATGCCTGGAAGGTCACAGTGTCACTATTCTTTACTCCCTCATAATGAGGCCCCAATAACACACGGGAAATTTCATAATAAGGGAAATTAATATATATATATATATATATATATTACATTAATATTTAAACAAAATACTATTTAACAAAATAAAGGAGACGTTTGTTTTTGCTGCATCAGTCATTAGATATTCCTTATGTCATTTTCAATTTCAAAATATTTTGAACTATAACTTTTATCACTTTATTTGATATTTTGATTTTAAAGAGCAAATAAAAAAACATGAAGTTAATTATCCGCAGCATTAAATGTCCCAAATTGGAGACTCTAAAGAAGACAGCATTCGGCTCACAGACACTTCCATTCATCTGCCCAAGAAAATAAACTGTATGCAGTCATGTGCTTCTTCTTTCTCGACCATCATCTTGTACAGTTTCCACTCTAAAGTCATTGGCTGTTATAGAGCAGCATTTCACACATTCTCTTGCCTTGTGGTATATGCAGTAAAAGTCATATGCATATCTTTTGATCTTGTCAGTCTACTTTACTCTGTGTCTATCTCTACCTCATTTATCTTCTATTTTCCTCAACAAGATGATTCATTGATTTTCAATATTTTTTGGTCTTTTCATGTGTAGAAAAAAATTTCAATGATTTCAAATTGTTAAAAAAAAATATTTCTTTCATCATTTTCAGCTGTATCAAAACAACATTATTTCTAACTCTTTCTCTACTTCTCTTAAGAAATTAATTAAAAAATTAATAAATATGCATATTGTCTTAAATGACTGACCTGTTGATCACATGACTCCACAAGTCTAACATTTTGTGGAAATTCTTTTCTAGACAATGAGAGGAAAACAGAACAGCCAGCTGGGCACGTGATTGGTCGGTATGGTGAGGTATCACTATAGGCACTGCACTTAGTCCCCCTGTATAAAGTTCCTGCTGCTGGGACATCCATAGGTAATCATGTCCTCCTACTCCAATACTAGCAAGAAAGACAAACAAATAATACAAGATAAAAAAAATCAATGAACATGGTTCTAAAAAAAGGAGCAAATAAAAGAAATCTTGTAAATTCTAGTTTAGTTTAGTCAACAGATCATTTTCATTCCACTACAGACAATTCAATAGTGTTCAGATCCCTTCCTTAAACATGTTCACCAGGCACTTCAGCTCCAATGCAAGAACTCTGTAGCACCAGCAAAGACTTTGACCTCAACCTCCTTAGTTGCCTCTTACGACATGTGACAGCTAACAGTTAAGTAAAGTAATGGTTCCAACCATACCTTTTTAGGCGTATGGGGAATATGATGTTAATGACTATATTTTTCCATGACACATTTTTGGGTGATGTGGTTGGTATCACGCCAGACTGTCTTTACTTTAAAAAAAATCTCTGGTGTCCATTTTTTAGAGTCCATTATTTCGTTTCTTTCTTTTTTTTTTTTTACTTCTGACTGCGAAATTCTCTTTGGTTGTCGGCGAGACATCTACAAATGACAGCAAAGATAAAAATGAACATACTGGCCAGCCCAACATGTCAATAGACAAAGCGTCATGCCGATAGACATGGCGCTATGTGTCAAATTCCGAAACAGAAATTGGTGCATAAGCAGGAAAAGAAGATTACTGCATCCAATTCTTGGCTCTAAGCAGGTAAACACAAAGTTTTCTAGCAAAAATTCAATGGAAATATTATTTGTCCAAATTGCAAAGGGTGTATTTTTGAGTAGTAAGTGTTACGAATGTATCATAACAACCTGTCTGACAGATCTTAATCTAGGATTAAAACACATTTTTACATAAATGTAAGAAGTTATTCTCACCTTGTAATAATTTCACAAAATAAAGGAACATAGGGCATAAGATCCTCTGGCAGTCCCTGTAAGTTTGAGGCCATGCGGAGATAACTGACTCCATTGGTTGGCTGTTCACATGTCTGAATGAACGACCCGCCTGAAATTAAACCACACATCAAGATATTCTCAGAATCAAGTTGCTAATAAAGTCAAGCTCTCCACATTGAAAATCAATATATTCTTAAATCTTGTTTACCGTGAAATAGGAGGTGTTTGCTACAAAGTGTCACAACTTACAGCAAAGACGTGAATTTTGCAACTTTCAACTCTAAATATATTCACTTTCATCACTGCACATTATGGGGACCAACTTTTGCCTCTTGATTAATAACTAATAAGAAAAATAACCCCTATTGAAATTAAATGTGTTTGATGCATGACCAGAAACAGCCTGGGAGATAAGATCAGAAGGGAAGAAATGAGAACAAAATTTGGAATAATTTCCATCAATGAATACATAAAGAAACAACAGTTAAGATGGTTTGGGCACATGATAAGACACAAAGATCAAAACACAAAAAACCTTTAATAAATGCTATAAGAACACCAGACCCAAGAGTCACACACAGGGATATCGGAAATACTAGTAAAATTGGTGGACTTATTCTCAGCAGAAGATGTTAACAGAAGAGCAAAAGGCTGCAAACATATGGGTAAATGAGGAAGGAAATGTATGGCCTTTGGTATTTTGACATACAGTTGATTGCAAGTAATCATAAGTCAATAATAAGAAGACTTATCAACCAACATAGAACTGGAGTCGTCAGTCGCTGGACACTGAGGGAATTGCTGAGGAGGGGATCTGAGCACCTATGGACATGTTCGGAGTGCAATGATGATGACCCGCAAATAACTCAATCATAAGTCAGTAGTTTGGTAAAAATATTAGTGTCTTATGCTGGATGCTGCTTTGCTGAACAGCAACTACCGTGGTTGAATCTGCCAATATTGGATAGACAGATCCATCCACAGAACGAACAAGATGTATTCATGGTGCCTGGCCTTGCCTCCTTTCTCCTGCACCTTTTGTCTTCTGAATTTGATATTAGCGCTGCCTCCACAGTTGCTGTGCCATTTTTAATTTTGATTGTCCATGTGCTACAATCTGTAGCCTGATTTTCCCAGATTTTTTCACAGATAGAGAATTCACTCAAGGAAGCCTTGCAAACATCCTTATTTTTCAACACTGGTGTGCCCTTTGAAGGAGATAATAATTCAATAACAACGCAAAAAATAAAACAAAGAATATATAACAGTTCAAAACGTATTTATGTCATTATTCCATGCAACTTGTCAGTGAAATATTATCATATTTTTTATGGACAAAAGAAGCAACCATGGAGCTGCTCTAGAAATGGAACCAAGAGGAAAAACTCACAGTAATAACAGACAGAAGTGGGGCATGTCCTGTGCTCAGAAGCAGTGCATAAACAATTACAAGAACTGCTATGAAAATAAATGTTTTTTATCTACTTCAAGACTTCTTAATAATTAATAATAAAAAAAAAACACAATAAAATACAGGTGATGCAACTTGGAAGCTGTCTGACCAATAAAAAAATGTGTGGCAAGAAAGAAGCCTGATAAAACAAAGTACACCTACCTGCCTCTGCGAATGTCACTGGTTCAAGTTTGATCTTGGGGCTAAGGTCACTTAACTTGAGTGATGGCAGACAGGAGAGATCTTCCTTTGAGTTTTGACGCTCTTGTAGATCAAGACCTGAACATTAGAGATATATAAAAATACTACAGTAAAACTATATCCTACTATATCACCATTAACTCATTACATACTGTGGCTCCAGCAACTGGCATGAGAAACCAGGAGCCATGTTTTGTGACTTATAATTTATTTGTTTTTCCAATTATTTCCACTTAAACATTGTAAATTTTCTTATTTAACCTCTTTTCTGACTGTCTGAGCAAACATACCTTGGGCAAAGAGATGAAATGTCCAGCTAATAAATTATGCAGTTTATGATAAGTTAAGTACTTTGGGCATAGAGATGAAATGTCCAACTAATAAATTATGCAGTTTATGATAAGTTAAGTACTTTGGGCATAGAGATGAAATGTCCAGCTAATAAATTATGCAGTTTATGATAAGTTAAGTACTTTGGGCATAGAGATGAAATGTCCAGCTAATAAATTATGCAGTTTATGATAAGTTAAGTACTTTGGGCATAGAGATGAAATGTCCAACTAATAAATTATGCAGTTTATGATAAGTTAAGTACTTTGGGCATAGAGATGAAATGTGCAACTAATAAATTATGCAGTTTATGATAAGTTAAGTACTTTGGACATAGAGATGAAATGTCCAACTATTAAATTATGCAGTTTATGATAAGTTAAATACTTTGGGCATAAAGACATTTGTTCAAAGCTGTGAAAGCAAGATATTCAGACTCAGAACAGGTCACTGCGGATTCAGAACACACAAGATAAGACTCCGTGACCTAATTGCATGCTTCTATGGAGCATCTAAACACCAGAGTATATCCTACAAGACTGCAGCACAACAAATATGGCCCACAGAAACAACCCTACATGACAAGTTATGAAGAACCGGTGAAGACCTCAAGCACATCATCTTAATATGTATCCGAAGCTGGTCTAAAACACACAGCAATAGCTGATCGCTGATAAAAAAAGAAGTAGATATGATATTTGAATCTTCGGAACTTAGTCTTAACCTAAGGATGATCAGCTGAACTCTTCTTGTCAAGAAATAGTACCCCTCTGTAGTTGTAGTTCAGACACTTAGCCTTTTTATGATTCACAATGAGGGAAAAAAAATGTAAATGTTTTAGGAAAAAAAAGAATTTGTGTACTGACCTCTTTTCAGAATATTTGCCTTGTCAGACTCACTGAGTTTTTCAACCAGCTTTTCTAATCTGTCCTTCTCTGATTGGTCTCGCTTTAAAGCATAAGAATCTTCTGGAACCATTGTTAGGGTCAAGCGATGTGGGTTATCCTTTAACAAAAACAACATCCCAATGAAAGAGAATAAAACAATCATAAACTTTTTAAAATGCTATCAGAAATATATAACAAAACTGATGAAAAAGTTATAGACAAGATAATATGAATCTATGATTATATCATCATCATCATCATCATCGAGTGCCGTCTCCACAATGAAGGTTGGCTACCATGGAGCGCCATTCTGCTGTCTCTTGCTTTGATGGTGCAGGTTGTCATAGGCTGATTTGTCTATCTTTTGATGTTACTCGTCCATGTTAGTCTTGGTCTGCCTCTTTTACCTTATATTTTCCCCTCCAGGATTACTTTTAGTAGGCTGTTGTGTCTTTAACATGGCCCAAAAATCGCATTTGTCTTGTTTAAATTCTGTTTAGTAGTTCTCTTTTCATTTTTAGTTGTTTTAAGACTTCATCATTTGTTTTCTTTTCCTTCCATCCAATTCTACCTATTCTTCTATATATCCATATTTCAAAGGCTTCAATTCTCTGTTCTGTTTTCTTGTCTAATGTCCATATGTTTCGGCACCATATAGGAATATTGAGAAGATGTAACATTTTGCTATTCTTAGTTTTAGCCTTTAGACAGACTTGTCTTTAGACAGATTATATACACAAAAACACAGAAAAATCGTTTTAGTGATGGCACTCTCTTATAAAGACCTGGTGAACATGGACACCGTCTTCCTAGAAGTATTTTCGGTGATGTCTTAAATTGTTGCCCACACAACCAACTTGGCTCACACTGTAGTTTGACCCTGCAAACATCATAAATGACAAATCAAAATGTCTGCATGTTGCTCTGTTTTTGATGAAACTCAAGTAATTGTTTAAATCATATTAGTTACTTGCTTTTAAATGTGTGTTTTCCAGGAAATTGGAGTGAGGTCGTTTTTTTTTTTTTTTTTTTCTTTTGGCATTCGTCAAAACTTTTACCTCTGACGAAGTCCCTAGAGACTAGGAACTGAATTTTGCGTGTTAATCCGTTTTTCTCCAGCAGCCGTGTGCACAGGGGTCCCTCGCCGCACAGGCAGATAACTCTGTCTTTGGAGGTACTCACAGATTCATATATTTTACATCCATGAGTTATTGACGTTTCAAGCCGGGCCTCGCTGCTGAGACCAGGAATGGTTGCTGTAGAGAGAAATCATAAATAAAAATCCCAACTGGTGCAGCGTGGATTTGAACCCACAACCTCCCTGTCTCGAGGCCGGCCGGTGTCTTGCCTCAAGACCAACCAGTGTGCCCCCCCCCCCCCTCAAGTAAGGAAGAGAATGTGCTCTCTTTGTTCGATGGAAGTTGGAATTGTTGCCTGTGCTATGCATTAGGGGTGCACGGAAGTCGACAGTGTCAACAGAATTTACCAACACACTTTGTAGGTAAACCAACCCACTGGGCTACTGACGTTCTGACAACCCGTGCTCCATTCCCGCTGGAAGAAGTGTTAATTGTATTCGTGGTTGAAAAAAAAAATACCCCCGCGGTTGACCCAGCCACTGGCAGAAATGGGGACCAGGGTTGTGCTCTGGGAAGGTGAGAAATGCCACCACACATCATGAATTTTTATTCTTGAAGCGACACTATCCAGAAGTCTCATAACATCAGTCACTCACCTTCAAATACTGTTTAACTTTCTGCTGCAATAACTTTGGGTTTTTCTTCAGGTCTTCTTTGAACCTCTCCACAAACTTACTGACTTGCAGTGTCTTGAGTGGATCACCATCATGGTTCCAGACACCGGCTGTGCCCTGCAGGAAAGAGTTATATTTGATAAAATAACATATAGTTTTTCTGAAACCATAACTGACACATCAATGTCAAACTTAGACAGGAGAAATGAATAAATACAAATATAGAAAAAAAAATAGAAAAAAATGGTATGGTTAAAGTTTCACGTAACAAGTGGACAACATTAACCAGAACGACGTTTCGGTGCAATAGGCCTTCAATGGGAACAAACATACAACACACGTACAAATATGTATTTAAAATAAAAAATAAAATATTATAATTTCAAACTCGAAAGAGAAATGAGAGGAAAATAAGAATTACGTCTTCCCTGTATGCTCTGATATGGCAAGAATGGAAGTACACACGAAGTACATGTATGAGCACAAAAGTGAAAATGTGCACACACAGCATGCAGTAACAAAAGTTTCCAAACAGGTCCATGTGAATTCACAAAGCGCAAGAAACCAACTAGAAAAAAATAGGGTACCCAAGAGAAGGAAAGATAGAGATATCATAGAGTGGGGTAAGATATAGGGAACAGACAAAGTGATGCAGTATGGACTAGTAGAGGAGAGATATGTGAATAGCATAGCATGTGTATATAATAATATGCTCAAACATAAGCAACAGAGAATATGCAATAGGGAACTTAGACACTAGATTCTAGAACAATCAGTAATATCTATATATTGTCCTTTCGAGCTGAAGACGGCACAAAGAGAAGAAATTCTGGACTCTTCATGTTCAACAATCTTTACTATTAACTCTTTCTGTACGTTTCGCTGCATAGTGCGCCACTCTCAATGTTATTAGCGTGGACCGTCTTCATACCCTATTCTTTTTACATATCTTGTATCTTATTGGTATTGGCAAAAACCTTCTTCAATTATCTAAAACTTCATATATAATAT
Source organism: Megaustenia siamemsis (assembly GCA_032433765.1). NCBI lineage: Eukaryota > Metazoa > Mollusca > Gastropoda > Stylommatophora > Ariophantidae > Megaustenia > Megaustenia siamemsis. The sequence goes on from JAVIAB010000145.1 coordinate 20,604,378, forward strand.
GTTATATAAATATAAATATGTAGATTGATTCTTAAAACCTTGAATAATTTTAGTCTCTGACATCTCTTCCGTTGCATTGATAAAAAGCTTCCGTACGGAAAGAGTTAAGTGTCGAACTTTGCACAGAACGCACAATACATCTCGCCATTATCATCATCGAGTGCCGTCTCCACAATGAAGGTTGGCTACCATGGATCGCCATTCCACTCTCTTTCTTGCTTTGATGGTGCAGGTTGTCATAGATTGACTTGTCCATCTTTTGATGTTATTTGTCCATGTTAGTCTTGGTCTGCCTCTTTTACCTTGTATTTTCCCTTCCAATATTACTTTTAGTAGGCTGTTGTGTCTTTTAACGTGCCCCAAAAATTTCATTTGTCTTGTCTTAATTGCATTTAGTAGTTCTCTTTTTATTTTTAGTTATAAAACTTCTTCGTTTGTTTTCTTTTTCCCTCCATCCAATTCCACCTATTCTTCTATAAATTCACATTTCAAAGGCTTCAATTTTCTGTTCTGTTTTCTTGTCTAATGTCCATGTTTCTGCACCATACAGGAATATTAAGAAAATGTAACATTTTGCTATTCTTAGTTTCAGCCCTACTGTTATTTGTTTTGTTGTTAGTATATTTTTCATGGCATTAAAATACATCTCGCCATATGTCCAGTTTTGGGTGAACCATTCAACTCTGGCTAGGGAGCTGATATTCACTGTTGTTGCTTCTCGCCTCAGTGTTATTTTTAGCATTTCTTTAGGTCAACCTCTTTTTCTTTTGCCCTCTATTAATAAATAAATAATACAGAAACCACCAAAATAAAATGTGTCAGAAGAACTAAGAAAACAGTGATCACTTCTGCAATAGAATAAATAAATAAAGAAACAACAAATTAAGAGGTCTGGACAACAAGACTGAAACAATTAAATATAATCCACTGAGACATTAATTATTCCCTTGTAAACAGTGGGCCAAAAGGACATCTCCAAAAAAAGATGGACAGACAAAATACTAGAAGCATTAGACAAAATACTAGAGGCCAACCATAAAACAGAAAACTACAAACTACTCTCCCTACAATGCTGGAAAGCAAATGAGGAAGGAAGGACAGTGAAAGAAGAAGACATAACAGAGACTTCCTACCCTTCTCCCAATGTTCTTCATATTAATTCTTAAACCTCCAAAATTAGTTTTAAACACATCTTGGCAAAAATCACTTTTAAACGCCATATATATATATATTTTTTTTTTTTGGCTTGTCCAGTACTTGATCAGGTCTACGTTTCACTAACAAAAGCTTTTTTATGATGGCGGCTTGTTAAATCTCTGATCAATGGGTCTATACCAAGCGGGAGTAAAACAAATCATCCATTTCGGATCCAACAGGAAACAATGTTGATCTGACAAGCGAAGAAATGAGAGAAATTGCCAATCAACCACTAATACCTTCAGTAATCAAGAAAAGATGATGGTCATGTGTTGGACATGTGATGAGGAGAGATAACTGAATAACAAAACAAGTACCCATGTGGGAAACAACAGGTAAGAGGCCGACCCAGAGATAGACACTGAGAACATTGATCAGAGGGGCAAGAGCAGCAGGAATCGGCTCCCTCAATGAGATAGAGTTGCTTGCACAGAACAGAGACAAATGGCGAGATTTGATAAAGCATCTTTAGAAGGATTGAAAACTGCTAGAATAAAAATTTAGATAAGAGAAAGAGTATCTGGGTCTATACCCTATGGGCCGGCTACAGCTCGAAATCTCAATAGATAGATAGATAGATAGTACTTGATGGTACCAGAAGTATTCTATTTCCATGTACTCTATATGGAAAAAATTAGCAACTCTCAAGGATACTACTCTGCATTAGGCCAAAGTGTAAGGTCGTACTGGACTAACAGCTGGAACAGAATATCTTCTCCTGTATACAAGGACTTGCTGGTAAACATTTCTGTTAACTTCATGAACATCAACAGCAAATATCACAAATTAATTTTACTTTCCCACAAGAGAGCTAATGCCTGCAGTTGTCCTTTATTGTTTCTGTACTTTACTTGAAAGAGAACAAACGATGAAGTTTTAAAACAAGTAACAATTAAAAGAGAACTACTAAACACAATTAGAACAAAACAAATGAAATCTTTGGGGCATGTTAAAAGACACAACAGCCTACTAAAAGTAATATTGGAAGGGAAAATACAGCGTAACAGAAGCAGAGGCAGACCAAGACTAACATGGACAAGTAACATCAAAAGATGGACAAGACAGCATATGACAACCTGCACCATCAAAGCAAGAGACAGAGCGGAATGGCACTCCATGGTAGCCAACTCTCGATATAGAGACGACACTCGATGATGATGGCTTTCTTTGGTGTTTCTCAAGGTCTCCCTCTTTTTTCTTTTGCCTGCTGTTTTCCATTAGAGGTTTTTTGTGATTCTCTTTTTGTCTAGATATATCTATCGTCCTTTTGAGCTGAAGACGGCACATAGGGCAGAACCACAATCTCAAAAACAGAAAACCTTGCGTGCTAAAGTGGCACATATTGCAGAGATCACTGCTCTAAAATATATGGCGCTGTTTCCATAACAATACTTTATACAATGACAACTTGTCAAGCCATCGATCAACCTCCTTAGTCGCCTCTTACGACATGCCTGGAAGGTCACAGTGTCACTATTATTTACTTCCCTCATAATGAGGCCCCGGTAACACACAGAAACAGTTATATATATATATATGACTGATTTAATAATGTCGCCCATGCAGCCAATTTAGTTCGCACTGGAGTTTCACCTTGCTAACACCATAACTGACAATGCAAAATGGCTCCATGTCCCCCTGTTTTTAAGAGAGATTAACGTAGTCGCTTAAACTATTTGTTTACTTTGTTTTTATAATGCATGTTATTGAGGAAACTGGAAAGAGTATGTACTCAGTGCACTCTCTATTCGATGGAAATTATTTTGAATTATTGCCTGTGCCTCTGATTATGGCTGCATGATAGTTGACCTTGTGAATAAATGTTGCCAATGGCAACATGCTTCGGCAAGAGGAATTCTAACTGTAGTAAAACTGATTTCCGAAGCAGAACACGACTGATGCAATAAAGGAAAATAAAGGAAGTCCATCTAAATGCCTTCTGAAAAAAACACTTGTACTCACTATAGGAGAGACAATCCTCACCATCACACAAATAAACAGGACAAATCTGAAACAAGTGCAACACGTCAAATACTTGGGAACAATAATAACACCAGATGGAAGATGCACCACAGAAATAACAAGCAGAATTGCTCAGGCTAAAATAGTATTTCAGAAAATGAAAAACATCTTATGCAACAAATCTATGTCAATAGAAGTAAGAAGGAGAGTTCATCTGAGCTATATAGAACCAATTCTGACCTATGGAAGCGAATCATGGACAGTAAACAAACAAATTAAAAGACAGAGACCAGAGAAATGGTATTTCTCAGAAGAATGTTGAAAGTTCCATGGACAGCTAAAAAGACCAATGAAGAAATTCTCAAAGAAGCCAACACAAAAAGGGAGCTCCTAAAAAAACACCAGAAAGAAACAATCAACATTTTTTGGGCACATAATGAGAAAAGGAAAGTTGGAATACATGGTTACAACTGGCAAAATACAAAGATTGGATGACAAAGAGAGAAAATACTAGATAGCTTGGTGTCATGGCATTGAAAACAGTCAACAGAATTGATACGATGCACAGTGGATAGAAGATTGTGGAAGGACGCGATCATCTTACGCCAACCTACTAGTTGGTAAATTGTAAACAATGTTTCAAACACAACGTGATCTTCGTAAAAATTACAAAGGTGTCATAAGAATGCACTTGGCACATGATGATGACTCACAATAGCCAGATGTAACCCAAAGTTGCTAGTCTGGTGTTTCTGTCCCAACTCAATCCTGTGCAGCAAGGCATCAATCTTGACTTTTTGAAATCCTTCCCTGGAAAATGAGCATGAAATTGTAGTCCAAAACAACTAAGATAGAAAGACATAACATGTGTAACAAAGCCAACACACAAGAGAAAGATGAAGACAGCAAGAGAGTGTGATGATATAAAATATAAGCAAAGCAAGTGAAAATGGTGGATTGCTAATATGAAATATAAACATGGTAAGTGAAAGAGACGATGGTCATATGTTGGACATGTGATGAGAAGAGATAATAACCGAATAGCAAAGCTAGCCCTCATATGGGAAACAACAGGTAAGAGAAAAAGAGGAAGACCTAGGGAGACACTGACAAGAACATTGATGAGAGAGGCAAGAGCAGCAGGATTCAGCTCCCTCAATGAGATAGAGCTGCTTGCACAGAACAGAGACAAATGGCGAGATTTGATAAAATATCTTTAAAAGAAAACTGTTAAAACAAAAATTCAGATAGGAGAGGGTGTATCTCGGTCTACGCCCTATGGGCCGGCTACGGCTCGAAAGGTCAATAGATAGATAGATAAAAGTGAAAGAGAGAGAGAGTGTGTGATGGCTGATATAAATTATAAACACAATAAAAGAGTGTGTGATGGCTTATGTTTTATTTCTTACTTGCTTGTTTATTAATTAATGTTACAATTAGGAGAGGTAGAAATTCTGGTCACCAAAGACTCCACCGTGAGACAAACTCTGGATCATTGACATATCCCACAGCTACAGAAGAATTCCATTCCTCTCTTAAAATATTTACACTTTTATTGCTTACGATGAATGATATCGTAAGATGAAGGATGATTCAGCTGTGTTTACTTTCGGTGCCGCTTGGACTTATGTCTTTAGGCATGTGCTGTAGCTGCTATGATGGGTACTGCAGCTGCCTTTCTTGTTTTGAATCCTTCAATGAGATGAGTTTTAATTCAGATGATTCCACTGGCACGGGCGGTTGAGCAATTATGGATTTTAATTCATTTGCAGTGATACTGGGGCCTTCAACTAACCATTTGCAACCTTAGTGCAACAATTTTAAATGACAAAATCTACATCTTTCAGAACAAAACTTCAGATAACTGCAGGTAATTTAACATGACAACAATGCCGTCAGGCTAAAAACAGCTCTCTTTAGTTTGCCTTTTATATCAAGCTAGAAAAACCAAGAAAGGTCTCAGTCTGATTAGTAAGAAAACAGAAGTAATGGTTATATCGAAGAAACAATCATCACCATCATGCAGCATAAAAATAAACGAGACAAACCTGAAACAAGTACAACGTTTCAAATACTTGGGCACAATAATTACATCAGATGGGAGATGCACCACAGAAATAAAAAGCAGAATAGCTCAGGCCAAAACAGCAATTCAGAAAATGAAAAATATCTTTTGCAACAAATCTATGTCAATAAAAATGAGAAAGAGAGTTCATCGGTGCTATATAGGACCAATTCTAACCTATGGAAGCGAATCATGGACAGTAGACAAACAAATGAAAAGACGATTAGAGGCCACAGAGATGGGATTTCTCAGAAGGATGTTGAAAGTTCCCTGGACAGATAAAAAGACCAATGAGGAAATTCTCAAAGAGGCCAATACAAAAAGAGAGCTCTTAAAAAACATCAGAAAGAAGCAATCAACATTTTTCGGGCACATCATAAGAAGAGGAAAGTTGGAATACTTGGTTACAACTGGCAAAATAAAAGGAAAGAGAGATTGCGGACGACAAAGAGAGAAAATACTGGATAGCTTGGTGTTATGGCATGGAAAACAGTCAACAACAGAACTGATACGATGCACTGTAGATAGAAGATTGTGGAGGGACATGATCGCCTACGCCAACCGGCAGGGTACATGATGATGAGAAAAACCAACAAACAAGGAATTGTGAAAAGGTAAGATATAAACTAAGATGAATAAAGAACTGGAATGATAATTGAAAGAGCACATCCACATCTGTTAACAAATGAGCCCCAAAGATTGATCAAGTCATCACCTACACAAGATAAGACTCAGTGACTTTGCAAATTGTGACTGTATAGCATCCAGGCAAATTCCAGAGGACATCCTACAGGACTTCAACACCCTCAACAACCCAAGAGCACAGATATGGTGCACAGAAACAACACTCTATGAAAAGTTATGGGGAACCGTTAAAGACCTCAAACAGTCTTGTTCATGACCAATGCATGTCTAAATGCATAGCAATAGCTGATTGCTGAAGAAAGAAGGAGATCAGAACATAGCAGGCTGCAGTTAAAGAAATGTAATATCACACAGAATAGTATTACATATTTAAGGTCCAAATTTACCTTTTTCTTTTTAAATGTTAAATCAATCTACAAATTGTTACCTTCCTACATTTAGTTTAATTTAACTTTCACCCTAGTGTTATTCAGCTGTCTACTTACACAATAACTTTGTCAATAGTTTCATCAACAATCCTCAAAGTTGTTTCCACATCAGACTTGCTGATGTTCATAAGACCCACTGCAAACACTGCTTCCTTGGTATCACTATGAAACCTTTAATGAAATTAACAAAATAAGTGTCATTTTTATACAATATCTCCATGTTATATTTTCATAAATATTTTTAATTCCGTAGAAACAAATTTTTTATGTCATCCTTCATTATACATCTAATTTCAGACTACATGTTTGTACTGAAGTCAGATGTGTTGGGCCGAAAGGCGTAAATATCATAGTTCTATGGCAAGCCACAACACAATGCAGACATGCCCACTTAACATCCTTATAAGTTTCGTCATCACGAAGATGTGTACTCCTTTAGTCATCGGGCAAATGTAGGCAAGAAAGACTACATGTTGTTGTTAGTGAATGTCATAGGTTGACAGGAGTATGAGCTTTTAGGATTCAATTTGGTATTTGGTGGGTTGCAAGATTTCTTGAATTCCCAGACTTTGTTGGAGAAGTTTGAACATCGCCTACCTAGAGGCACAGCATTACTAGGTCTTCTATATCAGTAAACCCCACAAATACAATGAAGCAATTTCAATCTTTTTAAAAATACACACCAAGGATGCTTGTTTTGACCTCTTTTAAAAAATAGTATTTTAGTTCTAGTCATAAAAACGTTGTTACATGTATGAATGAAGATGTTCCGAGAAAACCACATTTCACTCATTCTTAAGATTTATATTCATTGCAGTGGTTGAAAATTGGGTCACTGGACAGAAAAATGAATATTTTAAAATAGTACATTTTTATACTGTTGATTGTTGTTGGAGGATTGGTTGGTCTTGAGGCAAGATGCTCATCTCAAGACAGAGAAGTTGTGAGTTCAAATCCCGGCCATACCAGTTGGGATTTTTATTTGTAATTTCTGTCTGCGGCAATCACCCCTGGTCTCAGCAGCAAGGCCTGGCTTAAACATCAATTACTCATAGATGGAAAAAAAATATGAGTGCCTTTGAAGATGGAATTATCTGCATGCGTGGTGAGGGACCCCTGTGCACATGGCTTAACATGCAAAATTCAGTTTCTAATCCCCAGGGACTTCACCAGAGGTGAAAGCTGGTGAACGAAAAAAAAAATACTGTTGATATTTCAGTCCAAAAAAGGTATACAGAAATCAAAACTTGACAAATTTAACCCCTTCTAGTGTAAAATAACCATAATTTAACTACATATGTTCCAAAAATCTAACCTATAGCATCTCTTATCTTCTACCTTTTTAGCTCCCAGTGGAGCATAGGTCTTCAATAAACACTTTCCAAGTCGTTCTGTTTTTATGCCATTCTTTTAAGATCATTCCATGTCTTCCCCATCATCTTCATCTCTGCTTCTATCTGTTTCCTTGGTCTTCCTCTTTGTCTATTCCCCTGGGGATTCCAAAAAAGGGGCCTGTTGCGTAATACTCTCAGTTGGCTTCCATAGTGTGTGTCCTATCCAGCGCCATCGTCTTCGCTGTATCTCTTTATCCACTGGTGTTTGACTGGTACATTTCCATAATTCTAATAGCATCTCTTATAATCACAGTTAAAGTACTAGAACAGAGAATTATAGTCACATTTCAGAGAAAATACCCCAAAACTGCTAAACCATCATCAAGAAACAGCTGTGACACACAACATACAGCAATTCCAACTACAACATTATAGATTAAACACTATAATAAACACCCACTAGCTACTGCATATCCAGACAAAATGATGATGTACCTACCCTGTATTTGGTGAAAAGTCACTGCCAATGTTAGGCTCCAGCAAGGCCTGGTAGAAGGGTGAGGTCTCACCATTTGTCAGCAGATACCCAACAATGCCAGCAATGAAGTTCTCATACAAATCTGTGATACTTGATTTAACAAATACATTTTGATTAATCACTTCACTAACAAATATTATTTTTGTCTTCGTCTTCAAATTGTTTCAAGAAATATTTGAGTTTAGTTTTGATTGTTTTTCTTCTTCTTCTTCTTCTCATGTGCTCATCATCAAGTACTGGGCCTGCTCGCGTAGGTGATCATGTCTCTCCACAATTTTCGATCTCGACAGTTATTTATCATTTCTGTTGCTGACCTTCTGCCAAGCCATTCTCTTAAGCTGTCTGGTATTTTTTCTCTTTGCTTTCCTCTATCTCCTCGTCCCTCAATTTTCCTAGTTGTTACAAAATATTCCAGTTGTTCTCTTCTGATTACGTGGCCAAAAAATGATGATTGTTTCTTCCTAATATTGGAAATTAGCTCTCTTTTTGCTTTGGCCTCTTTCAGAACATTTTCATTACTCTTCTTAGGTGTCCATGGTATTCTCAACATTCTTCTGTAAAACCACATTTCTACAGACTCCAGTGATTTTCTTGTTTGTTGTCCTATTGTCCATGATTCACATCTCATGTGCTATCTGTTGAGTGATATCTATATAAGATGTTCTTACAACATATATTGCATATTTAAGAGTTCTTCAGGGTCTCCAAACAGCTTAGTGTGAGTCTCTGATTGTAATTGCCTATATATGTAGCAATCTTGTAATCTATGTTTGACTTTCTGTGTGGGTGTCCACATATGTGCGAGGGTGCTAAAATCAGTCTTAGGCTTTTTTAAAGTCTGGCTTGTTGCCAGAGCTACTGAGTTTAGTGCTCTGTGCACACTGTGAGCTGTGTTTTCCATCTGGATCATGTTTAGATATTTGGATTGCTTATGATGAATGATGGTGCCGTATGATGGACAGTTCAGTTGCGTTCACTTTCAGAGCGGCTATGCCTTATGTCTTTTGGCATGTGCTGTGGCCGCTATGATGGGGACTGCAGGTGCCTTTCTTTGTTTGTGGATCCTTCAATGAGATGAGCTGTTAATTTGGATGATTCCACTGGCATGGACGCTTGAGCAATTATGGATTTAAACTCTTTTGCAATGATACTGAGGCCTTTGAATAACTATAATTATTAAAGTAGAAAAAATATCCAAGAATAGAGATGTGTAGCGAGACCTTTGTCCATGGTTTATACTCTAAAAGGGGGTCTAAAGGGCTTAATTTATTAATCAATGATTGAGTCAGATAATCATACTTCAACATTAAAGCACATTATCTCATCTCTGTCAAGTAAGATGATATATAAAGAAGATTCTACAATTAAATAAAATACTTACTCTGACAGAAGGTAGTTGACAGACACTGTGGTCTGTTTTTCTGGATCCACTGCCAATGGGTCTGAAGGACACGTGATGGTCTTGACTCTCTGACAGGAAGAAATTGTGCAATGTCAGTGTAAAGATTTAAACTTGACTCTCTGACTGGAAGAAATTGTGCAATGTCAGTGTAAAGATACTCTCTGACAGGAAGAAATTGTGCAATGTCAGTGTAAAGATTTAAACTTGACTCTCTGACAGGAAGAAATTGTGCAATGTCAGTGTAAAGATTTAAACTTGATTCTCTGACAGGAAGAAATTGTGCAATGTCAGTGTAAAGATACTCTGACAGGAAGAAATTGTGCAATGTCAGTGTAAAGATTTAAACTTAACTCTCTGACAGGAAGAAATTGTGCAATGTCAGTGTAAAGATTTAAACTTAACTCTCTGACAGGAAGAAATTGTGCAATGTCAGTGTAAAGATACTCTCTGACAGGAAGATATTGTGCAATGTCAGTGTAAAGATTTAAACTATCATGTATGTGGATTTGGATCACAGCAAAACAATGATCATATCCAGGGAAAAAAGAACACAGAAATTGTATGTTTCAACTCTCCTGATATGTAAACTATAGTGTCCTGACAGACATGTGGTAGCAAGCTGTCATGATTTGTCCGTAGTTTGGTAATACTGTTGTGTGTCTTAATTGGAATGCTGTTTCTCTCAAGACTGAAATCTGCCAATAATTGGATAGAGAGATCTGACTACTGAATGAAGATGCATTTGTGGAACACAGCCTCATCTTCTTTCTCCTGAGCCTTTAATATTCTGATTTGTTATATCACTTGCTTAAATGTTGTTATGCCATTTTTTTATTTCTGTTCTCCGTGTGCTATGACCTGAGTTTCACCCCCATGGACCGGGCATGTTACAATGTTTATCGGTACAGTAGCCGTATATCTGTCAGTATGTTCGGCTACTGCTTAGCATTGTCCGCTGTATTTCCTGAGTCACAAAAGGTTGTTTGATGTCTGCCGATGACAAGAGAAAAAAAAAGGAAAACTGAAAAAAAAAAAAAATCCAAAGCAATAGAAACAAATTAAACACTCAGGGGTCATTGAAAGTGGTAATTAGACTGTACATGGGGGCTGGGGGGGAATGTTTGAATACGGAAACAAATTTCTAATTTTGAGGAATTTTTATTTTGATGCTGTAAATTTTATGACATTCTCTATCTTTTCTATAAAAGGTATAAAGAACTGACATCAAAAGCTAAAATCTAAACCAGCTTATGACTTAAAACACACTTACTGGTTTGTCCCATCTGGGTTCATTGGGAACAGCTGTGCTTGGGGAAATTTGGCTGAATTTGTCCAGATATGAGTTAACAAACTCTAGATGGCCCTCTAGAGGTAGGTTGCCATAAGTGAAAAACCTTATGGAATGTTAGAAAATGGAATGAGTATTAAGGTATATACACAAAACACAATGCTGGTGTCATGGAAACACCAACAACAAAAAACATATTGGAATATAATAGCAAAAGTGAGGAGGAATTGACAAAAAAAATATGAAAGATTTACATGTAATATTAGGTTTTATTTGTTTCAGCATTTAATTTAAAACAACTGTCTGTTACTTTGATAGAATTACAAGATGACTTGATGTAACAGAAGGTAAAAAAAAAAAAATTGAGAGAAAAAAATGATACACATTTACAAACTGTATGCAAACACAACAGGTTTATTTTCATTTTATTTTAAAAATCTCCACTTCATTCTATAAAGGTAAAACTATCTGATAGGACTCAGTGTTATATGTGACTCAGCAACAATATCTTAAAGACTAGCAGATGACATAACTTTAATTAGGTTAGTTGAAGACTACCTCAAGCAGCTAGTTGATGATGGTAAAACACTCAAGAATCAGGACATTCTACCACCACCATCATCTAGTTGCTTGCCCCTGCTGGAACTTGGTTCCCCACCACAGCTCCTCTGAAGCTTCCTCTGTTCTGAGTGAAATATCCACCATCTGCTGCAGTCATGTCCATCCTCTCTCTCTGTGGCACCCTGCACCTACTTTCTTTTTTATCTTTCCCTCCCCCACTCCCCATCAACCTAGTACCAAGCACTTCAAAATGATCTTCTTTTCCTCCATCAACCTAGCACCAAGCACTCCAAAATGATCTTCTTTTTCTCCATCAACCTAGTACCAAGCACTACAAAATGATCTTTAATTCTCCCATCAACCTAGTAACAAGCACTCCAAAATGATCTTTTCCTCCATCAACCTAGTACCAAGCACTCCAAAATGATCTTCTTTTTCTCCATCAACCTAGCACCAAGCACTCCGAAATGATCTTCTTTTCCTCCATCAACCTAGCACCACACACTCCAAAATGATCTTTTCCTCCATCAACCTAGCAGCAAGCACTCCAAAATGATCTTTAATTCCCCCATCAACCTAGTGCCAAGCACTCCAAAATGATCTTCTTTTCCTCCATCAACCTAGCACCAAGCACTCCAAAATGATCTTCTTTTCCTCCATCAACCTAGCACCAAGCACTCCAAAATGATCTTTTCCTCTATCAACCTAGCACCAAGCACTCCAAAATGATCCTCTCTGCCCATCTAACTAGCACCAAGCACTCCAAAATGATCCTCTCTGCCCATCTAACTAGCACCAAGCACTCCAAAATGATCCTCTCTGCCCATCTAACTAGCACCAAGCACTCCAAAATGATCTTTTCCTCCATCAACCTAGTACCAAGCACTCCAAAATGATCTCTCCCCCCATATACCTAGCACCAAGCACTCCAAAATGATCCTCTCTGCCCATCTACCTAGCACCAAGCACTCCAAAATGATCTTCTCTCCCCCCCATATACCTAGCACCAAGCACTCCAAAATGATCTTCTCTCCCCCCCATATACCTAGCACCAAGCACTCCAAAATGATCTTCTCTCCCCCCCCCCCATATACCTAGCACCAAGCACACCAAAATGAACTTCTCTCCCACATCTGCCTAGCACTAAGAGCTCCAAAATGATCTTTTCTCCCTCATCTACCAAGCACTTCAAAATGCTCTTCTCTAGGCTGTTATGACATATCATATGATCAGAATATTTCACAATCATAATTTTAAGTTTCTTAATCAACAAGTTATCTAAAATGTTAAATTATTGAAAAATTAACATACTTTTTTGTTTTTTCTTTACATGGTATTTTGAGTATTCTTCTAACAGTTAAACTCATGGACATTTATGGACTTTTCATCCGATGTGTTGATTATCCACATTTCACAGCAATAAGATGCTTATGAGTAAAGTAGAGCTTCTTAGAAAACTAAGTTTTGAAGTTATATACCAGCTACCTGCCATATGTTCTGCAGTTGCTATATTTTATTCATAGCTTTGTTCGATCGACTTTGGGGTAATAAAAAAGTCTCTATGTTACAAATAACATACATCTACAGGGCTTACATTTCTTTACAGGCAACCAACTAATCCTATCGTGTAACTCTAAGGGTCAAGAGTAAGTAAAAAGTAAAGAGCCCCCATCACTAGGGAATATGGTGTTAGTGACCATAAATTTCACAGACCTTCAGCACATGATTTTTGGGGTAATGTGGTTGGTATTACGTCCGAGCCGCTTTACTTTCCCAGAAAAAATTGGCACCCATTTAAGGCTGAGTGAACCCGGAAGCCGTTGATTGTGATTGAACCCTACCTCTTATCCTTTTTACTCCAGTTCACTAACCACTGAGCTATCACAGCTCCTCCCTAGGGGTCAAGAGGTATTCAGAGAACACTTTCAACATTCACTGTAGCTTTGTAGGGGGCTGGGTGGTCTAGAGGTTAAACATCAGCATTGAAATAAGAAAGTCCTAGGTTTGATTTCCACCACAGGAGGTGGTTCCTTCATGGCTTAACTTTCCCCTGGTCTCATGGTAGTTGATCCGATCCCTTGCCTGCTTGGGTAATGGCAACAAACAAGAGCTCCTGTGAGCCTTCTGTGCACGTTAAGGAACCCTTGGCAGTTGGAGATTTAAAAGAGTAGACCAGAAATGGGGCCACTGCCCAAGACAAATTTATAAGAAAAAAAATTTACCCAAAACTCTCAATGATATAAAAATGAGAGTACTTCTGAAGTTGGAGGATATCTGCCTGTAGGAAGGGGGACATCCGAACACACGGCTACCAGTGTGAAAATAGGAAATTGTGATATTCATGCAAAAATTCAGATTCAGTCGCACAATACTTTAGTAGAGGTGTAAAGCTGGCTATGCAGACCAATATAATACAAACTGTAACTTTTATGGTCACCTACATTATTTATGTAAAGTAAAAATGACAATAATAAAATGTGTTTCTATATTGTGATTATCAGGTGCACATAAAACCTTTTGAACACCCTGTACACAAGAGTAATCTCACTTGGCATTGCTTGGGTGATAGTGAGTGGCATGGAAGTCTCTTAACTGCTGATAGGTCAGTTTGGGAATGTGGGCAGGGTCTCCCCCTGACACAACACCATAAGTGTGGCTAGGCAGGAGAGAGTTGAGAGCTTCCTGTTCGTAGATGCTCTGAGAGTTCGACTGAAATTATAGAGTTGCCTACTGTTAATAAATACTTTACTAACTCCTTAAATTCATTTTTTTTAAATAACCATTTATTGTATAACAATTAATGAGCATTTAAAATGTTGTAAAAAAATTGAAAGTAAAAGTAAAAAGTAAAGGATCCCTCCACTAGTCGTATTGGAAATATGGTGTTAGTGACCATATTTTTCTATGACCACGGCACATTTTTGGGTGATGTGGTAGGTATCACGCCAGGCCGCCTTTACTTCCCAGAAAAATCTCTGGTACCCATTTTTAGAGACTGGGTGAACCCCAGAGCCTTGTCAGTCTGAAAAAAAAAATCAGCCACTGCTGGGGATCGAACCCAGGCCCTTCTGGACAGGAAACCACACAAACCACACAAAAAATTGAACATGTCCTTATGATATTGCTATAATGCTGTTTTAACAAATATTTATCTCTATGATTTTGTATTTGTTATTCTTGATCCTTCCCTGGGGCTTGTAGTATTTTTAGCCACCCATCTCTATCCTGCGCAAGATGTTTGATCTTATCTACAGTGTCTATACCTGCCAACCTTTGCTTCTCTTATAAGTGTTCTTTTAGTGTCTTTTTAGTACTTCCCCTTTTTCTGTATCCTGTTTCCCATAAAAGAGCCTGTTTTGGAATTCTCATGTTGTCTCTTCTCATCACATGTCTGACATATGTCCATCTTCTTTCTTTAATCGTAGATGAGATATTTTGTTGCATGGCCATTTCTCTTATTTCAATATTAGTCTTGAATTCATTCCATCATACACAGAGTATTTTTCTTAGGCATTTGTCTTCAAAAGCTTTTAGTTTTTTCTCAATCTCTGATGTTTTCCAGCTCCCACAAGCATAGGTAAGTGTTAATGATACATTTTTTTACTGATTTGTTATCTATCTATCTATCTATCTATCTATTGACCTTTCAAGCCGTAGCTGGCCATAGGGCATAGACCCAGATACTCTTTCTCTTATCAAAATTTTTATCCTAGTAGTTTTCAATCCTTCTAAAGATATTATATCAGATCTCACCATTTGTCTCTGTTCTGTGCAAGCAACTCTATCTCATTGAGGGAGCCGATTCCTGCTGCTCTTGCCCCTCTGATCAATGTTCTTCTCAGATTGGTTATACAGCCTCATTATTTGTTTATCTTTTTATACAAACTTAAACTGCTCAAATCTACATTCAAATGATTTAACTTCATCCTCCAACTGCTTGTTTATTTTTCTGCTGCAAGCAAGACAGCAACATAGCTGTAAGTTGTCAATGACTCATAGCTGATGGCTTGTGCCATCATTGGTGAACAGGAACCATACAGACCCTACTACACCTCTTTGAGGTCCCTTTAGAAATAGACTTATCAATCTAGTCTGGCTGAGCAAGTAGAAATCGAAGACGGAAGGCAACCCAATGCCCAAAAATGCAGTAATGAAGTCGGATGTGTTGTGCCAAAAGGCACAAATATCATAGTTCTACTGTAAACCTCAACACAATGAATTTACACTCATTTAACATCATTTTAAGCATGGATGAAGAAGAGATAAATCAATTGCTTTAGTAGTCATCAGATGAATGAAAGAAATAAAGAAAGAAAGAAATAAAGAAAGAAAGAAAGAAAGACAGAAAGAAAGAAAGAGAAAGAAAGAAAGAAAGAAAGAAAGAAAGAAAGAAAGAAAGAAAGAAAGAAAGAAAGAAAACCTCTCTTCTGCCAAAAGTATATCTATCTATCTATCTATTGACCTTTCGAGCCGTAACCGGCCCATAGGGCGTAGACCAAGATACACCTTCTCCTATATGAATTTTTGTTCTAGCAGTTTTCTTTTAAAGATATTTTATCAAATCTCGCCATCTGTCTCTGTTCTGTGCAAGCAGTTCTATCTCATTGAGGGAGCCGATTCCTGCTGCTCTTGCCTCTCTCATCAATGTTCTTCTCAGTGTCTCCCTGGGTCTTCCTCTTTTTCTTTTACCTGTTGTTTCCCATATGAGGGCTTGCTTTGCTATTCGATTATTATCTCTTCTCATCACATGTCCAACGTATGACCATCGTCTTTTCTTTATTACTGAAGATATTAGTGGTTGATTGGCGATTTCTCTAATTTCCTCGTTTGTTTTGAATTCGTTCCATTCTATACCAAGTATTTTCAGTATATGATGCTCTATAAAAAAAACATTATAAAGAAACTATGAGATGGTTCACATGTAAAAGAAATATAGAAAGAATTATAATGGCAAATGGATAGGCATCAAAAGTACCAGCTAACAGGCCATAGAAGAAGACTAAGAAAACTGGGGAAAAAATAGTTACTTCCAAGAGTGGTCTATGGAATAGGCAACAACAACTAAAATAATTATTAAAATAAAGTGCTTAACCCCTATTAGGGTAACAACTAAGAATTCAACTAACAATATCTACTTGCAAGCAAGTAAAATCTCCTGCAAACAAATGATCATCATCATCATGTGCCATACCGGTTGGCGTAGGTGATCATGTCCCTCCATAATCTTCTATCTACAGTGTATCGTATCAGTTCTGTTGTTGACTGTTTTCCATGCCATGACACCAAGCTATCCAGTATTTTCTCTCTTTGTCACCCGCGATCTCTCTTTCCTTTTATTTTGCCAGTTGTAACTAAGTATTCCAACTTTCCTCTTCTCATGATGTGCCTGAAAAATGTTGATTGCCTCCCTCCGATGTCTCTTAAGAGCTCCCCTTTTGTGTTGGCCTCCCTGAGAACTTCCTCATTGGTCTCCCCAGCTGTCCAGGGAACTTTCAACATTCCCCTGAGAAATCCGATCTCAAACAAATGATAGCTAACAATATTTATTAAAATTAAGAACAAATGTTAAGACTTACAAAGACACCTTTCATCTCATTGTAGACAACCCCTTTAAAGATGATTGGTGACGAAGGATCAGACAGGTCAGCATGCTCCAATCTCCAACCCTCTTGGCTGGTTCAGAATAAAAGAAATATTTTCAAAGTTGGAATAAAATGATATACCACAGCAAACTTAATTAATGGTTTAGAATAAAAGGACTTTGCTGGGGACATAAAGCTGGAATAAGCAAACAAAAACAACAAAACTCATTATGTAAATAAAAATACAATTTTATGAACAGTTTGACAACAGTGGCACTGTGAAAGGTGACTCACAGGAAATCCAACTCCCTGATCAATGGAAAGAAAACAGCATCCATATATACAGACATCAGGTTCTTGAAATCCTGTCCATTTTGGCTTGAGAATGGATACATAGTCCAGTCAGAAGCTGGAAGAGAAGTTAAAATTATGACAATAGAATATGTGGCCATAATGAAAAAATATAACAAATAATCTTTCTGAGGTAAAGTACAAGACTTGAACCGGCGTCTTAGCACGCGAGTTTACACCAATATGTGCTCGGCCGCCTATCCAGAAATGTTAGGATATTTCTGTATAGTGTAGCCTCAAGCATTGAAACTCAGATACGAAGCGACATTCCTCACCTTCCCAGGGTAATACCCTGGTACCCATTTCTGCCAACGGCTGGGTTGACCGTGGGGGTATTTTTTTTTCCAACCACGAGTACAATTCACACTGCTCCCAGTGCGTATCGAACACGGGTTGTCCGAACGTCGGTAGTCCAGTCGGGTGGTTTTCCCAACTAGGCTACCGAGGCCCCCCTTTCTGAGATATAAGTTAAAAAAAAAATATAACAATAGTGAGGTAATGTTGTTACTGGAGAAATAAAAATTATGACAGCAATAGTGTTGTACTGTGAGAAAATTAAGATAATAACAGTAAAACAGCAATAGTCATAATTAAGACACTACAACCATGCATTGTGAACAAAATTAAAATTATATGACAATATTACAGCTGTGTGCTTTGTGGAAAAAAAAAAAATTATAACATCACAATTATTTGATGAGAAAAGAAATAATAGTACAGCTATGACATTGAGGCTGGCAAGGATTGTATAGAAGTAACAGCGGGAAAAATAAAATAGGCTAACGAAAGTAATCATTCAGCTCAGCAGGAAGTGTCGCAACTAGGCCTATTGAGCTCATCATCATCATCAAGTACCGGGCCTGCTGGCGTAAGTGATCATGTCTCTCCACAATTGTCTATCTCGACAGTTATTTATCATTTCTGTTGTTGACCTTCTGCCAAGCCATCCTAAGCTTAAGCTGTCTGGTATTTTTTCTCTTTGCTTTCCTCTATCTCTTCGTCCCTCAATTTTCCCAGTTGTAACAATATATTCAAGTTGTTCTCTTCTCATTACATAACCAAAAAATGATGATTGTTTCTTCCTAATATTGGAAATTAGCTTTCTTTTTGCTTTGGCCTCTTTCAGAACGTTTTAATTACTCTTCTTAGCTGTCCATGGTATTCTCAACATTCTTCTGTAAAACCACATTTCTACTATTGAGCTACCAAAGTAATAAGGGAACCCATTAAAAGAGTCCTCACCTCAGGATCCGATCATCTACATGGATGGTTCTGTATCCTGCGGAGAGCACAGCAGTTGGGGCTTTGTGACATACAAACATGACAGAGAAGTGGCTAAGAAATCTGGCAAGTGTAGTCTTATGGTGTCCAGCATGAGAATGGAGATAGAAGCAGCAAAGATGGCGATAACATGATTGGTTACAAAGAATGTGGATCACACAGTCTTGGTGACAGACTCACAAAGTATGCTACAGAAGATTGACAGTGTCTGCGGTAGGAGTGGATTTAGCTCTTAGATGACTCCAAAGTAAACGCATTAACATGGGTGGGTGCACTGTCCAGGGCATGCTGGTGTACATGGCAATGAAATAGCTGATAAGCTCGCTGGCAGCTCTGGCACTGAGTATGGCCTTATTCTCAACAAATAGGACATTGTAGTCCAGTTCACTAGCCATTGAGCTATTGCGCCTCACAATTAACCAGTATGGTTGAAATGAATAGAAATCACAGAGGGAAAGCAATCTGGCATTCAAAAATGATGAGCTGAAGTCTGATATTTGGGCTGAAAATAATGAAACTACAGCTTGCTGTAAAACACAACAAATTTCAATATGTCCACTTAATGGCCATTTATAGGTGATAATTTTGTCCAACCATAAGTACAATTCACACTCCCTCCAGTGGGAATCAAACACAGGTTGTCCAAATGTCAGTAGCTCAGCTGAGTGGTTGCTTGCATGCGTTTGCCCGATGACTTAGGGAGTGTACTTCGTCATCATCCGCCCTTAAAAGGACGTTAAGTAGACGTGTCTACGTTGTGCTGTGGTTTACAGTATAACTGTGATATTTGCGCCTTTCGGCCCAACACATCCGACTTCAGCATGACATTTTTGAGTACCGGGTTGTCTTCCCTCTTCGATCCCTACTCGCTTGGCCAGACTAGACAGGTTAGTCTGTTACTAGAGGTACCACGGAGAGGTGGAGCAGGGTCTGGATGGTTCTGGTTCACCGATGCTGGCGCAAGCCATCAGCTGTGGGTCGTTGACAACTTCCAGCTCTGGTGCTGGGAGGCGCGCCTTTGCCTCCTAGTTGAGTGGTTTTCCCAACTAGGTTACCAAGGGCGCCCCCCCCCCCCTAAAGGGAAATTGATCACTTGAAAAGTGAAAAGAAATGGAAGAAGAATTATAAATAGTACAACATTTATGCAGCAGATTTAGTGGTCAAACTTAGCATCATATAAATGCCACTTAAAACAAGCATGAACTAACCTGTTAAGGCATTCATGTAAGTTGCCATAGATCTGCTCACCATCTTGAAGAAAGGATCTCTTACTGGGAACTTCTCAGATCCACTCAGGACAGTATGTTCTAGAATATGTGGGACTCCTGTGCTGTCCATGGGGGTGGTTCTAAAGACCACGCTTTAAAAGAAAGGAACAGAACAATAATTTTTGGATAAGAATTAAACACTCCTCTTCTCATTAACCATAATTTCTGAATTGTGAGATAGCCCGTAGACAGGGAAAAAATATTGTAAATGGTATCTAGACTAAAATACTTCTATCTATCATCAACAGGTTACATGTCCTTTGCAGAATATTGTATTCATCACAGCCTGTCTAAAAGAATCTCTGTCTTTAGCCAGATCTCCCACTCCTACTGTTGTCATGTTCAGGGTCTCTTTGATTTCTTGAAGCTACCTTCTTCTTGGTCTGCCCCTGATGTGTTGACCAGGAACCATGCCTTTCATTAATATTCTTTCCAGTTCACTAAGTCTTTTGACATGGACATAGTATTTTAATTTCCTCTGTGCAATGGTGTCTCTTCTAAAAATATCATTTTTTAAAGTTTAAAAATACACAAAATGATAGCTTTACCCCTAATTATACAGGTGTGTGTATAACCTGTGAGCTACTCAAACTATCAGTGTGCAAGTGGATAACTAAAGGTGTGCCTAAACTTATGGAGTGCCAACAGCAATGAACAATGAATACTAACCTAAAGGTGTTATTATCATCATCTCTGGCAGTGTGAAGATGTTGGGCTCCAGTCTTGTCATGGGTGAGCATCACAGCCGTAATAAAAAAATCTGGGATTTCTTCCACCTGAAAGGCAGAGTTAAGTGTGATTATGAAATTATGTGAAAACTATTTGTTAAATAACATACATCATAGACAGAGTTTAGTGTGATTATGAAATTATGTGAAAACTATTTGTTAAATAACAGACATCAGAGACAGAGTTAAGTGTGATTATGAAATTATGTGAAAACTATTTGTTAATAACAGACATAATAGACAGATAAACCAAGAGTTGCCCTTCACTGGACTCCAGATGAAACAAGGAAGGAGGCCAACAGAGACATCACCATCATCAAAGTACCAGGCTTGCTGACATAGGTGATCATGTCTCTCCACAACTTTCAATCTCATCAGTTATTTATCACTTCTGCTGTTGACCTTCTGCCAAGCCATTCTCTTAAGCTGTCTGGTATCTTTTCTCTTTGCTTCCCTCTATCTACTTAAGTAATTAGTTAATTAATTAATTATAATTTCTCCAGTTGTTACAATGTATTCCAGCTCTTTTCTTCTCATAATGTGGCCAAAAAATGATGATTGTTTCTTCCTAATATTGGAAATTAGCTCTCTTTTTGCTTTGGCCTCTTTCAGAATGTCTTCATTACTCTTCTTAGCTGCCCATGGTATTCTCAACATTCTTCTGTAAAACCACATTTCTACAGACTCCAGTGATTTTCTTGTCTGTTGTCCTATTGTCCATGATTCACATCCATATGTTAACTCTTTTTCTTGTTTCTATTGTCAAAAATGGATTGCATAGATCTTCCTCATTTTTGACAGAGACATAATAGCTGATAAAAGTGAAGGAAGGTGGTTTCTTCTAGTATAGGCTCAACAGCTGGCTCAAGACAAATAACAGTGGAGACACATTCAGTTATTGAGTTATTTGTGGGTCATCATCATTACACTTCGAACAAACCCATAGGTGTTCAGATCCTCTCCTCAGCAATTCTTGCAGTGTCCAGCGACTGACGAGTCCAGTTCTATGTTGGTTGATAAGTCTTCTTATATGCCCACTTAGTTTCTCGTTTCTGGCTGTGCCAATCTTATCTCCCATCTCTTTCATCCGAAGGAGTGATGTAGACTCATGGCTGTTGAAGTCCTGTGCCCTACCCACACCTCGAAGCACACTGATGATGTACACCTCATCCATTGGTTGACCATCCTCAACGAATGCGCAGCTAGTCAACCTGTTCACTCTTTCATTTCCCAGTACTCCCGCATGTCCAGGGACATAGACAAAGGTGACCATACATATTCTTTTTATTTCTGTAATGACTCTACCCATTGCATACGTACAGAAACCGCCTCACTTTTCTTATTATGCTCATCGAATCACTCAGTATGCAGGCGTGGGTGTAGTCTTGTGACTCTAACTAGATGAATGTCCTGGTCACTGCCATCACCTCCATTGTCATGTCACACGAGGTCATAACGTATGCACCACTGTTTTCTTTGACTGTTCTGCCTGCAGAGTGTACCGTAAATGCCTATGCACTCCTTTGGTGTCATATTACGGATAGGTCTATATAGATGACTGCATCTTTCTCATCGGTGTTATCCCAGATGAGACTGTTGTCCTCTGCATTGACCACGACCGAGTTCTGTTCCCTATATTTCCTGTAGTGTGACAATACACGAGAATGTGCCCCTCAATGACGTAGGCACCAGTATCCACTCCTTGCCAGTGTTGATATTGTTAAGCCCACAGATCTGTCAGATGACATCTGCTCAGTGGCGACACAGTGATGGCCTTCTGTGTCAGAGAACATAATGAGAAATTAGTAAATAATTATATTTCTTAGTTAACAAAAAAATAGTCAAATCCTACCCTAACTTTACACTGTTAATTTGACAGTTAGGAAAATGAAACAAAAGATCAACAATCTCAATAAAATCAAAGCTTAGATTAATAGGATTTTATCAAAATCAGCAGAAACAAACACAGAATACAGGTGTTAATACAAATAGATTATATATATTTACAATGAGCAAAACAAACAAACATGTGCACATACATAGGAACAATACAGATAATATTTGTCTATGTATTCACACATGACATAGATCCCTTACTTTTTGTATAGTATATCCATGTAGTTTATCACCTGGCAAAAGTGTTCGAACTCGATCTCTAGCCTCTTCATTCATATAGCGCCTCTGTCTTAATCTGAGTGATTGAAAAAGTACCGTCAACACTTTGTAATTAACATGGAACAAATAAAACAAATCACATCAACTTTAGAGGAGATCTAAGTGCAACCTTACTAGCATGACATGCTCAGCTTTGCGAGCAGAGGCACTTGTGGGTAGGATTATATCACCATCTATAGCTCACAAAAGTGAACCTTGACCTGTGAGGTCACATTAGTGGGTTTGCATACTGACCTTCTTTAAAGTTGGTTTTGGAACAAACCATTTATTACAACAGTATCACTTTATAAGAGGGATTATTATCCGAGGGATAATAATCCCTCTTATAATCAGTGTCAGGGGATAGCGTGTAAAAGTAAAGTACCCCCGTCACGCCAAGTGGCGTATAGGGAAATGTGGTGTTAGTGACCCTATATTTTACAGACCTTCAGTTACCCCTTCCTTTGGGGTAATGTGGTCGGTATTACGCCCATGCTGCTTTACTTTCCCAGAAAAAAATCCGGTACCCATTTAAGGCTGGGTGAACCCAGAAGCCGTTGGTTGGGATCGAACCCTACCCCTTGTTCTTTGTAGTCCAGTTCACTAACCACTGAGCTATCGCAGCTCTCAGGGGATAGCGTGTAACTATTATTATTTATAACTATATCACCAACGGCCCAGAAAGCGAAAACAGCAAAGTGTGTGGTACACAAGAGGCATGTTCAGAACACGAAAGACGAACATGGCTGACCACCGTGAAAGAGATTGGAGCCTAATCACGTACTAGTCCAGAAGAAGCCATGGAGAGTCGGAGAAATTTGAACTTATGTCGGAGGAAAGATCTTAAAATAAGTACTTGGAATGTTAGGACTCTATATCAACAAGGGAAATTGGAAAATCTGATTCAAGAAGCAGAACGAATAAATATAGATATTTTAGGCATATCAGAGACTAGATGGAAAGAATGTGGGTACATTGAAGACGAAAAATATACATTTATATACTCAGGAAACACAACAGAACATCAAAGGGGGGTAGGAATACTGATAAAAAGAGAGCTACAAAAATATATAAGTACCCACTGGACATACAGTGATAGGATTGTACTAGTCAAGTTGAAAGCAAAACCATTCGACATAGCAATAATACAGACATATGCACCTACTCAAGACTACACAGATGAACAAATAGAGGCATACTATGAAGACCTAAATAAAGTTATGAAGCAAGTGAAATCTTCAGACATCTTGATTGTAATGGGTGACATGAACGCTAAAGTAGGAAAAGGTAGATATAAGACCATTTTAGGAAATCATGGGTCAGGAAAAAGAAATGACAGAGGAGAAAGATTAATACAATTCTGTGAAGAAAACAGGCTGATAATATGTAACACCTACTTTGAGCAAGAGAAAAGGAAACTATACACATGGAAAAGCCCTGGAGATAGGAAGAGGAATCAAATAGATTACATAATGATAAAAGAAAGGTTCCTTAACAGCGTAAAGAAAGCCAAAACCTACCCAGGAGCAGATATTAATTCTGATCACAATCCTGTAATGATTAAAATGAAAATCAAACTAAAGAGAAACAAGCAAAAATCTAATTCATCAACAAATCCACTCGATATAACAGCTTTAAATCAAAAAGATATTAAAGATACCTATACAATACAAGTAAAGAACACATACCAGAAGCTGCTAGAGGAAGGAATTGAACAATACAGAAGAGAAAATCCTGATGAAAAAGTAACAACCAAATGGCAATGCATAAAGAAAAGCATACAAAAAGCCTGCGACACCTTACCCAAAAGAGAAAAGAACAAAAAACAAAAATGGATAACTAACACCATCTTAGAAAAAATGGAAGAAAGGAGACAAGCGAAGAACACTGCCCAATACAATAAAATAGATAATGAAATACGCAAAATGTGCAAAAAGGCAAAAGAAGACTGGCTCAGCCAAAAATGTATAGAAATAGAAACTATGGAAAGCAAACAAGACCTAAGAGGAATGCACACAGAAATAAAGAGAATGACTAATAAAAATAAAAAAGCCACAGAAGGTGGATGCATTGCAGACAAAAAAAGGAAAAATGCTAACAGACAATAAGGATATCATAGATAGATGGCAGGAATATATAACAGAACTATTTCATGATCAAAGGGACAAGAAACCAGTTATAAAATGTACATCAGGCTATAAAATCTTAAAATCTGAGGTGGAAAAAGCTATAAAAACAATGAAAAGGGGAAAAGCAGCAGGACCTGAAAGCGTACAGATAGAGATGATACAGGCACTTGAAGATTTTGGCATTGAAGTGATTACAGACATATGCAACGACATATACCACACAGGATACATACCAAATGAACTAAAAACATCAACTTTCATTGCATTGCCTAAAAAGAATGGTGCAGTTGAATGCAGTGACTTTAGAACAATAAGCCTAATGAGCCATGTTACAAAAATCTTGCTAAAAGTTATACAAGGAAGGATTCAGAATAAAATCAATACTGAATTAGATGAGCAGCAATTTGGATTTAGGAAAAATAGCGGGACAAAAGAAGCCATATTCTGCATGAGAACATTAATAGAAAAATACACAGAAGTAAACAAACTAATATATGCATGCTTCATAGACTACACCAAAGCTTTTGATAGAGTACACCACAAACAACTTATAGAATGCCTAGAAGAGATACATCTAGATGACATGGATATACGACTAATATGCAATCTATACTGGGAGCAAACAGCAATAATAAAATATAACAAAGAGTTCTCTACACCCATTGATATAAAAAGAGGAGTAAGACAAGGATGCATCCTATCACCAAGCTTGTTCAATCTATACACTGAGCAAATCTTTAAAAACATCATAGAGATGCCAGGCCTACAAATTAATGGAAAGATAATCAATAACCTAAGATATGCTGACGATACTGTACTACAAGCAGAAAATCCTAAAGACCTACAACAATTACTTAATGAAATAAACACGACAAGCAAAAAATATGGACTAGATATGAACATCAAAAAGACTAAAACTATGATCATAAACAAAGAAAATACTCAAAACCCACAAGTGGATATCAAAATTGAAGGAATAGACCTTGAGACAGTTCAAAACTACAACTACCTTGGACATACTATAACCAGTGATGGAAAATGTACAACTGAAATAAACAAAAGAATAGGAATGGCAAAAAGTAATTTTAATGTTATGAAGGACATACTAACATCAAAACAAATAACACCAAAGCTAAAACTAAGAATAGCAAAATGTTACATCTTCTCAATATTCCTATATGGTGCTGAAACATGGACATTAGACAAGAAAACAGAACAGAGAATTGAAGCCTTTGAAATGTGGATTTATAGAAGAATAGGTAGAATTGGATGGAAGGAAAAGAAAACAAACGATGAAGTCTTAAAACAACTAAAAATGAAAAGAGAACTTCTGAACACAATTAGAACAAGACAAGTGCGATTCTTGGGCCATGTTAAAAGACACAACAGCATACTGAAAGTAATCCTGGAGGGGAAAATACAAGGTAAAAGAGGCAGAGGCAGACCAAGATTAACATGGACGAGTAACATCAAAAGATGGACAAATCAACCGATGACAACCTGCACCATCAAAGCAAGAGATAGAGCAGAATGGCGCTCCATGGTAGCCAACCTTCGTTGCGGAGACGGCACTCAATGATGATGATGAACTAAATCACATAATGTAATTTTTTGACGGTACTCTAAGTTTGGTCCTCAGGTCCAGACCCTAGCTATAATCAGGCCCTTGGTCAACCTTAAGCTGGCCATCACTGGCATAACAAATGTTATTTAATACTCTCTGTTGGCTTCCACAGTGTGTGTCCTATCCGGCACCATTGTCTTCGTTGTATCTCTTTATCCACTGATATTTGACTGGCACTTTTCCATAATTCTATGTTAGTGATTTTTGTCCTGCCATTTCCATCCTTTTATTCTTGGTGATTTTCTGCAATTGCATGTTGCAAAGTCCTTTGGTACTACCTTATGTACAGGTGTCCTTGGTCCTACCTTGTGTACATGTGTCCTTGATCCTACCTTGTGTACATGTGTCCTTGATACTACCTTGTGTACATGTGTCCTTGATCCTACCTTGTGTACACGTGTCCTTGATCCTACCTTGTGCACACATGTCTTTGATCCTACCTTGTGCACACGTGTCCTTGATCCTACCTTGTGTACATGTGTCCTTGATCCTACCTTGTACACATGTGTTCTTGATCCTACCTTGTATACATGTGTTCTGAGGCCAAAGCAGCCTGTTCTGAGTCTGAAGATCTTGGTTTACACATGTCTGCTGAGATTCTTTGAGCTGTTATGTTCTGGCTCATATTTTTTAATATCATCATCATGTGCCATTCCAGTTGGCGTAGGCAATCATGTCCTTCCACAATCTTCTATCTACAGTGCATCATATCAGTTCTGTTGTTGACTGTTTGCCATGCCATGACACCAAGCTATCTAGTATTTTCTCTCTTTGTCGCCCACGATCTCTTGCCTTGTATTTTGCCTTTTGTAACCAAGTATTCCAACTTTCCTCTTCTCATGATGTGCCTGATAAATGTTGATTGTTTCTTTCTGATGTTATTTAGGAGCTCCCTTTTTGTGTTGGTCTCTTTGAGAATTTCTCCATTGGTCTTTTTAGTTGTCCAGGGAACTTTCAACATTCTTCTGAGAAATCCCATCTCTGTGGCCTCTAACCATCTTTTCATTTGTTTGTCTACTGTCCATGATTCACTTCCATAGGTCAGAATTGGTTCTATATAGCACCAATGAACTCTCTTTCTCATTTTTATTGACATACATATGAAGCAAGCATATGGTTTGTTTACTTCTGTGTACTTTTCGATTAATGTTCTTATGCAGAATATGGCTTCTTTTGTCCCGCTATTTTTCCTAAATCCAAATTGCTGCTCATCTAATCTAATTCAGTATTGATTTTATTCTGAATCCTTCCTTGATCCTTGTATAACTTTTAGCAAGATTTTTGTTTGTAGCATGGCTCATTGTTCTAAAGTCACTGCATTCAACTGCACCATTATTTTTAGGCAATGCAATGAAAGTTGATGTTTTTAGTTCATTTGTTGGTATGTATCCTGTGTGGTATATGAATTGAATATGTCGTTGCATATAAACTTACTATACTACTACTACTGACTAAAACTTTTAAAAAGAAAACGAAATACTTAAATACTAACTAAACTATTGAACGATGAACTCTCTCTCTTTTTACTACCCAGTAGTTTATAGTTTATGACTCAAATGACTGTTAGTCTACACTCTAACTCTAACTAAACAACTCTGTGGTGAAGCTGAAGTCTGTACTGTAACAGTAAGTACAGGTCTGTAGTCTAGTCACTACTAGTACTAGTGTAACCGTGTAACGTAACTTAGTTAAAGTTAAGTTTCTATTTATTAATTGTACTACTCTTAACTCTTAACTACTGTCACTGTCTAATCTAAGTAGTGTCTACGCTACTAACCCTGCAGCAGAACATGATACTTTCAAGAGTTTATTCACAGCAAGCTTAGCCCTTCTTATGATCTGCATTTTGTATATAATATGCTCTTCCTTTACACTAATTCAACAACAACAAAGTAACAATATTCAGTAGAGTCACTCCACTAAATCAATGTCAGAGCCTGACGAAACAATCTCTCCAATGTCATCCATCTATATTTAAGTCGCCATATTTGAAACCGGATATGCTATTTGCACGAATTTTTCACACTTGACCGCTGCTTTACAAATGGGAGAGAGGATGCAATTTTCATACAATAAGATTATATATATATATATATATATATATATATATATATATATATATATATATATTCCTATGTAACTTTTCCGTCTTCTGAAAGCGACAAAGCAGGTATTAGTTTGCCCCGAGTGGTGTGAACTACTAAACACAATTCAAACAAGATAAATGCGATTTTTGGGCCATGTTAAAAGACACAACCAGCCTACTAAATAAAAGTAATAATGTAGGGGAAAATACAAGGTAAAAGAGGCAGTCCAAGACTAACAAGGACGAGTAACAGCAAAAGATGGACAAACCAGCCTGTTATAACCTGCACCATCAAAGCAAGAGACAGAGCAGAATGGCGCTCCATGGTAGCCAACCTTCGATGCGAAGATGGCACTCGATGATGATGATGAGTGGTGTGATGTCAATTCTACAAACTGCAACTGTAACTGGCGTAACAACAATAAATAATAATATTCAGAGCTTTTATTTCTAAAATAAAGTTTACCTGAATTCTATTATCTCATCCCACAAAATAAAATTTAAAAAATCGTAATATGGGCCTTTGTAGCTCTGGTTTACTTACATTTGTATTACCGTTATCAAGGACCATAACATGTAGATGCAAATGATGAGTAAAACAGGGGTGCGTACTATCCCTCTTATTGTTTATTACATACGTGAACTACACACTACATATGCAAGATAGCCAACCCATCAGAGAGAGAGGAGATCAACGACTTTCTATTTGCAAACGATCAGGTACAAAAGCATGGAAAATTAGAAGACCTACAAGAATACTTAAATAGACTCAGCACAGGCACAAATACAACATGAAAATCAGCAAAACAGAAGTCACGAATATCACAAAAGAGAAACAGATCATCAACATGACTATATACAGCAGACAACTAAAGCAAATAGAGGAATTTAAATACCTTTAAATACCTAACATTTAACCTCTACTGAGATTACATGTGTTAGACGAATGACAGGAAACAGTCTGAGAAATAAGATCAGAAATGAAAAACTGAGAAAAAAGCTAGGTTAACCCCCGCCATAAAATATATAAAGAAACAGCAGATAAAATGGTTTGGTCACTTGATAAGGCAGAAAGGTAAAAACACAACACAACGAGCCTTCAATAAACGTTCGAGAACATCAGACCCAAGGGCCGACCACGAAAAGACGAATTGACAGAATATTAGAAACACTAGGAAACATAACAGCAGAAGTGACAAACAGAAGAGCAAAAGACCGCAAATTATATCTCTCCTCGAAGCTGAAAGGCAAATGAAGAAGGAAAGAAGAAGTAGTACATATGTATTAGTTAATTACGAACGCCACAACTAAAGAATTAGGAGATCTTGGTAGAACATAGATTTCTTCGGACAGACTGTGATCAGTGCATATTTTTGCAAAGGACATACGACCTCATATTGGTAATGAGTTACTTACAACATATGTATCTTAGAGCAAGTAAAATCCAAAAAGCTTGCCGTAGCTCGTTCAGGGTTGTTCCGTCTGAAAAAAAAAGGCCATGGTGGTAATAATAATAACAACAGTAAATGATCTACAACATTGAACAGACTGCAAGAGCATGACGTCAACAGGGGTGTTGCCATAGAAGAGCGCTACTCTGAGAGTTAAACAAGACTGGCAAATCAACACAGAACTGAAGTTGTCAGTTGCTACAGAGTGAAGAATATATTTATGAGGGGATACGGGCACTTGTGAAGTTGTCCTATGTGCAATAATAATTGTCTGTCCACGACTAACATTTCCAGTTAGTTGTTAGTGTCTGTACTGAGCACACAAGATATGCCAGTTATAATTGTTAGTGTCTGTACTGAGCGCACAAGATATGCCAGTTAGTTGTTAGTGTCTGTACTGAGCACACAAGATATGCCAGTTAGTTGTTAGTGTCTGTACTGAGCACACAAGATATGCCAGTTAGTTGTTAGTGTCTGTACTGAGCACACAAGATATGCCAGTTAGTTGTTAGTGTCTGTACTGAGCACACAAGATATGCCAGTTAGTTGTTAGTGTCTGTACTGAGCGCACAAGATATGCCAGTTAGTTGTTAGTGTCTGTAGGGAGCACACAAGAAATGCCAGTTAGTTGTTAGTGTCTGTACGGAGCACACAAGATATGCCAGTTAGTTGTTAGTGTCTGTACTGAGCACACAAGATATGCCAGTTAGTTGTTAGTATCTGTACTGAGCACACAAGATATGCCAGTTAGTTGTTAGTATCTGTACTGAGCACACAAGATATGCCAGTTAGTTGTTAGTGTCTGTACGGAGCACACAAGATATGCCAGTTAGTTGTTAGTGTCTGTACTGAGCACACAAGATATGCCAGTTAGTTGTTAGTGTCTGTACTGAGCACACAAGAAATGCCAGTTAGTTGTTGGTGTCTGTACTGAGCACACAAGATATGCCAGTTAGTTGTTAGTGTCTGTACTGAGCACACAAGATATGCCAGTTAGTTGTTAGTGTCTGTACTGAGCACACAAGATATGCCAGTTAGTTGTTAGTGTCTGTACTGAGCACACAAGATATGCCAGTTAGTTGTTAGTGTCTGTACTGAGCACACAAGATATACCAGTTAGTTGTTAGTGTCTGTACTGAGCACACAAGATATGCCAGTTAGTTGTTAGTGTCTGTACTGAGCACACAAGATATGCCAGTTAGTTGTTAGTGTCTGTACTGAGCACACAAGATATGCCAGTTAGTTGTTGGTGTCTGTACTGAGCACACAAGATATGCCAGTTAGTTGTTAGTGTCTGTACTGAGCACACAAGATATGCCAGTTAGTTGTTAGTGTCTGTACTGAGCACACAAGATATGCCAGTTAGTTGTTAGTGTCTGTACTGAGCACACAAGATATGCCAGTTAGTTGTTGGTGTCTGTACTGAGCACACAAGAAATGCCTGTTAGTTGTTAGTGTCTGTACTGAGCACACAAGATATGCCAGTTAGTTGTTAGTGTCTGTACTGAGCACACATGATATTCCAGTTAGTTGTTAGTGTCTGTACTGAGCACACAAGATATGCCAGTTAGTTGTTAGTGTCTGTACTGAGCACACAAGAAATGCCAGTTAGTTGTTAGTGTCTGTACTGAGCACACAAGATATGCCAGTTAGTTGTTAGTGTCTGTACTGAGCACACATGATATTCCAGTTAGTTGTTAGTGTCTGTACTGAGCACACAAGGTATGCCAGTTAGTTGTTAGTGTCTGTACTGAGCACACAAGATATGCCAGTTAGTTGTTAGTGTCTGTACTGAGCACACAAGATATTCTAATTAGCTGTTAGTGTCTGTACTGAGCACACAAGAAATACCAGTTAGTTGTTAGTGTCTGTACTGAGCACACACGATATGCCAGTTAGTTGTTAGTGTCTGTACTGAGCACACAAAAAATGCCAGTTAGTTGTTAGTGTCTGTATTGAGCACACAAGATATGCCAGTTAGTTGTTAGTGTCTGTACTGAGCACACAATATATGCCAGTTAGTTGTTATATAGTGTCTGTACTGAGCACACAAGATATTCTAATTAGCTGTTATTGTCTGTACTGAGCACACAAGAAATGCCAGTTAGTTGTTAGTGTCTGTACTGAGCACACAAGAAATGCCAGTTAGTTGTTAGTGTCTGTATTGAGCACACAATATATGCCAGTTAGTTGTTAGTGTCTGTACGGAGCACACAAGATATGCCAGTTAGTTGTTAGTGTCTGTACTGAGCACACAAGAAATGCCAGTTAGTTGTTAGTGTCTGTACTGAGCACACATGATATTCCAGTTAGTTGTTAGTGTCTGTACTGAGCACACAAGGTATGCCAGTTAGTTGTTAGTGTCTGTACTGAGCACACAAGATATGCCAGTTAGTTGTTAGTGTCTGTACTGAGCACACAAGATATGCCAGCTAGTTGTTAGTGTCTGTACTGAGCACACAAGATATTCTAATTAGCTGTTAGTGTCTGTACTGAGCACACAAGAAATACCAGTTAGTTGTTAGTGTCTGTACGGAGCACACACGATATGCCAGTTAGTTGTTAGTGTCTGTACTGAGTACACAAGAAATGCCAGTTAGTTGTTAGTGTCTGTATTGAGCACACAAGATATGCCAGTTAGTTGTTAGTGTCTGTACTGAGCACACAATATATGCCAGTTAGTTGTTATATAGTGTCTGTACTGAGCACACAAGATATTCTAATTAGCTGTTAGTGTCTGTACTGAGCACACAAGAAATGCCAGTTAGTTGTTAGTGTCTGTACTGAGCACACAGGAAATGCCAGTTAGTTGTTAGTGTCTGTATTGAGCACACAAGATATGCCAGTTAGTTGTTAGTGTCTGTACTGAGCACACATGATATTCCAGTTAGTTGTTAGTGTCTGTACTGAGCACACATGATATTCCAGTTAGTTGTTAGTGTCTGTACTGAGCACACAAGGTATGCCAGTTAATCGTGCAGTATTTTGAAAAAAAAGAGAATGGAATTCAAGTAAATAAAAACACGTGCCAATGAAATTGCAGCGTCAGTATTGTATTACATATAATATCACCATCATGTGCCATACCGGTTGGTGTAGATGATCATGTCTTTTCACAATTTTCTGACCAAAGTGCATCATATTATTTCTCTTATTGATAATTTATCATGTCACGACACCAAGTTATCCAGCATCTTCTCTCTTTGTCGCCTGTGATATTTTTTTTCCCTGTAGTTGCAATTAAGTGTATATCCCCATTTTCCTCTTCTCATGATGTGTCCGAAAAAAAAATGTAGATTGTTTCTTTCGAATGTTCTAATGACCTTTCTTTTTATGTTGGTCTCTTTGATAATTTCCTCATTAGATATTTTTAGCTGTCCATGGAACTATCACTATTCTTCTGAAAAATTTCATATCTATGGCGTCTGCGTGTCTACAGTCCATGATTCGCTTCCAATGGTCAGAATTTGCTACATAAAGCATAGATTGGTAGATGATCTCTCTTCCTCACTTTTATTGACATCATGTACGCTAGTTATACGTGGTTTTAGCAACAAAGTTCATTAGACGTGGTTTTAGCAACAAAGTTCATTAGACGTGGTTTTAGCAACAAATTTCATTAGACGTGGTTTTAGCAACAAAGTTCATTAGACGTGGTTTTAGCAACAAAGTTCATTAGACGTGGTTTTAGCAACAAAGTTCATTAGACGTGGTTTTAGCAACAAATTTCATTAGACGTGGTTTTAGCAACAAAGTTCATTAGACGTGGTTTTAGCAACAAAGTTCATTGATTTTCTGGGAACAACACCAATGTGATTCTTTTTTTTTTAGGATTTGTGAAGGATGCTGGCAACAATGTCCCTCCATCTTAATTTAAAAAAGAGCATCATCATCATCATCATCATGTACCCTGCCGGTTGGCGTAGGCGATCATGTCCCTCCACAATCTTCTATCTACAGTGCATCGTATCAGTTCTGTTGTTGACTGTTTTCCATGCCATGACACCAAGCTATCCAGTATTTTCTCTCTTTGTAGTCCGCGATCTCTCCTTCCTTTTATTTTGCCAGTTGTAACCAAGTATTCAAACTTTCCTCTTCTCATGATGTGCCCGAAAAATGTTGATTGCTTCTTTCTGATGTTTTTTAAGAGCTCCCTTTTTGTGTTGGCCTCTTTGAGAATTTCCTCATTGGTCTTTCTATCTGTCCAGGGAACTTTCAACATTCTTCTGAAAAATCCCATCTCTGTGGCCTCTAATCGTCTTTTCATTTGTTTGTCTACTGTCCATGATTCGCTCCCATAGGTCAGAATTGGTTCTATATAGCACCGATGAACTCTCTTTCTAATTTTTATTGACATAGATTTGTTGCATAAGATATTTTTCATTTTCTGAAATGCTATTATTATAAAGAAGAGATATACTATAAAGATGAGAATAAATAAACCAATTATC
Organism: Megaustenia siamemsis; assembly: GCA_032433765.1. Taxonomy (NCBI): domain Eukaryota; kingdom Metazoa; phylum Mollusca; class Gastropoda; order Stylommatophora; family Ariophantidae; genus Megaustenia; species Megaustenia siamemsis. The sequence continues at coordinate 20,638,903 of JAVIAB010000145.1, forward strand.
AGTGTTAGATGTCCCGCTCAAATTCTCCACAACTATTGTCAACATAGTGTAGGTTGTCTAAGTGTTGACATAGATAGCATAATACTAAACATATTACATATTTTTTTCATTAATTAGCAATCCGGAGGGACGAAAGTTAGAATGTTGATACTTGTAGACGTAAAGTTGGAATGTTGATACTTGTAGACGTAAAGTTGGAATGTTGATACTTGTAGACGTAAAGTTGGAATGTTAATATTTGTAGACGTAAAGTTGGAATGTTGATACTTGTAGACGTAAAGTTGGAATGTTGATACTTTAGAATGTTGATACTTGTAGACGTAAAGTTGGAATGTTGATACTTGTAGACGTAAAGTTGGAATGTTGATACTTGTAGACGTAAAGTTGGAATGTTGATACTTGTAGACGTAAAGTTGGAATGTTGATACTTGTAGACGTAAAGTTGGAATGTTGATACTTGTAGACGTAAAGTTGGAATGTTAATATTTGTAGACGTAAAGTTGGAATGTTGATACTTGTAGACGTAAAGTTGGAATGTTGATACTTGTAGACGTAAAGTTGGAATGTTGATACTTGTAGACGTAAAGTTGGAATGTTGATACTTGTAGACGTAAAGTTGGAATGTTGATACTTGTAGACGTAAAGTTGGAATGTTGATACTTGTAGACGTAAAGTTGGAATGTTGATACTTGTAGACGTATTTGTGCTGCCTGTTATTAATTAACCGTATTCTGAGAGATGCCTGCTGGGCTCTGCAAAGAAAGTTGAGCCCACCTTAGGACGATGCTCCTGGAAACATGATATTGACTTGGCTAAATTATTAGAAAGTGAAGAAGGAAGGTACACCCGGTCCTAAACATTTACTATGATGAAGATGGGTGATTAAAACTACGTAAAAAATAACGTCAGTGGAATTTTGTGTTAGCCGCGTAATTTTACATGACCGTGGACGCGTGTATGCATTATGTTATCAGAACAAAGACAAGCCGATCCATCTCCCCTCTCCCACAATAAAAGAAAATCTTTAGTACAAGTTTCTGAGGGTGAGTGAAGTACAAAGTCGTTCTGAATGAAAAATGTACACCGTTTTTGTGCACACACACGCTGTGTTTAATTTATTTATAATATCATTATCCCATCTACGGGCAGGGTGGGCCCAACAGCCTTGACCGGCATCCACCCTACGAGAAGGAAAACTCCTACGTCAAACCAAAATCCAGCCTGCTGAAGATGGAGTTTGTCAGCCACCATGCAGGTTTAGAGGAAAATATGACATACACGTGTACACGAGCACTGCCCATGCGACCAGCTCGTTATGTGGCATGATCTCGTTCTTACCTCCCTTCCCCAAATCATGAAAGAAGAAAGTAGTCAAGTTCGCATGCTCCCAAGACTTGAACGCTCAATAGGAATCATCATCCCAACTCTGAATAATGTCGGGGGTTTAACTTAGGAGTTGGCATTAATTGCGACATGCTTAGAGCAGTCGCCACGCAATTTGCCGTAATTTAACCCTAATCATCATCATCAAGTACCGGGCCTACTGGCGTAGGCGATCTACCTTTTCCTACTTTAGCGTTCATGTCACCCATTACAATCAAGGTGTCTGAAGATTTCACTTGCTTCATAACTTTATTTAGGTCTTCATAGTATGCCTCTATTTGTTCACCTGTGTAGTCTTGAGTAGGTGCATGTGTTTGTATTATTGCTATGTCGAATGGTTTTGCTTTTAACTTGAGTAGTATAATCCTATCACTGTATGTCCAGTGGTTACTTATATATTTTTGTAGCTCTCTTTTTATCAGTATTCCTACCCCCCTTTGATGTTCTGTTGTGTTTCCTGAGTATATAAATGTATATTTTTCATCCTCTATGTACCCACATTCTTTCCATCTTGTCTCTGATATGCCTAAAATATCTATATTTATTCGTTCTGCTTCTTGAATCAGATTTTCCAATTTCACTTCTTGATATTGAGTCCTAACATTCCAAGTACTTATTTTAAGATCTTTTCTCCGACATAATTTCGAATTCCTCTCCATGGCTTCCTCTGGACTAGTACGTGATTAGGCTCCAATCTCTTTCACGGTGGTCTGCCATATTCGCCTTTCGTATTCTGAATATGCCTCATGTGTACCACATGCTTTCTGGGCCGTTGGTCATTTCTGATTCATCCGCCCCATCCACCGTCACAGACCTTTCACATATAGGTAATACTATATGCACAGTTTATTTTCAAATAGTCTTCTTTTGTTTTTGAGATAATTACCGGAAGACCCGGCCGTTGCTATGAGATGATCAACAACGAAGATGGAGGCCGCGATGAGTTTCAATTCTGGTTCATTAATTGTTGAAAGGCTTTAAGTATTCGAGTTCTTATTGAAGTCATTCTTCCTATTTAAATTAAAACTTTAACAAAGGCAATACAAAATAAATGGATATGACAAAGCTCCCTCCTATTAGTGGCAATAGTGTCAATAGTGGAAAATATTTTGATAGATTCCCCGATATAAAACCAGTGAGTATAATAATAATTAATATAATAGTAAATAGTTAAAATAGTATAGTGAGTTTACTATATCTTAGTAATACTATATAGTATAATATATATAGTATACTATAATATAGTAGTATTATATATAGTTATAGTGAGTTGAGTTGAGTGAATAAAAAATCAGAATTCAGTGAATTCAATTATTCAGTGAATTATTTTACAATTAAATAATCAGATCATATTTTAAATTTAACGACTTTATAATAAAAAGAAACAACATCAACATTTGTTGTTGCCTTGTTTTTTTTAAAATACAGAATATGACTTCAGCTACTATCTTTTCTTTAGATTTAGTGCAGTCTATTCTGTCTCATTCTTGCCTAGTGAACTACTGCTTTTAATAATAATAATGTCAACTTTCCCTAGTAGATTAGATGGTTATGTTTCTTCACAACTTTCTCCATCATCATGTGCCATACGGTTGGCGGAGGCGATAATGTTATTCCACAATCTTCTATATATCGTCCATTGTATCAGTTCTGTTGTTGACTGTTTTCCATGCCATGACACCAAGCTGTCTTGTATTTTCTCTCTTTGTCGTCCGCGATCTCTCTTTCCTTTTATTTTGCCAGTTGTAACCAAGTATTCCAACTTTTCTCTTCTCATGTTGTGCCCAGAAAATGTTGATTGTTTCTAATGTTTTTTAGGAGCTCCCTTTTTGTGTTGGCCTTTTTGAGAATTTCCTCATTGGTCTTTTTAACTGTTAGGAAACTTTCAACATTCTTCTGAGAAATCCAAACTCTGTGGTCTCTAATCTTTTTTTTCATTTGTTTGTCTTCTGTCCATGATTCACTTCCATAGGTCAGATTTGGCTCTATATAGCACCGATGAGCTCTCTTTCTCACTTCTGTTGACATAGATTTGTTGCATAAGATGTTTTTCATTTTCTGAAATGCTATTTTGACCTAAACTATTCTGCTTTTTATTTCTGTGGTGCATCTTCCACCTGATGATATTATTGTGTCCAAGTATTTGACGCGTTGTCCTTGTTTCAGATTTGTCCTTTTTTTTATGCTGCATAATGGTGATGATTGTTTCTTTGATATGACCATTACTTCTATTTTCTTATCATTCAGGCTGACATTTTTCTTGTTGAATTTTTTTACTATTATGTTTATCATTTCTTGTAGTTCATTCTCTGTCTCTGCTATTAAGACTGTGTCATCTGCATATCACAAATTGTTTATTTTGTGACCGTTGACTTCCTTTTTTGTCTACTATTGATCTCATAATATGCAGTAAAGTGAAAACAAATCCAGCCACAGAACACAGCCTTGTCTGACTCCTTGTTTTATATATTGGAATTCTCCTGTTTGGTTGCTAATTCATATGACTACTGTTTGTTGCTAGTACATGTTGTTTATGATTCGTAGATCCTTGTCATCAATGTTTAATTTTTCCAGCATATTGATTATTTCCACATCTTACCACAACTTTCTTATCTCCAAAATTAAGTTTATCACTTGTTTTGTTGATTACCTACAAAACCATTTTCTTCCTATGTTGTTTATTATCTTCACTATTTGCTTCCATCCTTCTTTTTTCTCTCAGTTTTTGTAAATGTCACAATATTTTTAATTCCCTCCCTCCCTCCCTCCCTCCCTCCCTCCTCCCTCCCTCCCTCCCTCCCTCCCTCCCTCCCTCCCTCCCTCCCTCCCTTCCTTCCTTCCTTCCTTCCTTCCTTCCTTCCTTCCTTCCTTCCTTCCTTCCTTCCTTCCTTCCTTCCTTCCTTCCTTCCTTCCTTCCTTCCTTCCTTCCTTCCTTCCTTCCTTCCTTCCTTCCTTCCCTCCCTCCCTCCCTCCCTCCCTCCTTCCCTCCTTCCCTCCCTCCCTCCCTCCCTCCCTCCCTCCCTCCCTCCCTCCCTCCCTCCCTCCCTCCCTCCCTCCCTCCCTCCCTCCCTCCCTCCCTCCCTCCCTACCTTCCTTCCTTCCTTCCTTCCTTCCTTCCTTCCTTCCTTCCTTCCTTCCTTCCTTCCTTCCTTCCTTCCTTCCTTCCTTCCTTCCTTCCTTCCTTCCTTCCTTCCTTCCTTCCTTCCTTCCTTCCTTCCTTCCTTCCTTCCTTCCCTCCCTCCTTCCCTTCCTCCCTCCCTCCCTCCCTCCCTCCCTCCCTTCCTTCCTCCCTCCCTCCCTCCCTCCCTCCCTCCCTCCCTCCCTCCCTTCCTTCCTCCCTCCCTTCCTCCCTCCCTCCCTCCCTTCCTTCCTTCCTTCCTTCCTTCCTTCCTTCCTTCCTTCCTTCCTTCCTTCCTTCCTTCCTTCCTTCCTTCCTTCCTTCCTTCCTTCCTTCCTTCCTTCCTTCCTTCCTTCCTTCCTTCCTTCCTTCCTTCCTTCCTTCCTTCCTTCCTTCCTTCCTCCCTCCCTCCCTCCCTCCCTCCCTCCCTCCCTTCCTCCCTCCCTCCCTCCCTCCCTCCCTCCCTCCCTCCCTCCTTTATTTCTTTCTAAGGACATATGTTTTTACTGTAATATAACTGTGATATTTGAACCGAGAATAAAAAAAATATGTTTAAGATGGCTATAAACTAATTTCACCCTCATGAAAGGTAAAAAAAAGAGGAGTGTGTTGAAAACAAGTTAAAGTTAATGGATGAAAGAAAGGGACAGGATTACAAAAAAAGAGCAGATTTGTGCCAACATAATGAATAACCATAACCTTCCTCCAATCTTCCCTTTTATGGGTTTATTTGATTGGTTTTTAATTTAATTTCATGTATTGGATCCTAGGTAGTTCTTGCCTTATGGTATCCAATATCCCTGGCTGGTCACAGTCAATGTCTTCTCTTAACTAGAGGTTTGCTTTGATCCTGGTTATGTTGCTGTAGGTTATTATAATTCATTGACTTTTACCTGTGACCTCTTCTTGGAAGTTCTTTCACCAAAAGATGATATGATGACATCATCCCTCACTTTATTTAGTCAACATATATAACATAATACTTGAAATATAACAATACGAAATTGTCAGAATAAAAATATGTTCACGAGAAAAAGAATTAATATTTTGAATAATTTCATTTCCAGGCTGGCATTTTAACATTCTCAGATCATACAGTTGAACAGAGCTTGCATCCTAAAGATGAACGGGTAAATCATATTTTGATCAAGTGAATTTTTTCTAATTTCTGTTTCTGTTTAAAAACAAATCTTAAGTTGGTATTATTTAGTTTCATCTCATCCACTCTTGGTGTAAAATTTGTAAAATGCTATAATGCACAAAAATGAAATATTGTATGAGAGAAGAGGTGCATTCAAATGACAACCCACCCAAGCTGCTCCAACTGAACATATGTAGGAGGCATGAACATACGTAGTACCACCTTTTCAACACTCTATGGATAGGAATCTCCAATGAATGTGACTTGGATACAGGGAAAATGACTTCTGAACATCTGCTACAATCATGCTAAAGCTTATGATAAACAGAGAATCCTCTTGCGGCCATCTTCGGTACCATACTGGGACAAGCTGTATGATGATGTCACCAGCATTGAGCTGACGAATGCTTTCTTCAAACTTATTAATATTGATGTTTAGAGGTGTACGCAGAAGAGGGATGCAAAAATAAAGATTGTCAACTCCAGTATTAAATCAGTCCTACTGTATTAGAATTGAGAAAGAGAGTTCTTTGAAGCTACATAGAGCCAATTCTGACCCATGGAAGCGAATCATGGACAGTAAACAAACAAATGAAAAGATGATTAGAGGCCACAGAGATGGGATTTCTCAGAAGAATGTTGAAAGTGCACTGGACCGCTAAAAAGACCAACCAGGAAATTCTCAAAGAGGCCCACACAAAAAAGGAGCTACTAAGAAACATCAGAAAGAAACAATCAACATTTTTGGGCACATCATGAGAAGAGGAAAATTGAAATACTTGGTTACAACTGGAAAAATGCAAGGAAGGAGAGATCGTGGACAACAAAAAGAGAACAGAGTCAACAGAATTGATACAATGCACTTTGGATAGAAGTTTGTGGAAGGACATGATCACCTATGCCAACTGGTATGGCACATGATGATGATGATGACTGTATTCTTCAGAGAAGAACTGAAATGACTGCTATAATAATACAGACTTTTATTATTGTGTGCTTGTTTAGAGTAAAAGAATAGAAATGACATTACAAAATTACTAACATAGAACTATAGAAAAATATCAGCTAAGCATCAGTGGAAAGAGAAATGTAACAAAGATAGTAGTGCTAGATAGGACAAATACTTCAGAAGCCAACTGAGAGTATTACACAAAATAGGCCCTTTTTTTGAATTCCCATGGGAAGATACAATGAAGAAATCCAGAATATACTTGGAGAAGGGAGTTGGAAAATGAGATGAAAAAGGTATTGAAGGCATCCTTATAAGATGGCATGAAACAAAATTACTAGAAAAATGTCTTTTGAAGAGTTATGCTTCACAGGAAGTTGAAAGGGCGAGAAAGAAACAGAAGAAGAATCAACTATAGTTCGTTCAGAAATTCATGCCCATAGAAGTGATTAATTATCTCAGAAACTCTTTGATGAATTTCTGTAATTCTTTTTTGTGAAATCTTATTTTTTCAACAACCTTCAGTCTGATTTTTTGCGCTACTGTCATGTATTTAGGAAAGATTTGTGCTTATTTGAGGTATATAAAAATATGATTTTCTTGCTTGTCCTAAATTTTAGGATTTTACAATACCCACATTTAGTTAGTTAGTTAGTTAGTTAGTCGAAAGATCATCCTCCTTGCACAAGGGGCATACCCATAAGTGCTCCGATTTCCTTTCGAGTAAATTCACAAGTGTGTGACGGCTGATCGTGCCGGTTCGCAGTTGGTTAACCATACACCTCTGGCGTCCTGAAAAAAGTTCGCTCTTAGCTGTGCCAAGCCTTATGCGACTATGCGTTAGTCTCCACATATACCCACATTTGTTGTAATCAACTCACCATTTAAAAAGGCAAGTTTCACGTGCTCTCCACACAATCTTAGCACCGTTTCGCACTCGTAACTTGTAAGACGCGCGCCAATCTGAGGTTTTTGTATGGTCATTTCATTTCCGGTTTCTTGTTAAATTGGTCCAGAGGCGTATTTTGACAAAATATGTACTATTAATGTATATTCCTGTATATGTGATAATTTGTAAGCTGTTGTAAAGTGACTACTTGATTTTTAAAACCATGAAGAGTTTAAAGTGTAAATTCATCACTATGCAAAAGGTAACTGTGTTAATTGTACAGGCACTTTTGCAAGGAATTTAAAAAAAGGGTAGGTTATATTAATATATAAAAAAAAACCAGAAAACAGAACACGGGCAACTCTAAATATAAATAGAAAGTCTTTCAATCAATGGATAGGACATAACTTTGACTCTGCAGAGGTGATGGTCAAGCAAGGAAGAAAAATGAAAGTTGATGATTTTGACAAATATGTTATTAGACATGAAATTTTGAAAATGTTTGAATCAAATTAATTTGTTACACTGCGCAAACTTAAAGTTCGACTGCAATTAGAACGTAATATTGAAATCTCAAAAATGACTCTTTGGAAGATCGTAAAAGGTGTTGCTTTCTCTTTTAGAAAATCTGCTAGTGGTAGAAATATTGTTTGTGAAAAACTATACTCTGATAGCTGCCCGAAATAAACACCTGAGGTAGATCCGTGAGCGACAAATGGAAGGCTATATATAGTATATTTGGATGAAAAGTGGGTCAATGCTCATCATACATATGAGAAAGAATGGCAATCAGTTGACAGAGAAAATAAAAGAAACATTCCCAACAGCAAAGGACAATGTATTATATTGGTACATGCTGATAGTAGAGAGAAGGGTTAATGACACAACTTATTTTTCAATCAAAGTCTACAGACAATAGGGACTACCACACTGAAATGAATGGACAAATTTTCTGAGACTGGATAGAGAACACTCTACTCCCCATTCTGGATAGACCTTCATGTCTTGTAATGGACAATTGCATCCTATCATAATGCGGTAGCACTGGAGGACAAAGTTCCTAATTTATCAAACACAAAAGATCAAATCATCACATGTCTTAGAAAGGAAAATGTTTCTTTTCAAAACACTCAGTTAAAACCAGAATTGTTGCAACTTGTTAGACAAACTAGGAAGACAAAGTTATATAAAATTGATAAAATAATTGCAAAGTATGGCCACACATCTCCTCGCCTCCCACCTTATCATTCGCACCTCAACCCAATAGAACTTGTGGGGCTAAAGTCAAAGGGCAAGTTGCTGCACAAAACATGACGTTTAAAATGTGTGATGTTAAAGAATTGACGCGTGATGCCCTCTCAACGATAGACATTGAATACTGGAGAAAATGTGATGACCATGTGCTCAGAGAAGAGGAACAATACTGGCAACGAGATGGATTGTAGTTTGTTCAACCGATAACAGTTGTTAACTTCTTAGAGACTTCGGATTCAGAATGAGGTATGTATGATATGTGCACAATTTTGTTGAAGACACTCTTACTATTTGCTGACTATGTGTGTTTGATGTTCTGGTTGTTCCATATATTTTGTTGATGACACACCTGCTATTTGGGAGCCGCGATAGCTCAGTGGTTTGTGAACTGGACTACAAAGGACAAGAGGTAGGGTTCGATCCCAACCGACGTCTTCCAGTTCACCCAGCCTTTAATGGGTACCAGATTTTTTTCTGGGAAAGTAAAGTGGCACGGGCATAATACCAATAATATTACCCCAAAAATCATGTGCTGAAGGTCTGTAAAATGTATGGTCACTAACACCATATTCCCTATATGCCACTTGGCGTGACGGGGGTACTTTACTTTTTTTACACCTGCTATTTGGCGAATATGTGTGTTTGATACTTTGGTCAAAATTGACCTATCTCTATGATGAAGATATAAAATCAAATGAAGCATTTTGCTCTCTTCAATGTGATACAGAAACACCTTTGGCTTGCATTGTTAGAAAATTAACATAATTTACAGTAAAATCTAATGTTTAGATCACGCAGTTTGATATTTTCCTAAAATTATATAACAAAAAAGGATTTGAGCAAAATTCAGACTACCTTTGTACTTAAATGTTATAAAATCTGAAGATCGGTGAAAAAATAAGATTCCATGAAAAAGAATTACAGAAATTCATCAGTTTCCGAGATAATTGATCAACTCTGTGGGCACGAATTTGTGAACGAACTATATCTAAATCTGCTCACAAGGCGCAACTCAGAAAACCATGCACAATGATAATAAAAAACACTGCAACTAGATAGTTCATGTACCTAGAAAGGATCTTTAAGCCATAACAGGGCAGGAAAACTGAAACAGTGACAAATATCCTTAGACTGAGAAGTACTCATTTGACTAAATGAGTCGCTATATCATTGCTAAAACATAAGCACAGTCAGGAAAAAAAAAGCACATGAAATAAGTTTTATTGGTTGAAGATGATTGCAAGATTGTGAGATAATAACTGATGATTATTGATTTATATTTTATTGACGTACAACCTATTCTCCATAAACAGCCTCCATCTCCAGATGTTATCCGAAAATTTCGTTCATCCGTTTGCCCAGATGTTGGCCAGATGCGAATATTTTATGGAACTGCCTATGATCCCCAAAGACAATGGGCAGTAGAAATGACTCATGGCCTAAAATCTCAGCCATTGACTTCAGCTAAAGAGATAGTGAACCCTGAACTGAAGACAGCATTTCAGCAGAACTGTATTGACAGGTAATATTTTAGTTTTGTTATCAGGGAAATGGTGTCTTCTTTTGCTGCGTTCATCTGGTGACTATTACCCATTATAGTGTAAAGTCAAGGTTCCCTCTATGCCTTGCTAGCCGTATGGGGAATATGGTGTTAGTGACCATATTTTTCTATGAATACGGCACATTTTTGGGTGATATGGTCGGTATCGCGCCAGGCCGCCTTTACTTCCCGAAGAATCTCAGGTACCCATTTTTAGAGGCTGGGTGAACCCTTGAACCTTGTCAGTCTGAAAAAAATCTGCCACTGCTAGGGATCGAACCCGGACTCTTCTGATCAGGAACCAAGCAGACTAACCACTCAGCCACAGAGGCTCCCGTGGATATAGTACCCTTTAAAAAAATTGGGTGTTGAGGGACTGTATTTTGGTTTACAGCTGACTTCCAGTTGATGTGGTGGGCCAAGATGACTACCTAGTCAAATCAAGTTTGAGACTGGTGGCATTTTTGCTGTAGTGTGTTCAAGTGATTCTTTCTGGTCTGGATTTTTTCTTTTGGAGACAGTGGTGGTGATGTTGCATTCATCTGATCACAAAGTTAATATGGTTTTGGCACCAGTGCATGGAGATTCATGCTGCAGGTGACTGACCAGCAAATGAAGTGGAATGGGACCAAACCATGACTTTGACCTAAGCTCGACTGCAAATTCACCACATGCTGGACTACAGTCAGATCAAGTGTTTCATTGAAGTGGAGGTCTGACTTCTATTGTTGGGACAATAATTCTTTTGGCACGCTCACTATCCACAAAGTCTACATGGTTTAGATGTGGGCGCATGAAGGTCATGCTGCCTGTGACGACTTCTACATTGACCTGTAAGATTGCATCATGAGCTGTGCACTTTTTTTCAGATTGCAACATGTTTACTAGAATAATAGGAACTATCAGGATACACACTTTGTCAGTTGCTGGAATGGGGGTGTAACATAGATGGGCATGATCTGCTTGCAGTGGTGCCAATCCATTCTAAAGTCTGAAGAAGTAAAGGCATCAAGATGCACCAAGATCCATAGAGATGCGAAACTGCTGTAAAGCTGATGATAATGTCAATACTAAAAAAAAAGAAGAAAATGACATTCTGTGGTGACAGCTTTACATGGTAATGGACAAAACAAAAGTCGATGTTTCGGTCAAGTAGGCCTTCAGCTGGAACAAAAAACAACAAACACAAAAAATATATATAAGGATATGTAAATAAATCTAACTACATGGCAACAATATGCTAGATACTCAAGAAAGGAAATAAAAAAAGGGTCACTTACCTGTGTTCCAGAGCGTGGTCAGCCACCGAATGGACTAAATTGAGAAGTTGCGATGACCAACTATAAATCTCACTGACCAGGCTGTCAAGCAAGAAGACGGAACGGAAGGGTTCTAAAAATATGGGGAGGTGGGTACAAGATATGTGTAAACTGTGCAAATCTAACTCTGTGTGTACCCCGAACCGATGTGTAAAAAGAAACATGTGTATATAACAATATATGCGTACAAGCATAAATCAGTATATATATTGCCACAGAGCTGACAAAAGAAAACCCACAGGTGCCCAAATGGGCCAATACTTATGCAGACAAATATTTCAACATGTATAAGTTCGGTCGCGCATGGGGGTAAAAAATGTGTAGTGGGTGTCCTATGTGTATGAGAGCAAAATGTTCATACCTTGGGAGGACAGCGAACCCAAATGGACAATAAGGCGATTCTCAAGGCGAACTGGCTGCGATTGCTGGAGTGACATGAGACAATGCCAGTAACTTGCATGTCGGGTTTACCACTATGGTCAAGGGAGTTGAAATGGGCAGACACTGGGCTGCCAGCATTTTGCTCAACATCACGAAGATGCTCACAAAATCTTTCACTCAAGCGTCGTCCACTTTCGCCCACATACGTCATTTGGCAATGCTTGCATATTATGGCGTAGAGGACCACAAGCCCCAAATCAGGATGCCTTTCATAATATGAATAGATATGAACAAGTTATCATTATACGCCTAAGAACAGGACACAATCGACTCCATAGTCACATGTATACAAAATTCAAGATCGGCACATCAACTACTTGTACATGTGGACAGGCACCCCAGACTGCTGAACACATACTTCAAGACTGCACTGAATATAGTAGACTGAGGAAAATCCATTGGCCCATAGATACAACACTACAGACAAAACTATATGGGCCACTGCAAGAAATACAAAAGACAGTAAAATTTATACAGGAAACGACATTGCAGATATAGACAATACTTCAGGCGAACGAAAGATAGATAGATAGATGGCGTAGATGATATTCCGTGACACACAAGTAAACCCCTCCTTGATGTAGAATCGCTTATTAGGGAACAAGACCGAATCGGTGCAAAGCACATAGTCACAAGTTCTGCAAAGTCGATGTCCACAATGAACAGTACTGAGGTGTTTGTGGTTTGAGTGGGGGAGGCGGCTCGTGACAAGAATGTCTCTCAGACTCCTGTCGCGTTTGAAGGCCGTCAAAGGAAGATCACTGAAAAGTAGGCGGGTAGTGGGATCTGAGTGGAGAAAGGAGTGATACCGGTTAAGGATCCTCACCGTAGCCAAGTTGTGGGGGTGGTAGGTGAGGGTGAATATGGTCCTATCAGAAGAACGGCGGGTGAATGGGGTGAGTGCCACAGAACGGGAAATATCAAGAGCTCGCTTGAAGACAGATTGGAGAACCGAATCAGGATAGAGACGACGCCTAAAGAAACTTAACATCAGGTGGGCCTGTTGGAGAAAATCTTGATCATCCTGGCAGATACGACGAAGTCGTAATAATTGAGAATATGGAATGGAATCTCTGCAGTGGGATGGATGAGACGATGTGCAGAGAAGATAACAGTGAGTGTCTGTGGGTTTAAGAAGACGGAAGTGTGGAAGGAACACTCCGTCTTCTATAACCTCCACACTTCCGCTCTCGGAAGCCATCATTGGGAACGAACCCTACCTCTTGTCCTTTGTAGTCCAGTTCACTAACCACTGAGCTATTGCAGCTCTGATTTAATAGGGAGATCACTGTCAATTTTTGTAAAAATAAACGTCAAATTGTATTTGGCAGCTCTAATTAAATGAGTGATGAATGAAAAATTAATTGTTTTCAGCTCTGCACTAGTAAATTAATAATTTAAAAAATATTGAAAAAAAGCACACCTACTGCATTTAGTTGCAAATCCAATATCTTGAAATTTGAAGATTACCACACAACAATGATTACATCACAAATCAATAATCGTATCATTTGGGCGTATGGCTTGTATTAACAAAAAACACATAAAACTCCATACTGAATATGAGTTACTCATATAATATGGAAGGTATGTCACTATTTATTTTCTCTACTAATAAATTATCAGTAAACAAGAAAGAAGAAGAAAAGTCTTTTCTCAACAAGTTTTACAAAGTAAAATAGAATAACTACTTATATCTTGCTTTACAATTTTAGAAAAGAAAGTTCCTACATCAGACACAAGAGAGGCATACTGGGAAAATCATATGATCATACAGCTGGCTTGCCTAGAGATCTAAACCCACTGAAGTTTACTTTTGGCATGCCAACACATTTTGGTAAGTTTATTTTCCTTCTGAATTAAATGTGATCTTAAAGGTGAGGAGTGGATACCGGTGCCTACGTCATTCAAGGGAACTTTCTCATGTATTGTCACACTTGACAGGAAAAGTAGGGAACAGAACCCGGTCGTGGTTAATGCTGAGGTCAACGGTCTCATCTGCGATAATACCGATGAGAAAGATGCAGTCATCTATACAGACGGATCTGTAAGACGACACGAAAGAAGTGCATGGGCATTTACAGCACGCTCAGCAGGCAGAATAGCCAAGGAAGACAGTGGTGCATATGCCATGACCACGAGTAGCATGACAATGGAGGTGATGGCAGTGACCAAGGCATTCAAATGGTTAGAGTCACAAGACTACATCCACGCATGTATACTGAGTGATTCGATGAGCATGATAAAAAAAGTGGAGGCGGGCTATGTACGCATGCAATGGGTAGAGTCGTTGCAGAAATGCAATATACGTAAGGTCACCTTTGTCTATGTCCCTGGACATGCGGGAGTACGGGGAAATGAAAGAGCGGACAGGTTGGCTAGCTGCGCTGTCGTTGAGGACGGGCAACCGATGGATCGGGCGGACATCATCAATGCCCTTCGAGATGTTGGAAGAGCACAGGACTTCGACAAACACAGATCAACGTCACTTCTTCGGATGATGGAAATGGGAGTTAAGATGGGCACGGCCAGAAATGAGAAACTTGGTGGCTGTGTAAGAAGACTTATCAACCAACATAGAACTGGAGTCGTCAGTCGCTGGACACTGAGGGAATTGCTGAGGAGGGGATCTGAGCACCTATGGACATGTTCGGAGTGCAATGATGATGACCCGCAAATAACTCAATAACTCAATAACTCAATAACTCAATAACTCAATGTGATCTTAAATACTTTTAAAGTTTACTTTTTCTTCTGAATGCTATACAGACACTAACACAATTTTCAATAACTGTCATGAGAATTAACAAGGTTATTTTTTTTTCACAGATGGTGGAGCTGGGACATTAATCAGTCCAAACAAAAACTATGACCAAGTTTTCAAAGAGGCTTCTGAAGGTCATGAGCTTTATGTTAAATCTCATACTGGCTATTACCCAATGGAGCGTGTATGCAGAAGCTACACCAGCCCAAACTTTCACCCACAGGTATGCAATTTTAATTTACAATGTTCCCAATTCTGTAATGAAGCATTTTGCCTTCTTGTGCGATAATTCAGAATTATGTCTAGGGTGTCTGTTTCTTATTATTTGTTCTGTTTAGTATAGAGGTGTTTTCTATGTTTATTAAAAATACAAGTTTTTCTTTTATTCACAAATGTCCATAATTTATCTCTTTCTTTCTTTTCTTTCTTCGCTTCCTCTTGTACTAGTTCAGGTGTCGAGAGAGATACAAAGTTCTGGTTATTGCCTTTTTAGCGGTTTCACTCATTGTCAATTGATGCTGTTGTTGCATTTCTTTGATGTTGTCAGTCCATCTTACTCTGGGTCTGCCTCTTGCTCTTCTTTCTTCTCCTCTTTTAATATATGCTTTGTATTTTAAGGAATTGCACGGCATTCTTTCTAGATTGGCAAACCAGTTTATTTGTTGCTTCTGAATTAGCTTAGTGTTGCATAACTTATAGATGAGGAAAATGTAAATGGGAATAGTTTTGACCTGTTGGGCTATAAAAATGTAAGTAGTTTTGACCTGTTGGGCTATAAAAAATGTTAGTAATTTTACATGTTCGGCTATAACAAAATGTGAATAGTTTTGACCTGATGGACTATAACAAAGCGTGAATAGTTTTGACCTGTTGGGCTATAAAAAATGTTAGTAATTTTATATGTTTGGCTATAACAAAATGTGAATAGTTTTGACCTGTTGGACTATAACAAAACGTGAATAGTTTTGACCTGTTGGGCTATAAAAAATGTGAATAATTTTGGCCTGATTGTCAACATGTCAATAGACAAAGCACTGTGTCGTTAGACATAATGCCATGTTATTGAATTCCGGGCCAAAAATCAGGCCCAAAGAGACAAATGATTGCCACATCTGGTTTCAGCAGCCTTGTGTAAGTAAACGCAAAGATTTGTAGCAAAAGTTCAATGAAAATATTATTTCTCCAAATTACAAATGGTTTATTTGCGTAGTATTTGTTATGCTACAAGAGCAGCAGGAATCGGCTCCCTCAATGAGATAGAACTGATTGCACAGAACAGAGACAGATGGCGAGATTTGATAAAATATCTTTAAAAGAAAACTGCTAGAACAAAAAAAATTCATATAGGAGAAGGTGTATCTTGGTCTACGCCCTATGGGCCGGTTACGGCTCGAAAGGTCAATAGATAGATAGATAGATTTGTTATGAACATATCAAGACAACTTGTCTCACAGATAGATATCATAATCTAGAGTTAGCAAGCATGTAGACTATGTGGGTTTGAAAGATGAGAGCTATGGCCTAGCACAAATTTCCAAATAATTCTTTCTTTCTTGTTTTACTAGTAATTTTATTTCATTATTTCCAATTAATTCTATATTTCTTTTTTTTCCCCAGTAATTTTATTTTATTATTGTCAATTAAATATATCTTTATTATTTTTCTAGTAATTTTGATTTATTATTTTTAAATTAATTCTTTAATTCTTGTTTTAGTATTAATTTCATTAACTATTTTTAGTTAGTTCTATTTTTCTTGTTTCACTATTAACTCTTTCTGTACGTTTCGCTGCACTGTGTGCACTGTTGCATGCTGCACCATGCCAATTTTGGCCATGTATGTTTCGCCGAATAGTGCAGCGCTCTCAATTTGATTAGTGTGAACCATCATCAAACCATATTCTTTTTACATGTCTTGTATCATCTTGGTATTGGTGAAATCTAACACCTTGTTCAATTATCTAAATATTCATATATAATATGTTATATGTTAGATAAATATAAATATGTAGATTGATTCTAAAAAACCATGAGAAATTGTGTCTATGAAATCTCTTCCATTGCATCGATAAAAAGCTCTCGGACGGGAAGAGTTAATTTCTTTTAAAATTTTCAGTTAACTGAATCTTTCTTGTTTTACTCGTAATTTTGTTTCATTATTTCAAATTATTTCTATATTTCTTTTTTTTTTTTCAGTAATTTTGTTTTATTATTGTCAATTAAATATATCTTTCATGTTTTTCTAGTAATTTTGTTTTATTATTTTTTAATTAATTTTTTAATTCTTGTTTTACTATTAATTTCATTAACCATTTTTAGTTATATTTTTCTTGTTTTGCTATTAATTTCTTTTAAAATTTAAAGTTAGCTGAATCTTTCTAGTTTTTCTAGTAATTTTGTTTACTATTTCCAATTAATTATATCTCTGTAGAAAGTCTATGGTATCCCAACTCCCCATAGTAATGAGGGCAGGTTGACAAAAGAAGCACTTTCAACAATTCAAGAAACTCAAGCAGACCTTGCAACAAAGATTGTTAGCAAACGTTTAGAAGATTTTCGGGAGAGATACAATCCTCAGATTGGACAAACACTTGACCCGTAAGTATTTTTGTGTCATGGTCATTTTTTCTTCTCTGCGTGCTTATTAGTAGATTGTGCCGCTCCATGTTTTGCAAATTGCAGTCTAGATAGTCTACTTTTAGCACACATTTGTTTGGTATGCTTCCTTACCCTTTGATTTTCCTTGACCTTCTTGCAAGACAGCTGTTGTTTGCAGTCAGAGTTGTCTCCCATAGCAAAGTACCAGATTAACAATTTTTTTCCTACCAGAATTTTTATCAAAGTTTTCTTTTCTTTGGTGGATTATCCAGCAGGATTAACATACTACTTCTGCATGGATGTCTTTATTGGGTTTTCTTTCAGAACTTTGCTTATTTGGGGTGAGACTTAATTGTCTAATATTCACAGATTTTGTTTTTAATGTTTAACTAAACAAAAAGTAATTATAGTAAAGTCTTAGTTTAGAGACATAAATTAAAGGGATCTCCCTATAGTGGTTCTCAAATACTAAATATTATCTCTATGTTCATCACTAACACAATTTATTTTATTTTTGGTTTAGGGTTAGGGTTAGGAAACATAGGACTTTACTCTCACATGGTTTGTCTTTTATCTACATTTAGGGGTCTTCAAATGACAGATTAATAATAATAATCAGATTAGACTACCACCAAAAAATAAAGTACTATGTTATGCAAGGGGACATTACTCATCTAAGCTGAAATAATTTATGTCCCTAAACTAGGACTTTACAAAAATTACTTTTTACTGTCTGCTTATTCCAAAACAAGACAACTTTCCACACAGCAACAGTGTAACAAATTAATCTTGCAGTTTTATTTACCAATAATAATTTTAATAATGATTTACGGTGTTGTGGTTATTTCACTTTTAATAGACTGGTGGACTGTAATTAATTTTGTTAAGTGGGATATTAATACTTCTTCTTTTCAGTTATGATATAAACCTATCACTGATGAGTCTCGGTCATTTCTCTGCTGCACCGGCAAATACCTATTAATACTTCTTCTTTTCAGTTATCATATATACCTATCACTGATGAATCTCGGTCATTTCTCTGCTGCACCGGCAAATACCTATTAATACTTCTTCTTTTCAGTTATGATATATACCTATCACTGATGAATCTCGGTCATTTCTCTGCTGCACCGGCAAATACCTATTTCTGCCAGCGGTTCTCTTGTCAATTTTCTCTCACTGCTCTGTGGGAAGACTCATGAGAGTTTGAAGGCTATGGGAGTAACCTCAGACAGAAAATGTGGAAAGAGGGATCTTAAAGCAGTTGGTAGTGTATTATCCATTTTCTGGTATCCTCTACAACACAACTTTTGATCTGAAAGTAAGGGCCTCATCTTTCCTTTGAAACACTTCAAATAGGAGTCAAGATGGTGGACTAGTGCAAGACACTATCTCCATATTATTTGTTCAGGCATTTTAAGCACAAGTAAATGCTTGTTCCATACTTGTTAGGACACAGTAAATAGAAGACAATTCTTAAATTCTATCGCAAAGTGTTCTAAAAGTATCAAGTGCATTTTAAACTTTTATTTTATTCGTTGAATTCCTCAGCTGAAGCAGAGATTATAAAATATTTACAAAGTAATAAAATGTCATTTATTTTGCTCTTGGAACTTCTTGTGGATAATGGTTGGAGAATAAAAAAAACTTTCACCAAACTTGCTGCCAGTCTCCAGTCTTCTTCCAGCATTAATATGTCTCACTTAATATGTCAAAATAAAAGGAAAATAAAATAAAATAACTTTCTCCAATAACCCTAGATTGCGACACATTCATAAAATTGACAAACTCAAAATATATAAATTTTTGGAATTCAACATTTTGCAGCGGATAAACACCCCCCCCCCCCCCCCAATTTCCTTTAAAAAAAAAAGTAAAGTACCCCTGTCATGCCAAGTGGCATATAGGGAATATGGTGTTAGTGACCATAAATTTTTACCTTCGCCACATGATTTTTGGGATAATGTGGTCGGTATTACGCCCGTGCCACTTTACTTTCTCAGAAAAAAATCCGGTACCCATTAAAGGCTGGGTGAGCCGGAATCCGTTGGTTGGCATCGAACCTTACCTCTTGTCCTTTGTAGTCCAGTTCACAAACCACTGAGCTATCGCGGCTCACCCCTCTTCCTTTACCTTCATAATTATTGCTTCTGGTAACCCCTGAGTGTTGGATTTGTTTCCTGTGATGTTGGTTTTTTTTTTTTTCAAACACCATGTGTGTTTTGTAAAAATCACAAAGGTTTTGTAAGAGCGCTGCTGTTTTTTTACAAATAAATTTCACCAATTTTCAAGAAATTCTTTTTTTTTTTTTCTTGTTTTCTTTTGATGGGGGAATTCCTTCAGTTGTCTGTGAGACTTGAAACAAACCTTTGTAACACGGAATAGGCAATGAACGACGCTATGAGGAAGCCGAACATAGAGTGGAGTGACGGACTGATGGCCGACATGTGAATAGACAACGTAACACCTCCAGTAGCCATGACACCATGCATTTGAATTTCAAGCCATAAATTGAACCTAAGCCAGGAAATGATTACCACATCCAATTCCCATGTTTCTCCTAGTGTACACACAGCTGTGTAGCAAAAGTTTGAAGAAAATACTATTTTTTAAACACCAAATGTAACATTTAGTGTTCATAATTTTTACGAAGGTGTTGCCGAAACCTGGCTTGTAGTTACGTGTTGTAATCAAGGGTTAAAAAAAAGGAAGTATCAATTACATCATGCAACAATTGGGTAATATAATGTTGAATTTTCCCTCCTTTTAGTGAGTGGTCTGGTGCAATGCTGGTCTCATTACTTTAAAATATGTTATTGGTAATAAATGAAAATGCTGGAGGCCTGTTGTATCCTAATTTAATTATGGAGTTGATACTTACCTTATAGATATATTTTGACATAATTGTGCTTGGCAATATCAGAAGGTAATTTGCCATTCCTTTCATTCTTGGCAGTGACTGTACTAGTAAGAGATCGCAGCCATTGTCTCTATAAATGAGATCCTCTACCTGCCATCATGGAGTGGGGACCATAACCTTGTTGGCTGATCCCACAACATCATCCACCACCTCCTCCAATGGCTTCATGTAACCCTGATAGGGGGCTAAATGGGAGCTCCAGCTTGTCCAAGGGTGTTCTGAAGACTAGCGAAGGAAAGGAGACGTCTTACTCCTCCTTTGGTAGGGGAGAACCCTACCCCGCTAACTGGACTTACCTTATACAAAATATGAAAAACTTTAATAGTTTTCAGTAGTTTAGAATTTTTGCAAATCACTCACAAGATATATAAAATAATATTTTTTTGCAAATTCATAATCACAACAACAAGAATTCATAACCACAAGAACAAAAATTCAGATAAGAGAAGGAGTATTTTGGTCTACGCCCTATGGGCCGGCTATGGCTCAAAAGGTCAATAGATAGATAGATAGATAGATAATCACAAGCAAAAAATATTTCTTAAATGCAAAAAATGTTATTTTAAAAATAAAATCAACAATTTTTATGGAGATTGGTATTATTGTTATACTTGCGATAATCTATTTTTTTACGAAGATTCGTACTCTTATTTATTGTGATCTAACACAGAATAAAGGACACCTTAAATGTTGGTCCTGACCACACTTTTGGAGCTGTTCACAAGCCTAACCCATTTGGAGCTGGGGATTTAATTCATAATCGTAAGTTGGACAATATTCTCAAGGGAAAGGAAAGCCAGAGAGCTGTAGTGGCAGCTATGAGACAGCAGCTGAAGAAGCTCAACTACCACTACTTTAATAATCTTCTGGAGACATTCCGGTTCTATGATCAGGTGAGCGATTTAAAAAAAAAATCTGTGTCATAAACTTTTAGCTTAGAAACCTATATCATCAACTTTTAGCTTAGAAACCTATATCATCAACTTTTAGCTTAGAAACCTATATCATCAACTTTTAGCTAGAAAACCAATATCATCAACTTTTAGTTTAGAAAACCTTTGTCATCAACTTTTAGCCTAGGAAACATATATCAACTTCCAATCTCAATAAGGAAGATCTCTTTCTACTGCTCTCTTGTCAATGTTCTTCTCAGTGTCTCATGAGGTTGATCTCTTTACTTTTCATGTTGTTACCTGTTAGAGCACTTGCTTTGTGCTTGCTTCTGATCACATGTCTGACATGTGTCAACCTTCTCTCCTTTCCTCCCTCCCTCCCTCCCTCCCTCCCTCCCTCCTCCCTTCCCTCCCTCCCTCCCTCCCTATTCCCTCCCTATTCCCTCCCTCCTCCCTCCCTCCCTCCCTCCCTCCCTCCCTCCCTCCCTCCCTCCCTCCCTCCCTCCCTCCCTCCCTCCCTCCCTCCCTCCCTCCCTTCCTCCCTCCCTTCCTTCCTCCCTTCCTTCCTTCCTTCCTTCCTTCCTTCCTTCCTTCCTTCCTTCCTTCCTTCCTTCCTTCCTTCCTTCCTTCCTTCCTTCCTTCCTTCCTTCCTTCCTTCCTTCCTTCCTTCCTTCCTCCCTCCCTCCCTCCCTCCCTCCCTTCCTCCCTCCCTTCCTCCCTCCCTTCCTCCCTCCCTCTTCCTTCCTACAGTCCCTCCATCCTTTTCCTTCCTTTCCTCCATGCATCTCCTCTTCCTTCCTTCCCTCCATCCATCCCTTCCATCATTTGGTTGTTTGTTTGCTTGCTTGCATTCGTCCAATGACTAAAGGAATACACCTCTTCGTCATCCACCTTTAGAAGGACGCTAAGTGGGCGTGTCAACGTTGTGTTGTGGTTTACTGTATAACTATGATATTTGCGCCTTTCGGCCCAACACATCCGACTTCAGCACGACATTTTTTAGTACAAGGCTGTCTTCCCTCTTCCATTCCTACTCGTTTGGCCAGACTAGACAGGTTAGTCTGTTACTAGAGGCACCACGGAGAGGTGGAGCAGGTTCTGGATGGTTCTGGTTCACCGATCCTGGCGCAAGCCATCAGCTGTGGGTCACTGTCAACTTCCAGCTCTGCTGCTGTGAGGTGCGCCTTCGCCTCCATTTGTTTGTTTGTTTGTCTGTTTTGTTTGTTTATTTGTTTCTTGTTGTTTATTTGTTTCTTTGTTTCTTTGTTTGTTTGTTGCTTTCTACTGCTTGTATCCTCTGTACTGCAGAGAGGAGAACATACCTTTATTTTGTCAAATAAATTTGTTTGAAAATCCTAAACTTTTAAAAATAACAGTTCAAGGAGTGCTGAAAAATCCATAGTCAAATATAACTGATGGTGGCTACTACTACTATCCTAAACTTTTGCCAAGAATTATGGATATCTATATTTTTTCTCAAGGTTTCTAACTTTATTAACATTAAAAGTTTAATCTTCTTGTGCCATTTATTTGCTTTATATTATGCAAGTCTATTTGGTCCATCTCTTTTCCTTGAATGCTTTCTACATTTTAAGTTAAAGCCACATTTTGCCAATTCCTTGTGTGGCTTCTTTGGCTTTCTTATGGAAATGTGGCAACATGCAATTTCTATAATGAAAAGTTATTCAGAGTTTTGTATATTGTGGCTGAGTTTTCATGTCATAATGCTTTTGCTAGTTTTATACTTTTGTTTCAACTTTGCCCCTAGTTAGACCTTTTGATTTTGTTTATAATATTCTTCTATTTTTGTATGTAAAATTTAATTGCTTTTATCATATATTCTATTTTTTTTTTAAATTATTTTGATATGACTTCAGGAAGGCAAAGGAAAGATAACTCTGTCCAACCTTTTAAATGTTTGCATGAAATACAGACTTCCTGTAGACACAGACATCCTAGAGAAAGTTCTAGATTACTGTGATGTGGATGAGGATGGTTTAATTAGTTACATAGAGTTCTGTAACTTCCTCAACTGGAAAGATAAGATGCCTACAGGATTAGATGATCTGGAGTGTAAGTATTTTTATTATTTTAATAAAATATAAATAAACCTTGTGGTCAGACTATCTATCTATCTGTCTGTCTATCTGTCTGCTTGCCTGCCTAACCCGTCCGTCCGTCCGTCCATCCATCCGTCCGTCCATCCATCCATCCATCCATTCATCCATCTATCTATTGACCTTTCAAGCCGTAACCGACCCATAGGGCATAGACTCTGTCACTCTTTCCCTGTTCAGAAATTTTCTTTCTTGCAGTCTCAATCCTTGCAAAGATTTGTTATCAAATCTCACCATTTATCTCTGTTCTGTGCAAGCATCTTGATCTCATTGTCATTGAGGGAACCAACTCCTGCTGCCCTTGCCTCTCTTATCAACGTTCTTCTTAATGTTTCTCTGGGTCGGCCTCTTTTCTTTTTTTTTTCAGAGCTACACTGTGGTAGAAATACTACTAGAGGGGTCACCCAGACCAGACAAGTCTAAAGGTTTAGACCAGACAATGGGAGGCACAAATGTGTTGAAATTAGATGCTATGAGCTACATGTAAAGTAATTCTCACTAGTGAGATGTCACAATTAACAAATAAAGCAGTTATATGCCTTTCCTGTGCAGTACATTGAGCAGTTTCACATTGGGGAACAAGCTGAGGAGGGGATCTGAGCACTACAGAGTTGTCACTTGTGTAATAAATATAATCTTTCAACTAAACTAAACTATTTATGTTGTACCTGTTTGTTACACATAACCAGTTCCCTCCAATTGTCATATATTTTTGTCCATTGTAAAACTTTACTGGGGATCACAGATGAACACATGTCTTCACTTTAAAAACAATACTGTTAATTTTGTAAGGAATGTAGCCAATAATTATTGCCATGACTTTTCTGGAATGTATTCCTTCCATCGGTTTTATTTTTTGAGTTTTCTCAGCTGTATTTGGGAAAATGTAGTAAATAGTGATTTTGAGTTTTGGTATGCATTTTCACAAGAATGGCATGAGGTTGAAAGTGGTTCCCTGCTTTGAATTGTACCAATCAAAATCCCTGCTTTGAATTGTACCAATCAAAATTTAACTACTGAGAATAACAATGTAATAAATAAAACAGTAAATAAAGTTCATAAATTGTTAAATATATTTTGTCTTTGTTATATTCTTCTGTTGCTGTGACTTCTTTTTTAAGACACAAGTAACATATGTTAGGACTAAACCATTAAAAAATTCTAAATTTTTAGTCAACAAAAAATATTTAAAAAAACACATACTTTTTCATTTACTTATTTTCAAACCATCACGCACACAATAATGTTTACATATTAAAATTCCTCACCAATTTTGCTTAATTAAACAAACTTATATAAATTAAGCACATAGATGCAGTAGATTCAGAGATATGACTCTCTATAAAGAATATATGTTATTGCCCTAATTTTTTGTCTGCTTGTGGGTGGTACTTTTTTTTTTTTTATAAAGTTTGATAGCTTGGGTTAAAAGTGTTGGCCATATGCTGTTGCTGTTAGCATTCACCTAATCATTTATCTCTTACTTTTCTGTCCTTAAAAGAGTGTTAAGTAGGCATAGATACTTCGTGTTGTGGTTTGCAGTAATCAGGAATATATTCACCTTTTGGTACAACTCAAATTGTAAAGAGATCTAATGATGCTAATGTGTAGAGAGGCCTCCCACTGTCGAGGAGAGCCCTAATATGTACAGGGCTCACTGTACCAGTTCTCTAAACATAGATGTAGACGTTCTTTAGTTTTTGGTGATTTAATCTCATCTTGGCCACTCACTCTCTTCTTCAATGACTGTGCTCAGTCATTGGTGTAGACTGTTAAAATTGCACACTTCGCGTTGTGTCAGATTCGTTCGTTGGGCTGGAATACAACACACAGTCTACATGAAATTGTTTGTACATGCAAGTCTTTCGTATAAAAGAATAGTAAGCCTTTATTGGCATAGTTCAACAAACAGAAATGCATCAATGTACAAAGCCCAGCAGCCTAACATTGCTGCTCGGGTATCAAAGCACATGCTAAAGAAATATCATTTACCCCCGACTCTTGTAATCACTCTCAAGGCTCTCTCCTAATCCACTAAATCACTTTTCACTAAAAGAGCGTTTGCTCGGTCCTACTAACTTAGCTCAACTGTGTCGTCCTAGTTACTTAGTTTCCATCTTGTATCTAATTTGACTGAAACTACATCCTACCCACTCCTACTATTAAAGAGCTTCTGCTCAGGTACTGCTACAAGAGCCTAACTTAAATACCATTGTCTTCTCTCTATTTACTTTGTTTCTATCCAAGTTCCTCCTGTTTGGAAACTACATCCTATCCACTCCTAACTAATAAAAACCGTTTGCTCAGTTACCGCTACAAGGGCCCAACGCCAGTCTCCTGATTACTTAGTTTACATGTGTCTTCTCTCTGTCTGGATACCCTCTGCCCAGCCTTAAGTATCTCGTACCTCAGCCAATCAACAACTACCTAAGTAATTCCCCAGCCAATGACATCTCTTTACGTCATAGCCTCTATCTCAACTAACCCTTCCATTAATTCTATTACTCCTCCGTGCTTCTCACCAGTCCCCATAATCACAAGACTTTCCCCATCTCTACTCACCCAAACAACAGTTCACTACTTTTTCTGTGAATGTCACTTTCCCCCACACACACGATGGTTCTCTCAATTCTCCTTAGACTGTCCCTAACTTCACTATTTCCCTACATCCTTACATTCCCGGCTACAAAATGACTTCAGCGCAGCAGTTTTGAGTACCAGATTAGCTTCAATCCACACTCACTTAGTCCACTAAATAGTTTGTCTTGCAGTTCCACCATGGGGAAACGGAGAATAATGATCAGATGTAGTTGATGATTTCTAATGGAACCAATCAGCTAATGGTCGCTGACTGCTTTTAGCTTAGGTGCCGTTGAACATCTTAGGTCATATACTAAAAGTACTGGTCATACATATATTTTTTTTCATTCGCTAGAAGTGCTATTTATACTTTAAAAGTGTTGGATCTTTCACTACAAGTGTTTGTCATTCACTAAAAGTGTTTATCATTCACTGAAAGTGTTGGTCATATACTAACAGTTGTTTACTAAAGTGTTGATGAAATACTAAAAGTGTTGCTAATGCACTAAAATTCTAGTCATACAGAAAATAATGTTGATCATACACTGAAAGTGCTGATCATGAGTTAAAAGTATTGGTCACACACTAAAAAAATGTTAGCGATACACTTTTGTCATACACAGAATATGTTAGCCATGTTCTAAAAAATGTGTTGACTGCACATAAAGTATGTTTGTCATACACTAAATGTGTTGGTCATGCATGATACACTAAAAGTGTTGGTCATGCATGATACACTAAAAGTGTTGGTCCTTCATGAAACACTAAAAGTGTTGGTTCTGCATGATAACTAAAAGTGTTGGTCATGCATGATACACTAAAAGTGTTGGTTATGCATAATACACTAAAAGTGTTGGTTATGCATGATACACTAGATGTGTTGGTCAGGCATGATACACCAAAAGTGATTATCATGCATGATACACTAAAAGTGTTGGTCATGCATGATACACTAAAAGTGATGTTGAGGCATGATACACTAAAAGTGATGGCCAGGCATGATACACTAAAAGTGATGGTCTTTCATGATACACTAAAAGTGATGGTGAGGCATGATACACTAAAAGTGATGGTCAGGCATGATACACTAAAAGTGATGGTCATTCATGATACACTAAAAGTGATGGTCAGGCATGATACACTAAAAGTGTTGGTCAGGCATGATACATTAAAAGTGATGGTCAGGCATGATACACTAAAAGTGTTGGTCAGGCATGATACACTAAAAGTGTTGGTCATGCATGATACATTAAAAGTGATGGTCAGGCATGATACACTAAAAGTGTTGGTCAGGCATGATACACTAAAAGTGTTGGTCAGGCATGATACACTAAATGTGTTGGTTAGGCATGATACACTAAAAGTGTTGGTCAGGCATGATACATTAAAAGTGATGGTCAGGCATGATACACTAAATGTGTTGGTCAGGCATGATACACTAAAAGTGTTGGTCAGGCATGATCCATTAAAAGTGTTGGTCAGGCATGAGACACTAAAAGTGTTGGTCAGGCATGATACACTAAAAGTGTTGGTCAGGCATGATACATTAAATGTGTTGGTCATGCATGATACACTAAAAGTGTTGGTCAGGCATGATAAACTAAAATTGTTGGTCATGCATGATACACTTAAAGTGTTGGTCATGCGTGATACACTAAAAGTGTTGGTCATGCATGATACACTAAATGTGTTGGTCATGCATGATACACTAAAAGTGTTGGTCATGCATGATACACTAAAAGTGTTGGTCATCCATGATACACTAAAAGTGTTGGTCATATATGATACACTAAAAGTGTTCGTCATCCATGATACACTAAAAGTGTTGGTCATATATGATACACTAAAAGTGTTATACATACATGAATAAACTCAAGTGTTTGGATAGAAAAACCAAATGATGGCGATGATATTCATTATTTTTACTTTACATCAACTCCATCTCTGACTGGTACAGATAATGAAGCTCAGATAGCAGTGAAACAGAATCCGTCAGAAAAGCTGATTGATGAGAAAGACCTTGTGCCAAAGTCTCCTCACACAAGTGATGTCACTGTACGACATCTGGAGAAACAGATAGACTTTAATGTGGGCAACCACAGTGTGTCTAGCAGTGGTTACAACGCTGTTGTTGGACCAGAAGGTATTCCAACTAAAGGTAAGTACCCTCCAATGAAATCCAGGTTTTTAACTCTTTCTGGATTCTGACAGCCTTTAGGTTTTTGTTTAGGTTTGGGCCAGATCAATTTTCAATTTAGGAAAATTCCATCACATCTGTTTCTTTTTACAATTTCATGCAATAATAAAATTAAATGTGGTACATGTTATACATCACCGGAAAGGAAAATTGTTGAAGAAAATGAAAATAGCAATCTAATAATGATATCTGAAGGAGAAAAATATATTATTTATTATAAATAGTATACAAATATTCAAAGGCAGATAATTTTCAATTTAAAATATAATATTTTATGTACCTCTATTTTTCCCTGACTAGAAGCGTGTTTTTATCCATTCTCCTCAAAATTATATAAAAACTAATCCAAAGTTCTCTTCAAAATACACTTGACTTGATGCATTTATATCCACAAATAATGAAATTATGCACATGAAATGGTGTGGCCACTATTTGTCAGAAAAACACACATTTACACAAAAAATGCAACCACTACAACTACATAACAAAGAAAATACCATGTGGTAATCGAAGTAAGTAATTATGAAGCTTATTCTAGATAAATAGCAATTATGAAGCTTATTCTAAATAAATACAAGTATTAGTGAGAAGAGGAAAGTTGGAATACTTGGTTACAACTGGCAAAATAAAAGGAAAGAGAGATCGCTAACGACAAAGAGAGAAAATACTAGATGGCTTGGTGTCATGGC
Source organism: Megaustenia siamemsis (assembly GCA_032433765.1). Classification (NCBI taxonomy): domain Eukaryota; kingdom Metazoa; phylum Mollusca; class Gastropoda; order Stylommatophora; family Ariophantidae; genus Megaustenia; species Megaustenia siamemsis. The sequence continues at coordinate 20,667,694 of JAVIAB010000145.1, forward strand.
ATGGAAAGCAGTCAACAACAGAACTGATATGATGCATTGTAGATAGAAGATTGTGGAAGGACATGATCGCCTACGCCAACCGGTATGGGCATGATGCTGATAAAAAAACAAAAAGTAAAGTACCCTCGTCACGCCAAGTGACGTAAAGGGAATATGGTGTTAGTGACCATAAATTTTACAGACCTTCGGCACATGATTTTTAGGGTAATGTGGTCGGTATTACACCCATGCCGCTTTACATTCCAAGAAAAAAATCTGGTACCCATTAAAGGCTGTGTGAACCAGAAGCCATCGGTTGGGATCGAACCCTACCTCTTCTCCTTTGTAGTCCAGTTCACTAACCACTGAGCTATCGCAGCTCCCGCATGATGATGATGATTGGTGAATATTCATACAGAATCATTACTTTATTTTAAAATATTTTACCATACTAGGTCTGAGCCGATGTGTTGGTTTTGTTCCAGTAGTACCTTTATAAGTGGAGCTGATGTGCTGGTTAGTGGTTCAGAAAGAGTTTATATATATATATATGTATATATATATATATATATATATATATATATATATATATATATATATATATATATATATATATATATATATATATATATATATATATATATATGGCCCTTTTCGTCTTGTCAGACGGTCTAGTGGAGGCTATTGCGTAAAGAGTTTATAACTTGATATTATAATATAATTTTAAATTATAGAAATATTATGTTTGTTGTTTGTCTGTTTTCATTCACCAGTGTTTTATATCTCTAACAAAGTTCAGAGAGATTTAATTTTGTGTGAATACCACTTTTTCCTATTTTATTCACACTGGGTACCAAGTACTCAGGTGTTCCCTGCCATACAGGCAGATATTTTCCAACTTCAGAGGTACTCTCCTATTTTTATCGTCAAGAGTTTTAACATTTTTGGATAGATTTTTTTCCTGTTAAATTTGCCAGGACAGTGGTCATTTTCGGCCTCCTCTTTTCAATGTCAAATTGCCAAGGGTTCTTCAATGTGAGCAGGATGCATACTGTATCTCCTGTTTTTCACCATTTTCCAAGAAGACTAGACGTCAGATCTCACTACTCAGAGACCAGTGGAAGGTAAAATCATGGATTAAAAAAATTTTTATTTTTTTTAATTTTTCACCACCTGTTGTGGCAATTGAATCTGGGACATTCTTATCCAGAGCCCGATGCCTTACCTCTAGACCACCCAGCTCCCCCACCCCCAATAGATATACTATAATATTATAATATTATAATATATATATATAAATAATATAATATCTGTGACCATGACCAGACTGAAAGAACAGCAGTCAGAAAGGGAGAAGCCAGTCAAAAACACTATATGTAGAGAGCCAAAGAATACTTGCAAACTAACACAGAGTTGGTGTCATCGGTTGCAACATTTTTAAGGATATGCTAAAGAACGTATCTGAACAGTTATGGGTATGCAGTGGGGATGATTAGATGTCTAAGTAAATGTAATATTATTTTCTTATTATACTTTTGCATCATAGAAATGAAAAGCAGAATAGCTCAGGCCAAAATAGCATTTCAGAAAATAAAAAATATTTTATGCAACAAATCTATGTTAATAGAAATGAGTAAGACAGTTCATTGGTGCTATATAGAACCAATTCTGACCTATGGAAGCGAATCATGGGCAGTCAACAAACAAATGAAAAGAAAATTAGAGGCCACAGAGATGGGATTTCTCGGAAGAATGTTGAAAATTCCCTGGACAGTTAAAAAGACCAATGAGGAAATTCTCAAAGAGACCAATACTAAAAAAGAGCTCCTAAAAACATCAGAAAGAAACAATCAACATTTTTTTGGCACATCATGAGAAGAGGAAAGTTGGAATACTTGGCTACAACTGGCAAAATACAAGGAAAGAGAGATTGCAGACAACAAAGAGAGAAAACAGCTTGGTGTCATGGCATGGAAAACAGTCAACAACATAACTGATACGATGCACTGTAGATAGAAGACTGTGGAAGGACATGATCGCCTACGCCAACCGGTATGGCACATGATGATAATGATGATTATACTGTTGTCGCTTATTAATATATAGTTCTCTTTATGTTGTTAAACAAGAATACATGTTGAACTTTATGAGAAGAAGGCGTTGAAAGTACATCAGTGATGTGCTGAGAGGGAATGAAGAAAGGCTTCCCTATCAAACATTTGTAGAAACCATTTGGTAAAAGAATACAAACCAGACTAAGTGAATTGCTATGTAGAACAATAACTAGGGAAGGCTCAACCATGGGACCAAGAAGCAACCAAGACCTACAAGAACTAGCAGCAAATTGTCAATCATAGAGGACTCTGACTTCCACCAGGTGAATACTAAGAAGAAAAAATAAAAGTTCTTGAGAGACTGTATATTGTCTGGTATTTTCTTGATATTTATGATATTAGACCAATATATCGTCATTATTTAAGAATACATTTTTATTAAAATGACCTTTATATGTTTCTAATCATGCACAAATCATATTGTATTAAATAACAGCATTTCGCACATATGGTGTTCCGACTATACGATCAGATCTGCCAGCCCCTTGTATTAAAAGGTTGAGTGATTGGGCGAACTATGGGGATGAAGCTCAAATGTATGGGCTGGTTTATCCTTCTTTGTACAACCAACATAATGTGTACGACAGAGATTTGCTTCAACCACGATCATTTGCAGAGGTAAATATTAGTTTCTTTGTTTTTCACATATAGATCTAGTGGCTAAAATACTAGATAAGACTATTATGCATGCTGATAATATTATAGTCCATTCGTAAATTATGATTTAAAATCTTTTTTAAAAATGATTTTAAATTACGATTTTTTTAATGATGTTATGAGTAGGACATCTCCTTTCCTTGACTAGTCTTAGGGACACCCTTGGGACAGCTAAAAAGACCAACAAGGAAATTCTCAAAGAGGCCAACATTCAAAAGGAAACTCCTAAAAACATCACATAGAAACAACATTTTTCTGTCACATCATGAGAAGAGGAAAATTTGAATACTTTTTTACAACTGAAAAAATACAGGTAAAGAGTAATTGTGAATGACAAGGAGAAAAGATACTAGATAGCTTGATGTTGTATCATGGAAAACCATCAACAACAGAACTGATATGATGCACTGTGGGTAGAAAATTGTGGAAGGACATGTTCACTACACCAACCGCTTTAGCACATGATGATGATTATTATTCATAAATTCCTGAGCATCTTTTAACAAATTACCACATTTTTGCAAATTTCTAAAAAAATTGAAATTTGGTATGTACACTACTGATCACTCGGACCTTCATAAAATATGTTTTACCCTTGTAGAAAAGTAATCTACTAATTGAAGTTATTTACATGTTACTCATTAATGTGAACTGCTTCGTCAGCCGCAGTTTCATCTCTTTAGGGAATTTGCACCGTGTTTTGTTCGTCGTGGTCTGCATTCACTAGAGTAATCAGGAATCTAAATGGTGTGACATTGTATTGTTGTGTATGTGATATTGTTGTGTGTGCTACATCATCATAATGGCTCATCGTGTGTCCCTAGGCCAGCCGTATGCTAGTCTTATGGTCTGTTGTCTGATGTGCGATGGGGATAATATGACGACTGACTGTGTGTTTATATGTTCGGAATTGGAGTCAACAACGATGGCCTAACATCATCAAGCGCTATATATTTTAAAAAAATATGACGATCATCATTTTCAGGAGGACATGAACTTCCGGTATATTGTGGATAGGCGGCAGGAACCATTGAAGGCTATGTATGAAAAGTGTTCCTTGTTGCAATTTCCTCATATTCCAAATGCGGCTTGTTGCAGGAGCTACTGAGTTAAGTGCTCTGTGCACACTGTGAGCTGTGTGTCTCATCCGTTTTGATCATGTTTCGATATTCCAATTGTTTACAATGAATGATGATATCGTATGACAGGGAACAGTTGGCTGTGTTCACTTTCTGCGCGGTTTCGCCTTATGTCTTTTGGCATGTGCTGAGACTGCTACGATGGGGACTACAGTTACCTTTCTTTGTTTGGGAGATTAGATATTAATTTGGATGATTACGCTGGCACGGTAGATATTAATTCAGATGATTACGCTGGCACGGGCAGTTGAGCAATTATGGATTTTAATTCATTTGCAGTGATACCGGGGCCTTCCATAATCAAATAATCTCCTGTAGGATTTTTCTTATGATATGAATGGTTTTTATAATAAAAGAGATTGATGTAGTTGTGAGTAGTTGCATATATTTTGAGCACATTTGATTATCTCACTTCCAGATCCAGGCAATATTCACCAACATTGGGGTGAGAATGACTGGAGAGGAGATGGAGAAAGCTTATAAGGTGGCTGCCTGCAACCACCCAAAGGGTTATGTTAGTGTGGACTCGTTCAAGAACGTTTTAGATGAAGTTCAAGCCAATCAGATTAGAGCAGGAACACACCCAATGACACTAGGAGAGCAACAGACTTATTAAGTTTGTTTGATTTACAACTGAATGCCCATGATAGTGTGTAAATTGATTTACAACTGAGTGCCCATGATAGTGTGTAAATTGATTAACAACTGAATGCCCATGAGAGAATGTAAATTGATTTACAACTGAATGCCCATGAGAGAATGTAAATTGATTTACAACTGAATGCCCATGAGAGAATGTAAATTGATTTACAACTGAATGTCCTTGATAGAATGCAAATTGATTTACAATTGAATACCCATGATAGAATGTAAATTGATTTACAACTGAATGCCCATGAGAGAATGTAAATTGATTTACAACAGAATGCCCATGAGAGAATGTAAATTGATTTACAACTGAATGCCCATGAGAGAATGTAAATTGATTTACAACTGAATGCTCATGAGAGAATGTAAATTGATTTACAACTGAATGCCCATGATAGAATGTAAATTGATTTACAGTTGAATGCCCATGACAGAATGTAAATTGATTTACAACAGAATGTCCATGATAGAATGTAAATTGATTTACAACAGAATGCCCATGGGAGAATGTAAATTGATTTACAACTGAATTCCCATGAGAGAATGTAAATTGATTTACAACAGAATGCCCATGAGAGAATGTAAATTGATTTATAACAGAATGTCCATGACAGAATGTAAATTGATTTACAACTGAATGCCCATGAGAAAATGTAAATTGATTTACAACTAAATGCCCATGAGAGAATGTAAATTGATTTACAACTAAATGCACATGAGAGAATGTAAATTGATTTACAATTGAATGCCCATGGGAGAATGTAAATTGATTTACAGTTGAATGCCAATGAGAGAATGTAAATTAATTTACAACTAAATGCCAATGAGAGAATGTAAATTGATTTACAACTGAATGCCCATGAGAACATGTAAATTGATTTACAGTTGAATGCACATGCAAGAATGTAAATTGATTACACCAGAATATTTTAGAGAGAATGTAAATTGGTTTACAACAGAATGTCCATGAGATAATGTAAATTGATTTACAACAGAATACCAATGAAAGAATGTAAATTTATACTTTTTTTTTTTAACTTCTTTAGCAAAAATTACTTCTTCAAGATTGGTAACAATGGAAGGGTAAAAGCTCTGCAAAGATCATATTTGTAGCAACTTTTATATGAATTATAATGATACAGTAGAAACCGGTTATAATGAGATCGCCTGGACCATCAAAATATTGTCGTTATAGCTATATCCCGTTATATCCAATTTAGATTTAATAATAAGGGAGTGTATTGTGTAAACTTTATAAACATGTTGAGCAGTTACATCCCTTGTAAAAAGTTTGACATTAGTAATCACTGGGTATTGGACTCTCAGTCGACTCATTCCCCTTTTCATTAAGGACAGGACAACTCAGGCTGGGTAAAACATTATAAAAGATTTGTTAAAATATAGGATAAAGAAGAACAAAATTTGGGGAAATTTTAAAACTGACTTTATAACCGGATCATCATTATAAATGGATTCTACTGCAGTCATGATGGAAGACTACACCCACGCATGTATACTGAGTGATTCGATGAGCATGATTACAAAAGTGGAGGCGGGCTCTGTACGCATGCAATGGGTAGAGTCACAAGACTACACCCACGCATGTATACTGAGTGATTCGATGAGCATGATTAAAAAAGTGGAGGCGGGCTCTGTACGCATGCAATGGGTAGAGTCGTTGCAAAGATCCAAAATACGTAAGGTCACCTTTGTCTATGTCCCTGGACATGCGGGAGTATGGGGAAATGAAAGAGCGGACAGGTTGGTTAGCTGCGCTGTCGTTGGGGATGGGCAACCAATGGATCGAGCGGACATCATCAATGCCCTCCAAGATGTGGGAAGAGCACAGGACTTCGCCAAACATAGATCAACGTCGCTTCTTCGGATGATGGAAATGGGAGTTAAGATGAGCACAGCCAGAAATGAGAAACTTAGTGGCCGTATAAGAAGACTTATCAACCAACATAGAACTGGAGTCGTCAGTCGCTGGACACTGAGGGAATTGCTGAGGAGGGGATCTGAGCACCTATGGACATGTTCAGAGTGCAATGATGATGACCCGCAAATAACTCAATAACTCAATGATGGAATTGTTTCAAACATTTGATTAAATGTTAGGCCACTAAATCAAAAGCCTTCAGGTCCTTTTTGGGGGCATAGGTAATAAACAAGGCATCACCAATCAACCTTATTCCTGAATTTTTTTCTCTATTTCTTTCCACTCAATGCCAATGTTTTGTAGGGTTTCCACAATTTTTTGTTCCCTGACGTTTCTGGGCCTTCCCAAATTTCCTTGTTTAAATTTGTCAATTTTTTGTATTACATTCACTGTTACTTTGTAGACATCATGTGGTTGCAAGATTTTATCAATCTATTTAGAGTATAAACTGACATGTAAATTGTTATTTTAAAATACCCTTTTCCTCCTTTTGTTTTTTTTTTATTTTTAAGAGGGTTGATTTTTTTTTTATTCTTCTTCTGTGAATGACCTTTATTGATGGAACTCAACAAATTGTGATGAATTCTGATGTTTGTTTCAAGGTTTTGGTTAAAGCAAAGTTTTAGTTCTATCAAGGTTTTAGTTCCACCAAGATTTTAGTTCTATGAAGAATTTAGTTCCACCAAAGTTTTATTTCCACCAAGGTTTTAGTTCTACCAAGATTTTAGTTCCACCAAGGTTTTATTTCCCCCAAGGTTTTAGTTCCACAAAGATTCTAGTTTCACCAAGGTTTTAGTTCCATTACGATTTTAGTTCCATCAAGGTTTTAGTTCCACCAAGATTTTAGTTTTACCAAGGTTTTAGTTCCACTAAGGTTTTAGTTCCATCAAGGTTTTAGTTCCACCAAGATTTTAGTTTCACCAAGATTTTGTTTTCCCCTAAGGTTTTAGTTCCACCAAGATTTTAGTTTCACCAAGATTTTAGTTCCACCAAGATTTTAGTTTCACCAAGGTTTTCGTTCCACTAAAGTTTTAGTACCATCAAGGTTTTAGTTCCACCAAGATTTTAGTTTCACCAAGGTTTTAGTTTGACTAAAGTTTTAGTTCCATCAAGGTTTTCATTCCACTAAGATTTTAGTTTTACCAAGGTTTTAGTTCCACTAAGGTTTTAGTTCCATCAAGGTTTCAGTTCCACCAAGGTTTTAGTTCTATCAAGGTTTTAGTTCCACCAAGGTTTTATTTCCACCAAGGTTTTAGTTCCACCAAGATTTTAGTTTCACCAAGGTTTTAGTTCCACCAAGGTTTTAGTTCCACCAAGATTTTAGTTTCATCAAGGTTTTAGTTCCACTAAGGTTTAAGTTCTATCAAGGTTTTAATTCCACCAAGACTTTAGTTCCACCAAGGTTTTATTTCCCCCAAGGTTTTAGTTCCACCAAGATTTTAGTTCCACCAAGATTTTAGTTTCACCAAGGTTTTAGTTTCACCACAGTTTTAGTTCCACCAAGATTTTAGTTTCACCAAGGTTTTAGTTCCACCAAGGTTTTAGTTCCACCAAGATTTTAGTTTTACCAAGGTTTTAGTTCCACTAAGGTTTAAGTTCTATCAAGGTTTTAATTCCACCAAGATTTTAGTTCCACCAAGGTTTTATTTCCCCCAAGGTTTTAGTTCCACCAAGATTTTAGTTCCACCAAGATTTTAGTTTCACCAAGGTTTTAGTTTCACCACGGTTTTAGTTCCACCAAGATTTTAGTTTCACCAAGGTTTTAGTTCCACTAAGGTTTTAGTTCCACCATACACATTTTCTTCAAAGCAGGTGGGTGTGTATCATATTCTTTTCAAGTATTCATGCTAGAGACAGTCTTGTAGAATATGTTTTATGCTAATTGTTACTAGACTTGTTTCCATGAACCACTGAGTGCTGATGTACAATACTTGTTCACAACCGTGTTTGAACCACTTTTTGGGTGTACACATTTTCTTTTTTTAAGTGATCCCATGTAGCAAAGCAGTTGAGATCAAGTACCATTGCCCATCAAAAATGGGTGATAAACTAGAGGTCCTGTGTTCATGTTGAATATGTGAACGACCTTCACATTTGAAAATAAAAGATAGATGATAAAAGAGAGGTCCCAAATTCCAGTTGAATTTGTGAAAGAACCCTTGACAGTTGAAAATTGAAGATGGGTGGCAAAGGAGAGATGCTGTATTCATGCTGGGCATGTGAAAGAACCCCTGACAGTTGACAAATAAAAAATAGGCTGTTTGCTGCTATATGGATCACATTTCAAAGAAAGGAAAAAGTACAATTCATAGCTTTCTGAAATTACTCTAGGGACTTTTTTTTGGTTCTACAGAATTCATGCTCTGTGCTGAGATCCTTCATCATTATCAGAAAACAGATTGAAATTAAATGGGCATTACCTTAGAATAGTGATGATGGTCTCAACACAAACACAAAGTGGCTAGGGTACAGTGAATAATAATAACAGACCTCCTTGTCTTGTAAGACATATAGTACCACTTCAGATTTTCTGTTTATGAAGCAGCATTCAGCTGTAAATAATAAGCCGAAAAAACTTCACAAACATGGACAAGTCAAAGAGAGAAAAAGTTAATCCGCCATCCAGGAAAGAGAAGGGCTCTCTGTCTAAGAGACATATGACACAAGCTGGAGAAAGCCGCAAGGAGTCCGAGTTGCCGAATTCTTGGAGAAGACAGATAGAAGCAGAGATGAAGATGATGGGGAAGACATGGAATAATCTTAAAAGAATGGCAAAAAAAACAGAACGACTTGGAAAGTGTTTGTTGAAGACCTATGCTCCACTGGGAGCTAAAAAGGTAGAAGAGATTCAGCTGTGAATGGATAATAGAAAATAAACTGGATGTATTTGAAAACAAATGCCAGAGGAAAGTATTTTGTTTATTATAGAATGAGTTCAAGACTAGCGCAGAAATGAGAGAAATGACAAAGCATCCAAAAATATCAACTATAATCAAGAGAAGTAGGTGGGCATATGTTGGCCATGTGATGAGACAAGAAAACAAAAAGAATCTTAAAGCAGGCCCTCAAATGGGAACTAGAGGGTAAAAGAGATAGAGGCTGACCTAGAGAAACACAAAAAAGAACATTAAAATGAGAGGCAACAACAACTGGGATCAGTGTCCTCACTGAGATTGAACAACTTGCCCAGAACAGACCTGTGTGATGAGACACAATGAAGATCCTGTGCAAAGTCTGACAGTTGAAAGATCATCAGACACAAGAGTCTAGCATTTCTGCCCCTTGTGCCGTCTTTGGTTTCGGAAAGGACAGAGATTCACTCTGAATATGTAGGCTGATTTTGAAAGTTCCTTGGCCTGGATAGATTTATATTGAAGACCACTTTTGCCTTATATTGAAGACCACTTTTGCCTTATATTGAAGACCACTTTTGCCTTATATTGAAGACCACTTTTGCCTTATATTGAAGACCACTTTTACCTTATATTGAAGACAACTTTTGCCTTTTATTGAAGACCATTTTTGACCATGCCAGTAGGTCCCCTTACTCCATATATATAGTGGATTCAAGAGAATGACTTGGCAATAGGTGCATTCTGGGAGATGCCAGGATATCAATGATGGGCATTGATTGATATTACTAAAACAGACTTCAAGAAATCTTAATTATTTTTTAGCTTATTATATACATGTTTACCATTATCCTGAGCCTTGTTGACCAAAATACTGTTTAAATTTTAAACTGCTAGTCGCTATCTTTATATATTTTTGATGCAATCATCAGTACATTGTTTTGAGAATAATTTCCTCCACAACAGACTTCATCGCTGCTGTCTTGTAACTCATCATCATCATGTGCCATACCGGTTGGCATAGGTGATCATGTCCCTCCACAATCTTCTACCTACAGTGCTTCGTATCAGTTCTGTTGTTGACTGTTTGCCATGCCATGACACCAAGCTATCTAGTATTTTCTCTTTTTGTCATCCACGATCTCTCTTTCCTTGTATTTTGCCAGTTGTAACCAAGTATTCCAACTTTCCTCTTCTCATGATGTGTCCAAAAAATGTTGATTGTTTCTTTCTGATGTTTTTAGGAGCTCCCTTTTTGTGTTGACCTCTTTGAGGCCAATTTCCTCATTGGTCTTTTTAGCTGTCCAGGTAACTGTCAACATTTTTCTGAGAAATCCCATCTATGTGGCCTCTAATCATCTTTTCATTTGTTTGTCTACTGTCCATGATTCACTTCCATAGGTCAGAATTGGCTCTCTGATGCTGAACTCTCCTTCTCACTTCTATTGACATTGACTTTTTGTGCAAGGCATTAAAAATATTTTGAAATGCTACTTTAGTCTGATAAAGTAAGTAAAGTAAAAAGCCCTCTCATACCAAGTGGGTGTAAAGGAAATATGGTGTTAGTGACCATAATTTTTACAGACATTTGGCACATGATTTTTGGGGTAATGTGGTTAATATTATGCTTCTTGCTGCATTACTTTCCCAGAAAAAATCCGGTACCCATTAAAGGCTGGGTGAACCTGGAAGCTGTCGTTCAGGAACGAACGCAACCTCTTGTCCTTTGTAGTCCAGTCCACTAACCACTGAGCTATCGCGGCTCCCACTTTGGTCTGGTTAAAAAAAAAGTAAAGTAAAGTACCCCCGTCATGCCAAGTGACGTATAGGGAATATGGTGTTAGTGACCATAAATTGTACAGACCTTCGGCACATGCTTTTTGGGGTAATGTGGTATGTATAACGCCCGTGCCGCTTTACTTTCCCATAAAAATCCGGTACCCATTAAAGGCTGGGTGAACCCGGAAGCCATCGGTTGGGATCGAACCCTACCCCTTGTCCTTTGTAGTCCAGTCCACTAACTACTGAGCTATTGCGGCTCCCACTTTGGTCTGGTAACTGCTGATAAATAAAATCTACAAGGATGGACATGTTTCAACTTTTCAAGGAAGAACTGGAAAATCATGAAAACACTTCTTCTTCTTCTTCTATTCTTCCTTCATTGCTGTTGGCGTCGAGGGGAGATACAATTTGCGATTCTTTGCTCTTCTGTTGGCCTCTTCTGATATTATCCCTCCTAGTGACTCTAGTATCCATCTCTTTCTTGGTTTTCCTCTTAATCTGGCGTTTTCGCAGCGTTTGTTTATGGCTCTTTGAGTCATTGTTAGTTCTTTTTGTCTTGTTATGTGGCCGAATGGGAGCCGCGATAGCTCAGTGGTTAGTGAACTGGACTACAAAGGACAAGGGGTAGGGTTCGATCTCAACCGACGGCTTCCGGGTTCACCCAGCCTTAAATGGGTACCAGATTTTTTTCTGGGAAAGTAAAGCAGCACAGGCGTTATACTGCCCACATTACCCCAAAAATCATGTGCTGAAGGTCTGTAAAATATAGGGTCACTAACACCATATTTCCCTATACGCCACTTGGCGTGACGGGGGTACTTTACTTTACTTTTATGTGGCCGAACCAATTTATCTGTTGTTTCTTTATGTATTTGATGACTGGTTCATTTTCGAGTTTCTTCCTCTGGTCAGTGTTTTTTACTCTGTCCCTTAAGCTTGAAAACTGCTGTAGCCCACAATATCTTTCTATCTATTGTCCTTTACAACTGAAGACAGCACATGGGGCAGATATTCTAGACTCTGTGTCAGATGATCTTAGTTATCAAGCATCAGACATTGCACAGGACCCGCATTATATCTCGCCACAGGACTCTTTTTGTGGGCAAGGTGATCAATCTTAGCAAGTGAGCTGATGCCTGCTGTTGTTGGCTCCCACCTCAGTCTTCTTTTTAGCATTTCTCTAGGCCTGCCTCTTTTTCCTTTACTCCCTGGTTCCCATTTGAGGGCCTGCTTTGAGATTCTCTTGTTATTGCTTCTCACTTGGCCAACATATGACCACCTTCTTCTCTTGATTATAGTTTATATTTTTGGATGAGTCACTTGAGTCTATTATTTGCTTCTACTTCAGCTTTTACCCAGTATGGGGGCATGGATGCATTATGTCTCTATTTTACCTCAAGCAGCGATATCTGGACCTTTCAGCCAGCACAGCCATCTTCAGCATGGGTAGATTTTAAATTGTTTCACAATTTTGACTCTTTTTGACTTTTAACTGCCAAGAGTTCTTTAATGTGTTCAGAATGAGTGCACATGGGACACCCTTTTTTTTCTTTTTCATTTATCTGAGAGAACTAGACATTGGATCTCACTACCAGAGACCAAGGTAGGTTAAAGAAACCATGGGTTTGAATTTTTGAAAATATATGAAGTGATAATTATTGAATCCGGGAACTTCTTGTCCAAAAATTGTTCTGGATCACACAACAATCTAAGAGCTACTGTTCCTGTGTTGACAACATGGCATTTAACTGAACTCATCTACATTTTGTCTTTGGAACATTTCAGTGCCTTAGTGTGATATAACCTTTCACAGCAACTTTGTCATGTTATCCCACATCATCAACTGGGTCTACGAGCTAACATTCTGGTGTTGATAACATGGCATTTAACTGAACTCATCTACATTTTGTCTTTGGAACATTTCAGTGCCTTAGTGTGATATAACCTTTCACAGCAACTTTGTCATGTTATCCCACATCATCAACTGGGTCTACGAGCTAACATTCTGGTGTTGATAACATGGCATTTAACTGAACTCATCTACATTTTGTCTTTGGAACATTTCAGTGCCTTAGTGTGATATAACCTTTCACAGCAACTTTGTCATGTTATCCCACATCATCAACTGGGTCTATGAGCTAACATTCTGGTGTTGATAACATGGCATTAAACTGAACTCATCTACATTTTGTCTTTGGAACATTTCAGTGCCTTAGTGTGATATAACCTTTCACAGCAACTTTGTCATGTTATCCCACATCATCAACTGGGTCTACGAGCTAACATTCTGGTGTTGATAACATGGCATTAAACTGAACTCATCTACATTTTGTCTTTGGAACATTTCAGCGCCTTAGTGTGATATAACCTTTCACAGCAACTTTGTCATGTTATCCCACATCATCAACTGGGTCTACGAGCTAACATTCTGGTGTTGATAACATGGCATTAAACTGAACTCATCTACATTTTGTCTTTGGAACATTTCAGTGCCTTAGTGTGGTATAACCTTTCACAGCAACTTTGTCATGTTATCCCACATCATCAACTGGGTCTATGAGTTAACATTCTGGTGTTGATAACATGGCATTAAATTATCTGAGAGTCTGAGAGCTAATGTTCCTGTTTTGACAAAATGGCATTTAACACAACTCCAGTCTGTCTTTAGAGTGTTTCAATGTTTAGCTTAATCTTTCCTTTCACAGCAACTTTGTCATGTTACCCAAAAAGCATCTCCCCCCCCCCCCCCCCCCCCCCATAACTTAGGGGGCATGTAAGAAGACTTAGCAATGGCGTATAAAAAGACTTTATCAACCAACACAGAACTGGAGTCGTCAGTCGCTGGACACTGCGGGACTTGCTGAGGAAGGGATCTGAGCACCCATGGACATGTTCGAAGTGCAGTGATGATGACCCGCAAATAACTCAATTCTCCCCTCTCTTCCTATTCTGGATCTTTCATGTTGTTACTTTCTTTTTTTTTGGTTTTTACTCTCTTATATTTTATAAATTTTACCTTATTCATTTTATTCTAATTATTACAATCTTTACTATAGCTCAATTCTTCTAGAAATTGCCTTTCTATCTCTTTCTTTCTCTGTCCTACCTTCTCTGGTTATATAATATATAACTAAATATATATATATATTTATATGTGTGTGCATATGCTTTTTTTAATAAGTAAGATACAGTATTATACATAATTGTGTGCATTAAAATTTTACATTTGTTATATTTTTAAAATACAAATGTATAAATTTATATTACTTTTTTTTTTACATCACAGTATTATAATTATTAAATGATAAAAAAATGTTTATATCAATTTTTTTATTTTTATTTTTATATTGAAGTGTTATATTTATTAACCACATTATAACAATTTTGTATATTCTATATGTTAAATATAAAATGTTTACATTATTTATGCCAAATTATTTATATTGAATATTAATTTCTACTACATTATCAAAGTAAAAGTAAAGGTCCCCTCCATGCCTTCCTAAGCGTATGGGGAATATGGTGTTAGTGACCATATTTTTCTATGACCACGGCACATTTTTGGGTGATGTGGTCGATATCACGACAGGCCGCATTTACTTCCCAGAAAAATCTCTGGTACCAATTTTTAGAGGCTGGGTGAACTCTAGAGCCTTGTCAGTCCAAAAAAAATTGAACCCAGACCCTTCTGGTCTGGAAACGAGCACACTAACCACTCAGCCACCGAGGTTCCCACTACAGTATTATGAACTAATAAATTATAATGCATTCTGTGTAACATACATTACATTATTTATCCATTATATTGTTATATAACATGAAATAACCTTAGTGTTTCAAATTATAGTGTGGCTTTTATATTATATTCTTTTATATATTTATACAAAAGTTAATTCAATTAAATGTTATGCAACAATATTGTAAATTTTGTTGATCTTGGTCTTATGTCTTTTAGCGTATGCTGTAGCTACTATGATGGGGACTGCAGCTGCCTTTCTTTGTTTAGATCCTTCAATGAGATGAGTTTTAATTTGGATGATTCCACTGGCACGGGTGGTTGAGCAATTATGGATTTTAATTCATTTGCCTTGATACAGGGGCCTTCGACTAACCATAACCATTGTAAATTTACCTTTTATTACCACTTTCTGTGTGGGAATAGCAAAGGGTTAGCCCAAACGCACCACAGTTATATTATAACTTGAATTAAAAAGTGAAATGTTGTATCTTCTTCTACCGTTCAACTCCCTGTGCAGCATAGATCTTCAACAAACACTTTCCAAGCTGTTCAGTTTCTTGCCATTCTTTTAAGATCATTCCATGTCTTCCCCATCATCTTCATCTCTGCTTCCATCTGTCATCTCCAAGAATATTTTGATCCTCCTCTTTGTCTTTTTCCTTGTGGATTCCAAAAATGGCTTGTTATGTAATACTGTCAGTTGACCTCCGCAGTGTGAGTCCTATTAAGCACCATTGTCTTCGCTGTATCTCTTTATCCACTGGTATTTGACTGGTATATTTCCATAATTCTATGTTAGTGATTTTGTCCTGCCATTTCCATCCTTTTATTCTGTGCAAGCATCCATTAATCAAAGTCTGTATCTTCATGATTGTCATTTTTGTTGTTTTCCATATTTCACAGCCATATAATAAGACTGACTTAACATTGGAGTTGAAAATTATTATTGTATTTACCCTAATTTTGAAATGTTGTATGCCCAATATCTATCTATCTGTCTGTCTGTCTGATTGTCTGTCTGTCTGATTGTCTGTTTGTCTGTCTGTCTATTGTCTTCTTGAGCCATTGCAGCACATAGAACAACAATTCTAGCCTCTCCATGTGTGATGATCTTTGCTGTTAAGTGTCAGATTATGCTCAGGACCAATCAGACTTCAATGATGAAGTTTTAAAACAACTAAAAATTAAAAGAGAACTACTAAACACAATTAGAACAAGACAAATGACATTTTTTGGGCATGTTAAAAGACACAAAATCCTAGTTTTAATCTTGTTAATTCCCAGGAAGAGAATATACAGGGTAACAGAGGCAGACCAAGACTAACATGGAGGAGTAACATCACAAGATTGACAAGTAAACCTATGACAATCTGCACCATTAAAGCAAGAGACAAAGTGGAATGGCGCTCCATGGTAGCCAACCTTCGATGAGGAGACGGCACTCAATGATGATGATGATTGATTTTGGCAAGATCTGAATTGAAGATTTCTGGGAAAGAACAACACAAGGGCCACTCGAGCAACTGATTATGTCTTGACAATGGAGATGGCTTGGAGACACACTAAAAAGATTGGAACTCGCAGAGAATAGGAAAGCCAGAATGGCCCAGGAATACATGGAGAAGGGAAGTCATGGAAACCCTCAAGAGCATTGGTCTATAATGGAGAGAAGGAGAAGAAAAATTTGAAAATTGATAGTGTTTATAAATACATACACAAAAGGGAAATGTGACTTGTTAAATTACATATAGTGACTGCGAATGAACACATACTATGAATACACTGTGATAATAAACTGATACGTATACAATTACATAGATACAACAGTAACAACATACTTTGAAATATAAAAACAAACTGTTTATTCTTATATGTGAACACAAGCCAAACAGGCAAGGACTAGATAATAAATTTTTCTCCATACATGGTGAAAAACAAACGACTTTTTTGTTATTATTTTAATTACTTTATACATTTTCTCACAATGTATTGATCTTTTTTTTTTCAGAAAATAGATTAAACTCCGAAAATTTGTTTTAGAAATATTGCCTCTAAGGCTATTGTTGCACTTCTCTGCTGAAGACCCCATGATATTACAACTCTTCATGTCTGAAGATTCAATTCTAGATCGTAATTTATTCTTAAGTCCATACTAGAGCCCTCTCTATTAATTTTGTTTTTGTTTAGTCGTCCTTGTTTTAGTTTGCCACTCGGTAAACAACATGGAAACCTGGTGTGAGTATCTTTTTTTCGTAGTCTATCTGTGTCGATTATTTTACATTTATTATGCCTGGTACTTATATGATGGGTGGTGGGTGGGGGGGGGGGGGGGGGGGGGGCTGGCTGGTCTCGAGGCCGGCGTCTTGCCACAGAGAGGTCTGTGGGTTCAAATCTCGGCTGCATCAGTTGTGATTTTTATTTGTGATTTCTCTCAGCGGCAACCACCCCTGGTCTCAGCAGCGAGGCCCGGCTTGAAACGTCAATTACTCATGGACGGAAAAAATATGAGTACCTCCGAAGACGAAGTTTTCTGCCTGTGCGGCGAGAGACCCCTGTGCACACGGCTGCCGGTGAAAAATGGATTAACACGCAAAATTCAGTTCCTAGTCTATAGGGACTTTGTCAGATGTAAAAGCTGGCAAACGAAAAAAAAAAATGAAAGCAAAGCCATCATTCAAGAAACTGTGAAAGATGATAATATGTCCTAGAGTCTGCCAAAGAGTTGTATTTTTTAACCAAAAAGGAACTCATTATGGCAGACGGGAATTCTGTGTATCATTGAAACGGCACTTCATTGGTTGGAATTTTCCGAGTGTATATGGCGCGCGTGGAGCACCGCATGGGGAAAAAAAAAGGATTTGATTACATAAATGGAGACATCGTTCTGGACCACGTTTAGAGGAGCTCTGCAATCAGGGCATTTAGAAAACGAAACATCTATGGGAGGAACGCTTGGCCTTGGAGGACTAACATTCACATGAATGTTCTGGCATGTACCTTGACGCCTTCAAACTAAAGTGCACAACTTTTTGACCAATTCATGACCCACTTGATACACAATTGTATCAGTTTCCCGCCAATTTCCCTTTCACACAGCTCCCGCGTGCGTTATATATATCTCTGGAAATTTCTACCGGTTATCTTTCTTTACAATGATGCATGCCGTTCGCATCTGTCTTCGCGATTAAAAAAAAAAAAAAACACATTTTTTTTAAAATCGACCCTCATACATAAAAGTAAAATAAGTAAAAGTTAACTTCACAAACATGGGTATTACACAGCAGGCCCTTTTTTGGAATCCACAGGGGAAAAGACATAAAGGAAGGCCAAAGAATTCTTGGAGAAGACAGATAGAAGCAGAGATGAAGATGATGGGGAAGACATGAATGATCTTAAAATAATGGCAAGAAACAGAACGACTTGGAAAGTGTTTGTTGAAGACCTATGCTCCACAGGGAGCTGAAAGTGTTTGTTGAAGACCTATGCTCCACAGGGAGCTGAACATGTTTGCTGAAGACCTATGCTCCACAGGGAGCTGAAAATGTTTGCTGAAGACCTATGCTCCACAGGGAGCTGAAAATGTTTGCTGAAGACCTATACTCCACAGGGAGCTAAAAAGGTAGAAGAAGGAAAAGAAGTAAAAGTTCTCTCCCCTGCCTTGCTAGGCGTTTGGGGAATATGGCGTTGTTGTCCATATTTTTCTATGACCACGGCACATTTTTGGGTGATGGAGTCGGTATCCTGGGTTTACCAGGCCGTCTTTACTTCCCAGAAAAAAAAATCTCTGGTACCCTTTTTTAGAAAATGGGTGAATCCTGGAGCAACGTGAGTTCGGAAAACAATCCGCGGCTTCTGGGGATCGAAACCGCCACCTTCCGATCAGAAAGCGGGTACACTAACCACTCAGGCACCGAGGCTCCTTGTGTACGTAGACGGATAAAAAAGATGGAACGACAACGTCGAAGAATAGATGACTCTTGACTTTGCAGGTCACACACAGACTGTGGCAAATAAAACCTTAAAGAGTGGGATTGCCCCCTTTTTTTGACGTTGCCTCAATGACTCACGAAGTCCCAATGATAGACCATTGCTACCTATATTGAAACCCTGCCCGCCGAGAGAGACGGCCTAAAGTTTGTGACGTTTTCAGCATTGCGAGCAGGTGCGGCTGTGGGTAAAATGACGTCAAACGTCTATAGCTGACATAATTGAAGACGTCATAAGCTTGCAGTACTTTCGAGAAAATCCTTTAAGCCCTACGGCTTTCAATATAAGTGGCAATATGATATGCAAGTATATTCCAACTGTAAACATATATATATATATATATATATATATATATATATATATATTCTGTCGCCGGATTTGTTTTCACTTTACCGCGAACATATTATGAGATCAATAGTAAACAAAAAAGGAATTGAAGTCAACGGTCACAACATAAATAATTTACGATATGCGGATGACACAGTCTTAATAGCAGAGACAGAGAATGAGCCACAAGAAATGATAGATATAATAGTAAAAGAAAGCAACAAGAAAGGTCTCAGTCTGAATAGTAAGAAAACAAGTAATGGTCATATCGAAGAAACAATCATTACCATCATGCAACATAAAAATAAACAAGACAAATCTGAAACAAGTACAACGTTTCAAATACTTGGGCACAGTGATAACATCAGAAAGAAAATGCAACACAGAAATAAAAAGCAGAATAGCTCAGGCCAAAATAGCATTTCAGAAAATGAAAAATATCTTATGCAACAAATCTATGTCAATAGAAATGAGAAAGAGAGTTCATCGATGCTATACAGAACCAATTCTGACCTATGGAAGCGAATCATGGACAATAGACAAACAAATGAAAAGACGATTAGAGGCCACAGACATGGGATTTCTCAGATTAATGTTGAAAGTTCCCTGGACAGCTAAAAAGACCAATGAGAAAGTTCTCAAAGAGGCCAACACAAAAAGGGCGCTCTTAAAAAACATCAGAAAGAAGCAATCAACATTTTTTGGGCACATCGTGAGAAGAGGAAAGTTGGAATACTTGGTTACAACTGGCAAAATAAAAGGAAAGAGAGATCGCGGACGACAAAGAGACGAAATACTGGATAGCTTGGTGTCATGGCATGGAAAACAGTCAACAACAGAACTCATACGATGCACTGTAGGTAGACGATTGTGGAAGGACATGATCGCCAACGCCAACCGGTACGGCACATGATGATGATAATGATATATATATATATAGTTAGCGGAATTAGGAAACTTAATAAGAGATTTTTTTAAAAAAAGCTCTGACTTCTTCACATCTTAACTCTTTCCGAACGTTTGGCCGCACAGTGCGTCACTCCCAATTTGATCAGTGTGAACCATCAACAAATCATATTCATTTTACATGTCTTGTATCATTTTGATGTTGGTGAAGTCTAGTACCTTGTTCAATTATCTAAAAATTCATATGTAATATATTATATGTTATATATTAGATAAATATAAATATGTAGATTAATTCTTAAAACCATGAAAAATGTGTCTCTGTATTCTCTTCCATTGCCTTGATAAAATGCTTCCGTATGGAAAGAGTTAAATGCTGCAGCCTTATATCCTGTCATGTTATAACATTTCATACTTCAACTCAGCATGAATGTCAGCAGCAAAGTGTTAACGCTCTGGTTTGGCGCTTGTTTGGCGCTAGTTTGGCAAGCTACGAGGATTCAAACGCAGCTTTGCGGCTCTGGTCGACCTAACAGATAAGTTAAAAGCTAACTGGCTCACTGAGTGACTGAAGATGAGTACTCCCCCCCCCCTTTTTCACTTCCAAATAGCATGACCTATTATGGTGAAAATATCGTGCTGAAGTCGGATGTATTGGGCCGACAGGTGCAAATATCACAGTTTTACTGCAAACCCCAACACAACGCAAACACTCCCATTTAACGTCCTCTTAAGGGCGGATGATGAGGAGGTGTATTCCTTTAGTACAAGCAACATAAGGCGAAATAGATTTTCACTTCTTTACGACTTTTATGTACCAGAACATTACTTATATTTTGTGGGGCGTTTCTATACATACCCCAGAGAACACATTTCTTATTTACTCCATTAAAAAAAATAACGTGGTTCAATATTTCTGACTTATCAAACTGACTTGCGCACAAGATACAGTTATTAAATATATGCACACTTCCCGCTGGTTGTGAGATTCTGGACACAAGATACAGTTATTAAATATATGCACACTTCCCGCTGCTTGTGAGATTCTGGACACAAGATACAGTTATTAAATATATCCACACTTCCCGCTGCTTGTGAGATTCCATGGATAACCGTCGCAGTTTACTACTGTCTTCTGAACACAAGACAAGACACTCAGCGCAGTGGAAGATATTCAATGTGGAAAATAGCTGTACCCAGAATATCATTCTTGATATACAACAAAGCTTGTCAAATTAACGGTCTGATGTCACCATTACTATCCATCAAGACAATAATTATAGATTAAAAACAGGCACTCTAAACAATCTTCATTCCAGGTGTGGGGAGGAGGGGGGGGGGGGGCACCGGTTGGTCTCGAGGCAAGACGCCGGCTTCGAGACAGCGAGGTTGTGGGTTCAAATCCCGGCTACACCGAGGATTTTTATTTATGATTTCTCTCTGCGGCAACCACTCCTGGTCTCAGTAGCGAGGCCCGGCATGAAACGTCAATTACTCATCGACGGAAAATAATATGAGTACCTCCGAAGACGGAGTTATCTGCCTGGGCGGGGGACCCTTGTGCACACGGCTGCCAGGGAAAAATGGATTAACGCGCAAAATTCAGTTCCTAGTCTCTAGGGACTTCGTCAGAGGTAAAAGCTGTCGAACGGGGGAAAAAAAAAATTACAGTTGAGCAACCAACGCCAGAACTGGAGTATGGACACAAGAAAAGTAAGAAAAATAACCACCACTGAAACTAAATGTGTTAGGCGCATGTTAGGAAACAGCGTGAGTGATAAGATCAGAAGTGAAGAACTAAGTTTTAAAAAAAGGAGGAAAATTACCGCCATTGAAACAACAGACAAAATGTTTGGCGACGTAATAAGACAAAGATTAAACCACAACAATACGATCCTTCAATAAACGCAGCGAGAACACAAGGAAAGAAATACATTTAGCTAACTACATTATTTTATAAATTAAAAAAGAAAATATCCCAAATACAATAACGTGACACGTTACATTATTTAAGAGTTTTGCTGAAAAGAATAGACAAAAGAAGCCAAAGCATTTTATTCTAAAAATTCTTCATCTTTTGACAAACGCAAACAAAGCAATATAAATCTGAAGGTGATCTTATATCTTTCCATACTTGTTGGTCTCGAGGTAAGACGCCGGCCTCGAGACAGAGAGGTTGTGGGTTCAAATCTCGACTGCACCATTTGGGATTTTTATTTATTATTTCTCTCTGCAGCAACCACCCCTTGTCTCAGCAGCGAGGCCCGGCTTGAAACGTCAATTAATTATGGACGGAAACAAATATGAGTACCTACCGAAGAGGGAGTTATCTGCCTATGCGGCGAGGGACCCCTGTGCACACGGCTGCCGGGGAAAAAATGGATTAACACGCAAAATTCAGTTCCTAGTCTATAGGGACTTCGTCAGCAATAAAAGCAGACGAACGCAAAAAACAAACGAACAAACAAACCCAAAAAAAAAGCTATCTTTTCATTATTATCTTCATGATTATTTTACTTTTGTTTGTTCAAAAGCAAAACAGCTGGAAGCTGTCAGCTGCTTTTAGGATCGGTGAATCCCCGGAACTACTCAGATCCTACTCCATCCCTATTGAGTTCCTCTAGAAACAAGACTTATCTGCCTGGCCAAGCATGTAGGGATCTCTTCTCATCCGAGTGTTCACCCGTTAAATAGATACGTTGTGTCCCTAGTTTACGGCATGGCCGAGTTATCTGCACCTGTCCGACACATCCGCCTTCGGCATAGATAGGTAGATTTGTTTAAAACTTTTGTTTTGCCTTAATAGCGGCTATTTTGGTCTGCTCTTTTCAACTTTAGACTGCCGGAGGTTCTTTAACGTGCGAAAGTGCACACGGGATCTCCTTTTTTTCACCGTTTACCGAGAGGACTAGACATCGGATCTCACTACCCAGAGAGGACAAGACATCGGATCTCACTACCCAGAGAGGACTAGACATCGGATCTCACTACCCAGAGAGGGCTAGACATCGGATCTCACTACCCAGAGAGGTCTAGACATCAGATCTCACTACCTAGAGTGGACTCGACATCAGATCTTACTACGCAGAGAGGACTAGACATCGGATCTCACTACCCAGAGAGGGCTAGACATCGGATCTCACTACTCAGAGAGGACTAGACATCGGATCTCACTATCCAGAGAAGGCTAGACATCGGATCTCATTACCCAGAGAGGACTAGACATCAGATCTCACTACCCAGAGAGGACTAGAATCGGATCTCACTACCCAGAGAGGACTAGATATCAGATCTCACTACCCAGAGAGGACTAGACATCGGATCTCACTACCCATAGAGTGGCTAGACATCGGATCTCACTACCCAGAGAAGGGTAGACATCGGATCTCACTACCCAGAGAGTGGCTAGACATCGGATCTCACTACCCAGAGAGGACTAGACATCAGATCTACACCCAGAGAGGGCGAGACATCGAATCTCACTACCCAGAGAGGGCTAAACATCGGATCCCACTACCCAGAGAGGGTTAGACATCGGATCCCACTACCCAGAGAGGGCTAGACATCGGATCTCACTACCGTGAGTGGGCTAGACATCGGATCTCACTACCCAGAGAGGGCTAGACATCGGATCTCACTACCCAGAGAGGGCTAGACATCGGATCTCACTACCCAGAGAGGGCTAGACGTTCGGATCTCACTACTCAAGAGAGGACTAGACATCAGATCTCACAACCCAGAGAATTCTAGACATCGGATCTCACTACCCAGAGAGGCCTAGACATCGGATCTCACTACCCAGAGAGGGTTAGACATCGGATCTCACTACCCAGAGAGGGACAGACATCGGTTCTCACTACACAGAGAGGGCTAGACATCGGTTCTCACTACCCAGAGAGGGCTAGACATCGGATCTCACTACCCAGAGAGGGCTAGACATCGGTTCTCACTACCCAGAGAGGGCTAGACATCGGTTCTCACTACCCAGAGAGGGCTAGACATCAGATCTAACTACCCAGAGAGGACTAGACATCGGTTCTCACTACCCAGAGAGGGCTAGACATCGGTTCTCACTACACAGAGAGGGCTAGACATCGGTTCTCACTACCCAGAGAGGGCTAGACATCGGTTCTCACTACCCAGAGAGGGGAAGAGGGTTAAGCCACGAAGAAATCGAGGGTTCGTTTTAAATTTCCATGTGAGAATTGAACACAGGACCTTTCTGTCCAGAGGCCAACGCCTTATATCTAGACCACCCCCCCCCGTCCCTGAGCAGACCCCCCCCCCCCGTCCCTGAGCAGGGATCGAAGAGGGAAGGCAACCCGATACCCAAAAATGATGTGCTTAAGTCGGATGTGTTTGGTCGAAAGTCTGTAATATAGTTCTACTGCAAACCTCAACACAACACATATACCCCCACTTAACGTCCTTTTAAGGACGGATGAGAGAAAGGTCATTCAATTCCTTTAGTCATCGGGTGAACGAAAGAAAGATAGGCTTGAATGCAGAAACGGAAACCCGAAACCTTCACAATCGTGACGTATTCATATGCGAGCTACAGACGACGAACGTCATTCCAGCCGCCACCCCTACTGCCAAATCTGAAAAGTCACGCTAGTGAGTGCTTTCTAGTGGTCTCCCTTTACATGCTCACCCAAAGCCATCTATAGATTCACTTAGGTCTACGGGCTGACAGGAAACTCACGGAAAACCTCCAACTGTCGTGACGTTTACAGCTTTGCATGCAGGGCGGGTGTGGGTAGAGTGAAGTCAGCCTTTAAATCTCCTACAGCTGAAAACGTCACACTAGTTGAAGGGTTTTCCCGTTTTATATATGGCCACGGGCCTTTGTAAATGTATAGCTGGCTATAGCTCAACTGTAAAAATTAGCCTATGGGTTTGAAAAGACATTTCGGGCCCTAAAAGGATTTTTGACTGAAATAAAATTCCCTGAACGAGCCTATTAGTTCTGTTTTTATAATGAATGACCTCTACAATGTCTTAGCTGAACATTACAAGTTAAATTTGAGGGAAAAGTAATCAATTAAATATAAATTCATTTAATGAACGTAATAGGAAAATCGTAATATTAATTTTTCTATATTAAATATTCTTTCGTTTGGAAAAGTGAAACAAAAATGATGGCGTAAGACTATTATAGAAATAATAGAAATGGCCATGCAACCAACGATCTCATGTATAATTAGAAAGAGAAGATGGACATATGACGAGCATATGTTGATAAAAGACAACGATATCATTTCAAAATAGGCTCTTTTATAGGAAATATTAGAGTACAGAAAAAGAGGAAGATCTAGAGAGAGACACTGAAGAGAACACTTATAAGAGAAGCAAAGTTGGCAGGCGTGGACTCATTAGATGAGACCGAACATCTCCCTCAGAAAAGAGATGGATGGCAAACAGCACAACAAGCTTTATTTTGAGTCCAGCGGCGGCGCTCAAAGTACAAAGATCGTTAGTTGAGTTCAGTGAAGGGGGCCAGGACGCCCACAAGCAACTGGGTGAAAGCGTTTAGCCACCCATTGCTGACTGTGTGCGCCAGGATCAACATAGATTAATCAGATACTACTCCACCTTCAAGCAGTGTCCCTAGAAACAGACTAACCAAAAGAAAGACAACGCAGTATTCAAAAATGCCATCTCGAAAATGTATCCACCCAAAGACGCAAATATGGTAGCATTCGGTAAACTAAAGAATTCACGCACACTTAATCCGTTTTTAAGGTCAGACAATGAATAAGGGCAGTCGTCGGCTGAATACTGAAGAGGAAGAAGATGATGTTGAAGAAGAAGAAGAAGGGTTCAAAATATCTGAAATATAGAAACCGTCCTTCATCATCACGCACGCCATTTGTCAGTTAAGCAAAACGACTGAACCTCTTAAGTGTTGTTCAGAGTACAAAATATGGCCAGTTCTGCTAACCTATGACATTGAAGGGAAATTTTTGTTTCCTGGTCATGACATTCCTGGAATATTTTGACTGATTTTATTTGTTTATTTTAAACTGTGGACCAGGTTTTATTGGCATGTTATTTATATTGTTATTATTGCAAGTAATTACTATTACCAAGTCATTTTTTTAATTGACTCAATATTGACCATGCTTTGTCCGTCCTTGAATCTGATTTTCTTGTTTGTCTAGTTCAGAGGCGATCTGGGCCCAGAATTGTGCACCATTTGGGTATAGTTTGTCCATGTAAATAATTTTATGGTCAGGAATCTTCAGCTTTCGTTTGCTTGATATGGTATGTTGGGCTGCTATTCTGTTTTTGGATGTTTGTGGGTTTTGTTGCAATCTTGTCCTTGACCGCATTGCAGAATGCATACTTTTATCATTACCAGTTTTATGTGTTTTCTTCGGAACGTTTCTATAGAAAGAGTCCCCCTCAGGCTGTTGGGCGCGCGTTTTAATGAAACAGCTTGAGGTTTGGACCGTACAATCTTTTGTGGAGGTTTGTTTTTTGCTCCCTTCATTATTTAAAGCTGTCCAACAGCAGTCAGGTGGCAGATCTGAGCAAGTGTTGACTGTAGATACATCTCGAGAATTATCAGACAAGTCCACTGCAAAATTCTGTATATTTGATGCTAACCTACGAACATTGAGTCCGGCTGACGACAAGGAATTTTGTGATGGATTTTTATATCTTTTATCCCTGCTTGGGCACATACTCCCAGATGTCCTCATGTATTCCGCAATTGCTTTTCGAGTGTCCTTTATTTGTCTTTCCATTGTTCTGCTGCTATCAAATCTAATAGACGGTGGAGAAGTTGGTCGAGAATGATCAGCGACAGTCCGAGAATTGCGTACACTAATTAAATGACTACCTGCTGGCCCACATTTGTGGGAGTTGTGCTTAATACGCGGGGATAATATCTTAGTTGGGATAACCCTTTCCGCGTTTTTCTTTCGATTAACACAATCATTTTCTGTAGAATGTAAATGGCATTCCCTGTTCCAAAAAGTGATAGAAGTCGGGCTTGAAGGCCCCTCCATTGAAGATACTGGAATATTCTCGAAGTTTGTGGTTGGCTTCCTAATTCGATACATCTTTCCTCTGCTGAGTTTCAGGTATCCTAAGTCTACTGTTATTTCATTCCATAATCCATCTCACACAAAAAACACTGTTTGCAACTATAAAAAGAAAAGGAAAAAAAATCTACTTAGTAACAAAATGGTTGTAGTAAATAATTAAATAAATAAATAAATGGTTTTGTTTAATATATAACTGACTAAGAAAAACAAAGTGCAAAATAAAAGCCTATCATAGCTTAGTTTAGTTTAGTCGATAGATCATCCTCATTGAACATCGGAACAAATCTATAAGAGCCCGGATCTCTTCCGAAATATATCCTCTCAACACGTAGCGACTAAAGACACATGTATTATCTTGGCTGGCAAGTCTTCTTTAGATTCATGCGTACCGCTCCCGTCTGGTATACCCCACCTTGAAGTGATATGCATGCAGTCTGTTCATAGTTATGGGTTCAGGGTAATTTTTGTACTCGTTTTTTTTTCGTCCAGCGTACATGAGGGCATTCAGAATATCAAAACGATCCAATACTCTTCCGCACTCAACATCAAGGAAATTGGTAAGTCTTTCAGAACGTTCTTTACTTATTACACTTTCGTGGTCTGGCAGGAAAATTAAGCAGCCATTTGTTAGACGTGATCTTCCCAGAGACTGTAACCACTGCCGGCGAGACTAGCTAGTTGTAGTTTTTCTGAGCATACTCATCGAGTCACTGAGGAAACACGTTTGTGTATAAGTTTGTATCTCAAGCCATGCCTTAGCAACAGCCATAATTTCCATGGTCAAACTTCTTGTAGGGTCAATATTTTAGCAATAAGATAAAGGTCCATACGAAAATAGATTAGAAAAATTAGAAAACAGCTTGACTTGGCAATAAAATAGAAACGCTAAATAAAAGAAAATAGCTTGACGTAGCAATAAAATAGAAAGATTAAAAAATTTTAAAAATAATTTGATTTTGAAAAAAAAAAATAGAAACGTTTAATAAAAGAAAATAGTTTGAATTTGCAAATAAAATAGAAACGCTAAATAATAATAAAAAATAGCTCGACTTTGCAATAAAATAGAAAAGCTAAATAATAATTTAAAAAAATAGATTGACTTAGGAAATAAAATAGAAACGCTAAATAAAAGAAAATAGCTTGACTTAGCAATAAAATAGAAAGATTAAATAATTTAAAAAAATAATTTGATTGTGAAAAAAAATAAAAACGTTAAATAAAAGAAAATAGTTTGAATTTGCAAATAAAATAGAAACGCTAAATAATAATATAAAATAGCTTGACTTTGCAATAAAATAGAAGAGCTAAATAATAATTTAAAAAATAGCTTGACTTAGCAAATAAAATAGAAACGCTAAATAAAAGTAAATAGCCAGAATTAGCAAATAAAGTAATATAACATGTAATAAAATTATATGAACAGACATTACCATAATGTTTTGACTTAGTAGGAAGCTAATACAACAAACAAGGTGTTAGACAAGGTTGTGTGCTGTCACCAGATTTGTTTAATATTTATAGTGAGATTGTTTTAAGATCCATAAGGGGCATGCCTGGAATAACAATTGGAGGTCATAATATAAATAATCTAAGGTATGCTGATGATACAGTATTAATCGCTAAGAGTGAAAATGAGTTACAAGAAATGTTGGACATTATAGTGAAAGAAAGCAAAAATAAAGGACTCAGCCTTAATAGCAAAAAGACAGAGGTAATGGTAACAACAAAGAAAAAGACATCACCTCAGTGCAAAAGAAAGACAAGTGGAACAATATTACAACAGATAAATGAATTTATATATATATATGGGAACTTTGTTAACCTCAGACGAAAGATGTACAAAAGAGGTGAGATGCAGAATGGCTCAGGCAAAAGCAGTTTTCCAAAAAATGAGGAAAATACTATGCAATCCATTTTTGACAATAGAAACAAGAAAAAGAGTTCTTAAATGTTACGTAGAGCCAGTCTTAACATATGGATGCGAGTCATGGACAATAGGACAACAGACAAGAAAATCACTGGAGTCTGTAGAAATGTGGTTTTACAGAAGAATGTTGAGAATACCATGGACAGCTATGAAGAGTAATGAAGAGGTTCTGAGAGAGGTCAACGCAAAAAGAGAGCTAATTTCCAATATTAGGAAGAAACAGTCATCATTTTTTGGCCATGTAATGAGAAGAGAACAACTTGAATATATTGTAACAACTGGAAACATTGAGGGACGAAGAGATAGAGGGAAGCAAAGAGAAAAAATAACAGACAGCTTAAGAGAATGGCTTGGCAGAAGGTCAACAACAGAAATGATAAATAGCTGCCGAGATCGAAAGTTGTGGAGAGACATGATCACATATGCCAGTAGGCCCGGTACTTGATGATGATGATGAATACAACAAAATAATTGTGCTTCATTTCTTAGTCGTGAAAGAATTAGCTTATGAGGTTTGTCTGTTCTATGTGAGCTTATAAGGTTTGTCTGTTCTATGTGAGCTTATGAGGTTTGTCTGTTCTATGTGAGCTTATAAGGTTTGTCTGTTCTATGTGAGCTTATAAGTTTTGTCAAATTTGTATCATTTTTTTGAAAATGAGGTTTGTCAGATATATGTGAGTTTGCGGTATTTTTTTTTAGTCGTGAGTCTTCTTCTACTTTCCTTCCTCATTTGCCTTTCAGCGTCGAGGAGAGATATAATTTGCGGTCTTTTGTTCTTCTGCTCGCCTCTGCTGCTGTTATGTTTCATAGTGCTTCTAATATTCCATCGATCCAACTTTTTCGTGGTCGACCCTTGGGTCTGGTGTTCTCACAACGTTTGTTTAAATCTCGTTGTGTTTTGATCTTTCTGCCTTGTCACGTGGCCAAACCATTTTATCTGTTGTTTCCTTATATATTTTATGGCGGGGGCTATTCTTAGCTTTTTTTCTCAGTTCTTCATTTCTGATCATATCTCTCAGACTGTTTCCTGCCATTCGTCTAACACATTTCATCTCTGTAAGGGTTATTTTTCTTATTGTTCTTGCATCTAGGGTCCAGGTCTGGCATTGGTAGCACAACGTTGGGATGAAGATTGCATTATATAGTGCTCGTTTTGCCTCCAGAGTTATTTCCTTGTTGGACAATAGTAGTGATAATTGTCCAATGATTTGACAAGCTTTGTTGCATCTTGATTCTATCTCTGCTGTTTGAGAATTATCGTTTGTCATTAGACTTCCTAGGTATTTGAATTCCGCCACTTGTTTTATGTTGCCTGCCTTCTATAGTTATGTTGATGTTCTGTTTATTTTTGGCGACATTCATGACTTCTGTTTTGTTGATGTTGATTTTCATGTTGTATTTTGTGCCTGAGCAGTTGAGTTTGTTTAAGTGTTCTTGTAGGTCTTCTATTGTTTCATGTATTAGTACCTGATCGTCTGCAAATAAAAGCTCTTTGATCTCCTCTGTCTCTGATGGGTTGGCTAGTTGCATATATAGTCTATGTATGTAATAAATAGAAGTCGTGAGTAATTGTGCTAATATTGGCATGTATCGCTTGCATGCAGCTATTACGTCGATTTGAAGTTCTATTTTTGTTTTTAAAAATGACGGATATCCATAAATAAAACTGACCTCGTGCTTCCAAACTTCGTTAAACATGTTTCATCAAGTAACTTCCTGGTACTGGTTTGGCGGAGTCATATCAGAGCTGTACGCTGTTTCCCATCTAACAAATCTGTTCAGATCTACGACAATAGTGTGACAATAAGTTTAAGAGTTATGGAGTCAGATCTACGTCAATAGTTGGTAATGAAGTTGATGAGTTATGGAGTCAGATCTGCGACAATAGTTGGTAATGAAGTTGATGAGTTGAGTGAGATCTACGACAATATTTGGTAATGAAATTGATGCGTTATGGAGTCAGATCTGCGACAATAGTTGGTAATGAAGTTGATGAGTTGAGTCAGATCTACGACAATAGATGGTAATGAAATTGACGAGTTATGGAGTCAGATCTACGACAATAGTTGGTAATGAAGTTGATGAGTTATGGAGTCAGATCTACGACAATAGTTGACAATGAAGTTGATTAGTTATGGAGTCAGATCTATGAAAATAGTTGGTAATGAAGATGATTAATTATGGAGTCAGATCTGCGACAATAGTTGGTAATGAAGTTGATGAGTTGAGTGAGATCTACGACAATATTTGGTAATGAAATTCATGAGTTATGGAGTCAGATCTATGAAAATAGTTGTTAATGAAGATGATTAATTATGGAGTCAGATCTATGAAAATAGTTGATAATGAAGTTGATTAGTTATGGAGTCAGATCTATGAAAATAGTTGATAAAGAAGTTGATTAGTTATGGAGTCAGATCTATGAAAATAGTTGATAATGAAGTTGATTAATTACGGAATCAGATCTATGAAAATAGTTGGTAATGAAGTTGATTAGTTATGGAGTCAGATCTATTAAAATAGTTGATAATGAAGATGATTAATTATGGAGTCAGATCTGCGACAATAGTTGATAATGAAGTTGATTAGTTATGGAGTCAGATCTATGAAAATAGTTGGTAATGAAGATGATTAATTATGGAGTCAGAACTATGAAAATAGTTGATAATGAAGTTGATGAGTTATGGAGTCAGATCTGCGACAATAGTTGGTAATGAAGTTGATGAGTTTTGGTGTCATATCTAAGACCATAGTGTGAAACAAAGTTGATGAGTTTTGGTGTCAGATCTACGACAATAGTGTGACACAAAGTTGATGAGTTTTTGTGTCAGATCTACGACAATAGTGTGACAGAAAGTTGATGAGTTTTGGTGTCAGATCTACGACAATAGTGTGACACAAAGTTGATGAGTTTTGGTGTCAGATCTACGACAATAGTGTGACACAAAGTTGATGAGTTTTGGTGTCAGATCTACAATAGTGTGACACAAAGTTGATGAGTTTTGGTGTCAGATATACGACAATAGTGTGACACAAAGTTGATGAGTTTTGGTGTCAGATATACGACAATAGTTTGACATGAAATTGGTGAGTTTCTGTGTGGACTGAAAATACATTAAACAATGTACTTCTCTTGAGAGAGAAGGGTAGAATTGATGCGGGTCAAGGGGAGATAAATAGGTCGGAGAGTATTAGTAAGAGGTTTCAGGTCCACGGGGACAGCGGAGAATATGAACACATCGTGAATCAGGGAGAAAGCGTGAAGGGCGATCAAAAACGAGGCAGGGGAGAGTTAAGTGAGGCACAGGAGTTTAAGTTAAGAACATTCGATTCAGGACAGGTCAGTACGGGCGTCTGGGCTGGTTGGCTAGACGATACCGGGGACCATGAACAGTAGAGTTGCGACAGTGGACAGGACAGGTCAGTTAACCTAAGGTAGTCAAACTAGTAGGACTTAAATTCGAGTGAGAAGTGTCAGTTGTTAAGAAGCTGTTAGCTTATTCATGTGAAGAGACTTTTAGTATTGTGAATGATATCACTAATGCTCGCTTAGCAGAAGCCATGCTGAGCCAGTTATTAAGAAGCTGTTAGCTTAGTCATGAGAAGAGACTTTGTAGTATTGTGAATGATATCATTAGCTCTAGTGCTCGCTTAGCACAAGCCATGCTGAGCCAGTTATAGAGGAGCTGTTAGCTTATTCATGAGAAGATACTTTTTAGTATTGTGAATGATATCACTAGTGCTCGCTTAGCAGAATCCATGCTGAGACAGTTATTCAGAAGCTGTTATCTTATTCACGAGAAGAGACCTTTTAGTATTGTGAATGATATCACTACTGTGGGTGTGATTCATATGGGAGTATGCCTTTGTGAGTAATAAACGTGACATGTGTGAGTTCAACGGTGTTACTGACTGCTTTGTTTAAGCCAGCTGTGTTTTGTCTAACCTCAGCAAAGAACGTAGACTGGTTGTCGTAAATCGTGGGCAGACAGTGCGGAGTACGGCATAACGATCACTGGCAAGGGTGAACGCCACGGGCTTATGGTCAA
This sequence comes from Megaustenia siamemsis, assembly GCA_032433765.1. Lineage (NCBI taxonomy): Eukaryota > Metazoa > Mollusca > Gastropoda > Stylommatophora > Ariophantidae > Megaustenia > Megaustenia siamemsis. The sequence goes on from JAVIAB010000145.1 coordinate 20,700,794, forward strand.
TCAGGAGGCAGCATGGGTAGCAGTGGCCTCCAGACAGCAACATGGGGCTGATCTGCATCCCTAGGCAGTACTAGACGTCGGTGTCAGTCAAGGGGCTGACCTACCACGGAGACTTGAGGAGTCGCCGAATTCAGCAACCGGTGGAGGGTGCCTTCTATGTCAGGGGCGCAAGGGCTAAATTCTTTAACGTGCTGCAGCAGTTGTCGAACAGAGGCCAATTCAATACAACGAGAGCAAGGGAGAGCTAGCTCGTCATACATTCGGCTGCACAGCTCAACAGCGTCAGGCGCTACAAGACAACAGTTGAGGGTGCAGAAGGATAGGACAGCTTGAAAGCTGTGTTCATTACAATGTGTGCGGGTACAAACTAGCCCGTTACAATCAACGTTAAATTACGGTTACATGAGGTTGGAGAAGAAATAAGAAAGAGAGAAAACTGTTACAAACAGACCAACTGTTTTGAACAAGACGAGCAATCATCTAAATTGATTGAATGATTATCCTTTTGGGCCGCACACTGGACGTAGGGCAGAAGTCAAAGTTTTCCACTTCTGACGGTCAGCCACAACCTGTGTTAGTTTTTGCTTGTTTCTGAAACCCATAGCTGCGCTCTCATTGATTGTGGTTCTAAGCAAAGTTCTTTCGATCTTCCTCGTTTTCTTTTACCTTGTGGTCTCCGTATAATGGCCTTGCGAGCTAGCCTTCTAACGTCCATTCTGAGAACAGGCGAAAGTATTTCCAGTGTCGCTTTCTAACGTAATTGGATACATTGACCTGTTTAGTTTCATGTCTTATTTCTGTAACTGGTTTGAAGTCTGACCAACGGATGTTTAGCAGTCTTCGAAGACATTTGATCTCGAAAGCGTTTAATCTAGAGATTTTGTTGATTTCTAGCTCTCGCACCCGTGTGTTAATACTGGAATCACACGGGAATAAGCGATTTCGAGTTTTGTGCGATCTCATTTTTTGTATAAAGTGACAATGACAGTGGGAGGCAGAAAAGGGTATAAGAATAAAGCGAAAGACACACAGATAGCTAGGAACAGAGGATACATAGAGAGAAACAAACGGAGATAAAAACTGAGACAAAAGCAGACAATATCAGGACAGAAATAGACAGTGCAACAAGGCAGAGAGATAAAGAGAGAAAGATAAAAAAAAGGAGGGGATAGTGAGATACAGAAATAGAATAAAAACATAGGAAAACGGAAACAGTGGGAAAGAGAAGCAGAAAAAAAAATGGAACTGAAACAGAATCATTTGGAGACAGAGTTAGACAGACACAAATAATGGGAAGGAATAAACATAAACATCGGGAAGCAGAAGTACAGACAGTTTGAAACATAAATGTAAACAGTGTATAATGCCAGGCAACAAAATGCATATTAAAATAAAATAAAAATATATATCGATATAAATACAACAAACTGGAAGTAACGATGCGTGTGGGACACGATAGTTTGGCTGTTGTATTTGGTTGCTATTGGTCTTTACTCCTTTGTTGATTTCCGTAGAGGAATAACGGGGGGCGCCATGTCAACGAAATTTATTTCCACGGGGTTTATTTCCTGGCCAATGTGTTCATGAGCACCGTGTTGTTTGGTGTGCGGTTTGGATCATCTTGTGGGAAAATTGCCATTTTGTCTCGATGTGCATCATCATCATTATGTGCCATACAGGTTGATGCAGGCGATCATGTCCTTCCACAATCTTCTATCCACAATGTATCGTATCAATTCTGTTATTGACTGTTTTCCATGCCATGACACCAAGCTATCTAGTATCTTCCCTCTTTGTCGTCTGTGATCTCTCTTTCCCTGTATTTTGCCAGTTGTAACCACGTATTCTTTCCACGTAACTTTCCTCTACTCATGATGTGCCTGAAAAATTGTTTCTTTCTGATAATTTTTAGAAGCTATCTTTTTGTGTTGGCCTCTTTGAGAATTTCCTCGTTGGTTTTTCTAGCTGTCCTGGGAACCTTCAACATCCCTCTGAGAAATCCCATCTCTGTGGTCTCTCAGCTATTCAACGGAGACGGAAAGAATATTGCCAAGACCTATTGAACATGGAAGCCAACTACCAAATATACAACAAAAACCAACAAGAATGCACACACAATGAACCCAATATCATAAAGGAAGAAATCGAAGAACTAATAAAATATGCACCAAGAAATAAAGCACTAGGCATAGAAAAGACACTAAGAGATGTAATAGCAGCAGGAGACAGTAGTGGGTTGTGATAAACACTCCAAGGTATGGTAACAGCTTTACAAGGAAGGAACACAACACAATACTGACGTTTCGTCCTGTGGCCTTCTTCAGAATACAAGGACAACGACAACAAACGGTGAAGAACAATTATCTAAAACTACATGTTAGATGATCAAGTTGAGGGAGAGGAAAGCAGGATGTTAAAATAAGAAAGTTAAAAAGAATCGATTGGGATTTTTATTTATGATTTCTTTCTGCGGCAACCACCTCTGGTCTCAGCAGCGAGACCCGGCTTGAAACGTCAGTCACTCATCGACGGAAAAAAAAAAAAAAAAAACATGAGTACCTCCGAAGTCGGAGTTATCTGCCTGTGCGGCGAGGGACCCCTGTGCACACGGCTGCCAGGGAAAAATGGATTAACACGCAAAATTCAGTTCCTAGTCTCTAGGGACTTCGTCAGAGTTGAAAGCTGGCGAACGCAACAACAACAACAACAAGAACAAAATAAGAAGAGAGAGAGAGAGAGAGAGAGAGAGAGAGATTGTATACTACACGAGGAGAGGTAGGATGAGCGTCGAGATATAAAATATAAAGATGAGAAGAGCACGAGACTCAAGAGTAGAACTACAATAGTAAAAAGAGAAAAATCATAAAAAGTCTAAGAAAATAACTAATTATTTGCCTGTTCCATAGCAGCAGGAGAAACGGGAGTTACATGACTGCACAGTGAGGTGAGTACAGACTTCAGTGCAGCATGGCAACAACATACAGCTCCAGAAGATTGGCAACAGCCCCCCATCGTTTCAATATGAAAAAAATAAAGATAGCAAGAGGACTACAAAAGAAAAGAGGTAGTGTTCAATCCCAACCGGTGGTTTTCGGGTTCATCCAGCCTTAAACGGGTACCGGATTTTTTCTGGGAGAGAAAAGCGGCACGGGCGTAATACCGACCACATTACCCCAAAAATCATGTGCTGAAGGTCTGTAAGATGTATGGTCACTAACACCATATTTCCTACACGCCACTTGGCGTGACGGGGGTACTTTACTTTAACTTAAAGGTAGCAAGAGAGACTGCACCAATACAGAGATATCTCCTTTCGTAGCCATGAGTGAAAATTATGCTCTAAAATTATGGAATAAAGGCTAGAGCCAATTATAGAACTACAGATCAGCGACTTCCAAATGGGGTTCCGAAAAAAATAGATGTACTGACACACTATCCATCGTTAGACAAAAAAACGACAGAATATAATCACAATGTTTACATTGTTTTCCTTGACCCCAAAAAAGGCAGGTGGCCAAGTAAACAGGGAACAACTATGGGGGATATAACAAATATACGGCGTGCGCCAAAATCTAGATAATCAATGTAAAAGTCTCTACATAACAGCAGCTGTATAACCAAAATAGCAGCGGGCTACACAGATGAGTTCGAAGCTAGAACTGGAGTACGACAGGGATGCGTTCTAGTCCTCTATTGTTTATGACACACATGGAGTAAATATGTAAGTTAGCAAGCCCAGCAGACACAAAGGAGATTAAAGAGTTTCTATTTTTTAATGATCATCATCATCATGTGCCACACCGGTTGGCGTAGGCGATCATGTCCTTCCAAAATCTTCTATCTACAGTGCATCAAATCGGTTCTGTTTTTGACTGTTTTCCATGCCATTACACCAAGCTATCTAGTATTTTCTCTCTTTGTCTTTCGCGATTTCTTTTTCCTTGTATTTTGCCAGTTGTAGCCAAGTATTCCAACTTTCCTCTTCTCATGATGTGCCCGAAAAATGTTGATTGTTTCTTTCTGAAGTTTTTTTTAGGACTTACCTTTTGGTGTTGGCTTCTTTGATAATTTATGATCAGGCATTAAACAGTTAAAAGATCTACAGGAACAATTAAATAGACTTAACAGCACAAGCATTCAATACAACATGAAAAGTGCAGGCCTTGATTTTCGAGAACTCTTCTGATAGGGACGCGCGTCATTTACACATATATTGTCTGTTATTGAGTACGTGCTTACGTTGCCTTGAGGTGCGCGTGGCCGTGCGGCTAAAACCACTGTTCCGCTGGCTGAAAAGCCGACGTTCGGTTTTCGAAGCCCGCGGTAGACAGAAAGGATTTTTTCTATCGGGGGTGAAATACAAATCGTGAGTCTCACTGGTCGTGGCGACTGCTTGACCAAGCGGCCTTTATCTCTCTGGTTCTATCGTTGCCCCTCGTCATACACCAGCAATGGTACTATGTGATGTAAAGATAGTTTTTTTTTTTAAATTGAGCACGTATGGAGCTCGTGGGCTTTCACGTTTCATGTTGGTGGCCAGAACTGTGAAGGAATACAGTGGTGCTTTCGCATTTAAACCATAGTGGACGGAAGTGACGTCTTAACATATGGATGTGAATCATGGACAATAGGACAACAGACAAGAAAATCACTGGAGTCTATAGCAATATGGTTTTACAGAAGAATGTTGAGAATACCATGAACAGCTAAGAAGAGTAATGAAAACGTTCTGAAAGAGGCCAAAGCAAAAAGATAGATAATTTCTAATATTAGGAAGAAACAATCATCATTGTTTGGCCATGTAATGAGAAGAGAACAACTGGAATATTTTGTAACAACTGGGAAAGTTGAGGGACAGAGAGATAGAGGGAAGCAAAGAGAACATATACCAGAGCAGCTAAAGAGAATGGCTTGGCAGAAGGTCAATAACAGAAATGATAAATAACTGTCGAGATCGAAAGTTGTGGAGAGACATGATCACCTACGCCAGCAGACCCGGTACTTGATGATGATGATTATATGTAAGACGAAGAGAATAACGCAATATTCTGGATACATCCAAGCGCGCGTGGCAAGGCGCTGTGTCTAGGAGTACGACTTCCATCCTGCTTCGGACTGTCTTGTTTTCTTAATTTTCTCTCTCTCTCTCTCTCTCTCTCTGCGATCAGGACTCAATCAGAGTAGGACGTCCAGACTCTCATACGAAGACAACTGTCTGTTTAAGCCTGTTAGATCCACTCCGATTGAGTACCCGTTAAAACGTTGCACTGTGTTCTGCGCCAGTGGCCCAGTGCATCCGATTTCAGCCAGCATTTTTTCAGGTTTGCTTTCCTTAGCCTTTGATTGTCCCCAATCTTCCTGCAAGGCAGCAGTTGATCTTTTCTGTCGGGGGATTCTGCCCTTAGATGGTCGGCCTTCCCAGGTTTACGAGCACCATCTGCCCGAGTCACTAGAGGTGACTAACACAGACATGCGACTTGTAATATGAGGAAACTGCAGCAAGGAACATTTTTCATGCATAGTCTTCATTTGTTCCCGCCGCCTATCCCCATATACCGGTAAGTCACGTCCTCTTGAAAATGATGATCATCGTAGCACTTGATGATGTTAGGCCATCGTTGGTGACTCCAATTCCGAACATATAGACACACAGTCAGTCGTCAAATTATTCTCGTTGCACATCAAACAGCAGACCGTAAGATTTGCACACGGCCGGTTTAGGGAACCAATACGATGACGTTTTGACGACAATGTCGCCAAACTCATAATCTCGATACCTTTAGATTTATGTCTGATTACTCAAGTGTAAGCAGCCTACGACGAACAAAACACGAAGCAACTTCCCCAAAGAGACAAAACTGCGACGGACGAAGTAGTTTACATTAATGTGTAACATGGAAATAACTTGCGTCAAAGAATCACAATAACGGCCTTGAACAGCACTAATGTGACGTAAAGCGCAGATCAAGTCTAGACGGTGGAAGGTCTCACTCACAACACTTGATTCGTCAAAAACGGACTGTTGTCGGCCTACGACCTCGCTTTTATTTCTCTGTTGTTGATTATTGTTGTGAATTTTTTCCGAGTGCTGTAAACATACCTCTTCCCTTGTAATGATTCGTTGATCTATCGCCTCGGGAGTTTCCCTCCATCATGATAGTTATTTATTGTTGTTTATCTTCAAGATAAATGCTGCATCAGGAAAACACCACAACATTGTCAAAATGGTGATGGTTGAGCACTTCTATAGATGGCGATAGTTTATCACTTCTATAGACGGCGGTGGTTGAGAACTTCTATAGACGGCGGTGGTTGAGAACTTCTATAGACGGCGGTGGTTGAGAACTTCTATAGACGGCGGTGGTTGAGAACTTCTATAGACGGCGGTGGTTGAGAACTTCTATAGACGGCGGTGGTTGAGCACTTCTATAGATGGCGATAGTTTATCACTTCTATAGATGGTGATGGTTGAGAACTTCTATAGATGGTGATGATTGAGAACTTCTATAGATGGTGATGGTTGAGTACTTCTATAGACGGCGATGGTTGAGAACTTCTATAGACGGCGGTGGTTGAGAACTTCTATAGACGGCGGTGGTTGAGAACTTCTATAGACGGCGATGGTTGAGAACTTCTATAGACGGCGATGGTTGAGAACTTCTATAGATGGTGATGGTTGAGAACTTCTATAGATGGTGATGGTTGAGAACTTCTATAGATGGTGATGGTTCAGAACTTCTATAAACGGCGATGGTTGAGATCTTCTATAGACGGCGATGGTTGAGAACTTCTATAGACGGCGATGGTTGAGAACTTCTATAGACGGCGGTGGTTGAGAACTTCTATAGACGGCGATGGTTGAGTACTTCTATAGATGGTGATGGTTGAGAACTTCTATAGATGGTGATGGTTGAGAACTTCTATAGACGGCGGTGGTTGAGAACTTCTATAGACGGCGGTGGTTGAGAACTTCTATAGATGGTGATGGTTGAGAACTTCTATAGACGGCGGTGGTTGAGAACTTCTATAGACGGCGGTGGTTGAGAACTTCTATAGACGGCGATGGTTGAGAACTTCTATAGACGGCGATGGTTGAGTACTTCTATAGATGGTGATGGTTGAGAACTTCTATAGATGGTGATGGTTGAGAACTTCTATAGATGGTGATGGTTGAGAACTTCTATAGATGGTGATGGTTGAGAACTTCTATAGATGGTGATGGTTGAGAACTTCTATAGACGGCGATGGTTGAGAACTTCTGTAGATGGTGATGGTTGAGAACTTCTATAGATGGTGATGGTTGAGAACTCCTATAGACGGCGGTGGTTGAGAACTTCTATAGACGGCGGTGGTTGAGAACTTCTATAGATGGTGATGGTTGAGAACTTCTATAGATGGTGATGGTTGAGAACTTCTATAGATGGTGATGGTTGAGAACTTCTATAGATGGTGATGGTTGAGAACTTCTATAGACGGCGATGGTTGAGAACTTCTATAGACGGCGATGGTTGAGAACTTGTATAGATGGTGATGGTTGAGAACTTCTATAGATGGTGATGGTTGAGAACTTCTATAGACGGCGGTGGTTGAGAACTTCTATAGACGGCGGTGGTTGAGAACTTCTATAGATGGTGATGGTTGAGAACTTCTATAGACGGCGGTGGTTGAGAACTTCTATAGACGGCGGTGGTTGAGAACTTCTATAGACGGCGATGGTTGAGAACTTCTATAGACGGCGGTGGTTGAGAACTTCTATAGACGGCGGTGGTTGAGAACTTCTATAGATGGTGATGGTTGAGTACTTCTATAGATGGTGATGGTTGAGTACTTCTATAGACGGCGATGGTTGAGAACTTCTATAGATGGTGATGGTTGAGCACTTCTATAGATGGCGATGGTTGATCACTTCTATAAATGGCTATGTTTGAGAACTTCTATAGATAGCTATGTTTGAGCACTTCTATAAATGGCTATGTTTGAGCACTTCTATAGATGGCGATGGTTGAACACTACTGTAGATGGCTATGTTTGAGCACTTCTATAAATGGCTATGTTTGAGCACTTCTATAGATGACTATGTTTGAGCACTTCTATAAATGGCGATGGTTGAGCACTTCTATAAATGGCTATGTTTGAGTACTTCTATAAATGGCTGTGTTTAAGCACTTCTATAACTGGTTATGTTTGAGCACTTCTATAGATGGCTATGTTTGAGCACTTCTATAGATGCCTATGTTTGAGCACTTCTATAGATAGCGATGGTTGAGCACTTCTATAACTGGCTATGTTTGATCACTTCTATAGATGGCGATATTTGAGTACTTCTATATATGGTGATGGTTGAGCACTTCTATAGATGGCGATGGTTGTGTAATAGTAAACGGCCAAGATGGCATGTGTTGACTGTGTTTGGAGCTGAGAGTAGTTATGATGGAAATAGACTATAGATAGGTGTGACGGTATACGGCCAAGAGGGCGTGTATTTAGTGGGGAGTTATGATGGAAGCGTTAAGGACACCGGGTGAGGGCAGTTATGCTAGAAACAGACCAAGATAGGGTCAAGGTCAAAGGGTTAAGACAGAAGGGACCTGGAAGGTTCTAGGAGTGACGTATCGGGTACGCATGTTGTAGACAAAAGAGGATAGAAGATTATAAATGATTGGTTATGGAGGATTCTGGGATTGTGAATGGAGGATGGTATAAATAGTTGGGACGAGAGAAATCTCGCTCTCTTGCTGGTCAGCAACTGCCATAGTCATGTTACCAATTGATGGTTTTTATAAGTGGAAGAAGTGTGAATAGTATCAATATTTTGTACAGCCATGTCGACAGTTTCATGTAAGTAAAGTTGCTACTCTGTTTGACGACAACTGATTGTTGATCCCACTTCGTTAAAAGCTATCGCGGCGTTTTGCCTACAACAACAAGACTAAATTTGGCGCCGTGACCGTTTTTATGTCACAACAATTAACAGGATCCTGGGCAGTAAGACAAAATTTGGCGCTGTGACCGTGTTTAAATCACTACAGTTGAGCAGTTCTATAGATGGCGATGGTTCAGCACTTCTATAGGTGGCGATGTTTGAGCACTTCTATAGATGGATATGGTTGAGCACTTCTATAGAGGGCGATGATTGAACACTTCTATAGATGGCGATGTTTGAGCACTTCTATAGATGCCGATGTTTGAGCACTTCTATAGATGGCGAGGCGATGTTTGAGTACTTCTATAGATGGCGATGATTGAGCAATTCTATATATGGCGATGTTTGAGCACTTCTATAGATGACGATGTTTAAGTACTTCTATAGGTGGCGATGGTTGAGAACTTCTATAGATGGCGATGGTTGAGCACTTCTATAGATGGCGATGGTTGAGCATTTCTATAGATGGCGATGGTTGAGAACTTCTATAAATGGCGATGGTTGAGCACTTCTATAGATGGCGATGGTTGATCACTTCTATAAATGGTTATGTTTGAGCACTTCTATAAATGGCTATGTTTGAGCACTTCTATAGATGGCGATGGTTGAGCACTTCTATAGATGGCGATGGTTGACCACTTATATAGATAGCGATGGTTTAGCACTTCTACAGATGGCGATGGTTGAGCACTTCTATAGATGGTGATGGTTGAGAACTTCTATAGATGGCCATTGTTGAGAACTTCTATAAATGGCGATGGTTGAACACTTCTATAGATGGCGATGGTTGAGCACTTCTATCGGTGGCGATGGTTGAGCACTTTTATAGATGGCTATGTTTGAGCACTTCTATAGATGGCGATGGTTGAGCACTTCTTTAGACGGCGATGGTTGAGCACTTCTTTAGATGGCGATAGTTGAGCACTTCTTTAGACGGCGATGGTTGAGCACTTCTTTAGATGGCGATGGTTGAGCACTTCTATAGATGGCGATGGTTGATCACTTCTATAGATGGCGATGGTTGAGCATTTCTATAGATGGCGATGGCTGAGCACTTCTATAGACGGCGATGGTTGAGCACTTCTATAGATGGTGATGGTTGAGCACTTCTATAGACAGCGATGGTTGAGCACTTCTATAGATAGCGATGATTGATCACTTCTATATATCGCGATGGTTGAACACTTATATTGACGGCGATGGTTGAGCACTTTTATAGATGGCGATGGTTTATCACTTCTATATATGGCGATGGTTGACCACGGGGACAGGGGGTGACCACGTATGGGTATGGTCTTGGGCGCAAGGATATCGAATTGAGGCCAACCAGAATCACAGAGACGATCATGTCATGGTCTGGCAAAACGCCAGCCTCGAGACAGAGAGGTTGTGGGTTCAAATCCCGGCTGCACCAGTTGGTCCCTGTTCTCAGCAGCGATACCTGGCTTGAAACGTCAATTACTCTTCGACGGAAAAAAATATGAGTACCTCCGAAGGCTGAGTTATCTGTCTGTGCGGGGCCCCTGTGCACACGGTTGCCAGGGAAAAACGGATTAACACGCAAAATTAAGTTCCTAGTCTCTAGGGACATCATCAGAGGTAAAAGCTGGCGAACGAAAAAAAAATTGTCATTCAGTAACCACAGCACCTGGTGAATGAGAGGCTATGGACGCTTCATTGACCCTTTGGTGGTGTCAAGAGCAAACAACCTACAGCCCCCATTAGGGTAGACATTAGATCATATTTCCTGGATATCCGGGGAACCGGGAGGGTAACGTCACTAAAAAAAAGTAAAAAGCCCCGCCATGCCAAGTGGCGTATAGGGAATATGGTGTTAGTGACCCGTCACGCCAAGTGGCGTATAGGGAATATGGTGTTAGTGACCCGTCACGCCAAGTGGCGTATAGGGAATATGGTGTTAGTGACCCGTCACGCCAAGTGGCGTATAGGGAATATGATTTTAGTGACTATACATTTTACTGACCTTCGGCACATGATTTTTGGGGTAATGTGGTCGGTATTACGCCCGTGCCGTTTTACTTCCCCTGAAAAAAATCCGGTACCCATTTAAGGCTCTCCTGTGTGTTACCGGGGCCTCATTATGAGGAAATTAAAGAATAGTAACACTGTGACCTTCCAGGCATGTCGTAAGAGGCGACTAAGGAGGTTGATCGATGGCTTGACAAGCTGTCATTGTAAAAAGTATTGTTTTGGAAACAGAAGCAGTGATCTCTGCAATATGTGCCATTTTGGCACGCAAGGTTTCTGTTTTTGAGATTGTGGTTCAGCCCTATGTGCCGTCTTCGGCTCGAAAGGACAATAGATAGATAGATTTAAAATTGGGTGAGCCCAAAAGCCGTCGGTTGGGATCGAACCTTGTTCTTTGTAGTCCAGTTCACTAACCACTGAGCTATCGCGGCTCCCAACGTCACTAAGAAACCACGGATTCGAACTCAATACCTTATTATCCAGAGATCGACATATTACCTCTAGATCACCCAGCCCCACCAAATATTAATTGCAATTCGTTTTATCTGGATACGTGTCAGTCACAACACCAAGCATTATATGGAATATGTACTAACAGAAAGATGTGGGTCAAATTGACATTAAACCAAATAATTGAACAATTAACATAAATTGTCAACAAGTGACATATAATGATTTACATAAAATGAAATATTGATATTTCCACATCAATTTTGGAAATCAACAGCATCAGAGAGAAAACAAAATCATAACAATTGAAATGCACAATTTTAATAAAAGAATGATGTAGAACTAAGGAGAATTATATTCAGAAACCACAGATTCAATAGTTAAGGAATTTAATGAGTCCTTTACCACGGAATAAGGAGGCAATGAAAATTAACATTTTGATGCAAATAAAAAGAAGGGAGAAGGGGCTCAAAATAATTAAAAACATTTCTCATTTTATTAAGTTTGAAGCAAATATATTGAACTTCCATTTGATATTGTTTGGACAAAATGAGAGTGTGAAAAACATAACTTGTGGTTGTGAGAATTAATCTTAAACACATGTCACTTCTTTTTTTAACTTCCGTGAAAATTAATCTTAAACACATATCACTTCTTTTTTTTTAACTTTCGTGAAATTAATCTTAATTAATCACATATGTCACTTCTTTTTTTTTTTTAAAGTTCGTGAGAATTATTTTAAACACATGTCACTTTTTTTTTAAACTTTCATGAAATTAATCTTAGTTAATCACACATGTCATTTCTTTTTTTTTTTTTAACGTTCCTGGGAATTATCTTAAACACATGTCACTTCTTTTCTTAACTTCCGTGAAAATTAATCTTAAACACATATCACTTCTTTTTTTTTAACTTTCGTGAAATTAATCTTAATTAATCACACATGTCACTTCTTTTTTTTTTACGTTCGTGGGAATTATCTTAAACACATGTCACTTCTTTTCTTAACTTTCGTGAGAATTGATTACACACGTCACTTTTTTTGTTAACCTTTGCGAACAGATGGGTCTTTTATAATTTACCACCTCTCTCAAAGGTTTGTTACAACAGTCAAAGCGATCATAGATGTTTATCCTTTGCAACATTTTATAGAGAACTGCTAAACACAAAAAGAGAACTACTAAACACAATTCAAACAAGGCAAATGAAATTTTTGGGCCATGTTAAAAGACACAACAGTCTACTAAAAGTAATCCTGGAGGGGAAAATACAAGGTAAAAGAGGCAGACCATGACTAACATGGACGAGTAACATCAAAAGATGGACAAACCAGCCTATGACAATCTGCACCATCAAAGCAAGAGACAACAGAATGGCGATCCATGGTAGCCAAACTTCGATGCGGAGATGGCACTCGATGATAATGATGAACATTTTGTGGGGCCGTATAATTTTTAAAAATCATCATCTTCTTCTTTCCTTCCTCATTTGCCTTTCAGCGTCGAGGGGAGATATAATTTACGGTCTTTTGCTCTTCTGTTCGCCTCTGCTGCTGTTATGTTTCCTAGTGCTTCTATATATATATATATATATATATTATAGTATTCCGTCGATTCATCTTTTTCGTGGTCGATCCTGTTTCTCCATGGTTGGTTCAAATTGTTCTACTGTGGTTAATGCATAATGTTTATTTAGTAAACAGGCTACAAATATTGATGCTATTGCGTTTGGAATATTAGCAGGCTCGCTTTATCTTCCAACATTGTCCGCCAATGTATATTGTTATATCATCATCATCATCATCAAGTATTATGCCTGCTGGTGTAGGTGATCATGTCTCTCCACAACTTTCGATCTCGACAGTTATTTATCATTTCTGTTGTTGACCTTCTGCAAAGCCATTCTTTTAAGCTGTCTAGTATCTTTCCTCTTTCCTTCCCTCTATCTCTTCGTCTTTCAACTTTCCCAGTTGTCACAATATATTCCAACTGTTCCCTTCCTATTACATGGATAGATATAGACAGACATGCAGGCAGGCAGGCCGGCAGGCAGGCAGACAGAAAGATAGACAGAGATTTAGTTAGACAGACAGACAGGCGGACGGACGGTTGGATGGATGGATGGATAGATGGATATATATATATATATATATATATATATATATATATATATATATAGATAGATAGATAGATAGATAGATACATAGACAGACAGACAGACAGACAGACAGATAGATAGAGTGTTCCAGCACGTGTGTTTCGCTGCTTCACCTCTCAAGCAAGTTTTCTAGCTCACTATGCACACAATTTGTGGACAAAATTATGTCACCCGCTGAAATGTATTCAACACCTTAGGGACTTTCTAGAGTGCATTTGGATTGGTTCTGATAACCAATAACAAGCCTAATTTGAAACAAATATATAACTAGATTGAGAGCACTCATGGCAGTCACAAGGTGTTAAGTCATGACCAAAAGGCCAATAGTAAAGTAGTGGGCGTGGTTTTGGAAGATTCTCATAATCTTGTGGGTTAAAGCAGACAGGAATTGAATCCCAGCAACTTATACACAATTTTGATATTGGTTCATGGAACAGCAGCATTCTCTGAATACGATCTGGAAGGCCAGAGTTTTTAATGTGATCTTTTCTTTCAAAGCTTGTACCCATGTTAGAGGAAACCACAACAAATGCAAGTCTGACCAGCGGCCAGGGCTGAGAATACAGACTCTTGAAAAATGGTTTCATTTGTGGATTGCGTATCCAACTGCAATTGTTCTTGACTTCTCTGAAATTGGAGTATTCAGAGTAGATGTCAAAGATGTTCAGGTAAGCAGCTGCCAAAAAGTACTTGGCTACATCTATATGTCCTAGATTTAAAGTGGTCTTCAAGATTGACAGAGTACCCTCACTATTTCCCCTATAAGGAACAATGTTAGACGGCACTACCCCCTCTAACACCATCATTTGTAATATTTTTCTATTAGGGATGGACAAGATATGACAAAAATCATTCCAGTTTATCTGTGAAACTAAATTGTTTTTGCAAAAATACAAGAGGAAGGGGATATTTTGATTTCGAATTGCCAGAGACACGGTTGAGTAAATATTCCTTTCAGATGTAGTATTTAGTTGGGCTCCATTTTCTAGCAAATTTTTGGCATTAGTGAAGAGACTATCATTTGAACCAATAGTAAAATCAAGAGCAGTATAACCAGCTTTGTTAGTTTTGTTAACATCAGCACCTCCCTTGATAAGTAGACCCATGACGTCTATTCCTTCTTTATCTCGTGCAATACACATCAATGGGGTTATTCCACACTCTCCTTGAGCATTGACATCGGCACCATGATCCAAAAGTAAGGCTATAGCATCATAAACTCCCGGACTGCCACACTTCAAAGCCAGGTACATCAACGGAGTATCGCCATTACCTGCAGCAACATTGACGAGTGCACCAGACTCAACGAGCTTCCTGACATAGTTGACATTTCCTTGACTGGCAGCAAGTAATAACGCAGTCTTTCTATAGTATGTATCAGCCAAGTTAACGTCAGCTCCAGATTCTATCAACAGCTGGCACAATTCACTCGATGTATCAACTATGGACAAGTACATCAACGGACTCATGCCGTGGATATCACAAAT